>VZRF01011456.1:604082-636375 GCA_013396875.1 Vireo altiloquus
TTTAATAGAAATATGATCTGTGTTCTAGGAGCTGGAAAAACAACTCTTCTGAATTATATACTGACAGAACAGCATAATAAAAGAATAGCAGTTATTCTGAATGAATTTGGAGAAGGTATGTAAGCATGCAGAAACCTTTCTTTTTGCCACAAAATGGCAAGGACATAAAACTGCTGGAAGCCAAGACTATTGTTGTTTAAAATCCGTTACTGAAATTACTGACATACCTCGTAGTCTTCAGAAGGGCAGAAAGACTTTTTGTTGGTTTTCATAAAATAGTGACATGCATTGATCTGTTTTGCACATAAATTTAGGCCCTCAGAGTAAAGTAAATGAATATATCACCCTGTTGGAAATGCTGTACTTCCATTTCTCCTACTCATTTCAAGCAAATGGAAATGAAAATACTGTGTTGGTATATAATATTTTCTTTTATTTCCTTTCCCCTCAGCCATTTACAGATCACAGATTATCCTAGACCAAGAAAATGGGAAGATGTGTGCTTGATGACTGTAGTTCTTTGAACTCCTTGCTTTCAGGATTTTTAATTGCTCTAACTATACCTTCATATCTGTACCACAGTCAGAAGCTTACATTGCTTACAGTTTGCACTGTGTTGGTGAGGGGCTTTTTGTGTGTTTGTTTTCTTGAACAAAGATGCATGTCACTTTTCTGGTCATGAAGCCTAAAATAAATACACAGAGCCTTTATTTGATATGGAGGCACAGGCTGCCATCCCTTTCTTTTAGCAAAGTTTGTGGCGCTCATGATGTACCATCATCCTTTGGGGGTTGGTCTTTGTAGAATGAGCTTTGTCTTGGCTTTTAAATTTCTCGTAAAATGGGAAATACGAATTTCTTAAGAGCATGTCAGAAACATGGTCTCAGGAAAAAAGAGTGTAATCCATGTATCTCTCTCTTACAGGCATTGTCATGCAAGATTGTGGATTTAAAATATAGCACTATTTGTATTTTCAGGAAGTGCCTTGGAGAAATCTCTGGCAATCAGTCAAGGGGGAGAACTCTATGAAGAATGGCTGGAGCTCAGAAATGGCTGCTTGTGCTGTTCAGTAAAGTAAGGAAGGACTGTTGTACAAGTCCTTACAGTGGATATTGTGGGGAATTGAGGAATGGAGAAGACATCCAGGATTTGACTCCTGAAACTGATGGTAGAATTGATTGAGACTTCTTTTGTCAGATGAAAAAAGGATTGGAATTTGGGAGGTAGAAATTTATTTCCTATTGCTACCTTACTGGATTTGGACTTGGTGTCTTTCAGAAGAGTAATCTAAATACCAACTTATACACCACTGGGGTATTGTAGAGTAGGGAGCTGTCCCTGTTTTGTTAGTGTTATATGCTTCCGTGTAGAGAGCTGAAGATTCAGGTTGGCTGGAACTAGGACTTGGGTTTCCCAATTTCCTCATTAAATACTTAACTCTGTTTCTTTCTTTGTACGTTGGTTACTACTTCAGTATTGTATATATCAGAAGGGGAGAATGGAAAACCTTTTGTGACCTAAGAAACCCAATGTCCAAAACTGCAAGCTGATGGTCATGTTAAAAAGCAAGAGAGTATTTTTTTATTTGACATGTTTTTTTCCCTGTTTGTTTGAATGCTGGATTGTTCATGTTAAGTTTGTAAATAAAGGTGATGGCCTGTTTGTCCTGAAAATTTGGGAGAACTGGTCTTATGCCTTAAATAGTAATAGGTAGCAAGTGGAAAACAGAAGATGCTTTTGCATTCTGTTGTTCAGGGGTGTAAGTAATGCTGTTTTGCTGCTATGTTTTATATACATTGGTTTCTTATATAAATGCTATACATGTCTGCTTCAGGCTGACTTCATCAGCTCTAATTTAAGTAAATGGCACGAGTTAATCTTGTTGTAGGTGAGGTAGAAAGGCAGGGCAACATGCTTCACTTCTACCTCACCCCTTCTTTCTGTAATTTCAGCTGCCAGACCAAATAGAGCTGTGTCTACACAGCTCTACTGTCCTTGTTCAGTGTTTGAAAACAAATCTTTGTTTAATTCACCTGGTGGGATTAGGCAAATAGTATTTTCAGACTAAAGTGAAACAGAAAACTAAAATTTGCCTAATATAAGACCAGTAGCATGATAACTAAATTTTCATTGTAGACTGTAAGTCTGCAAATGTCCTGACTCAGAACTTATGCTTTGATGATGCTGTGTTCTGCATCAGAAGATACATTTAAATACATGCTTTAGCTTGTTTTCTTTGTTCTCAGGTTTAATTGTTTCTTCTTACAGGGACAATGGTGTGAAAGCAATTGAGAACCTGATGCAAAGGAGAGGAAAATTTGACTATATATTGTTAGAAACAACTGGTTTGGCAGATCCAGGTAGTTGACATTACAATTTTCATAACCGTGATAATTACTCTGTTTTTATGAAGTGCTTACTTGCTCACCAGTTAGTTCACTTTGGCAGTTGTAATATAAAGTGGTGAGTTGTCAGGCACCTATGCTTTGATTGTTGTATAGACTCCAATGAATTGGTTAAGGTGCAAATATGAGGTTTTGGATGGGTTGTTTGGTTGATCTTGATTTAAAATGAATCTAAAGCTTAGCAGTAATCCAGCTAAAATATATTTCTATAAAGAGAAGACACTAGGCTTAGCAAAGAGGAACATACTCTGAAACTAGTAGTTTTCAGTAAACTTTTGATGTTCTACATTCCTCCTTTTAAAGTGTAAATTGTTAGAATCTGGTGTATTGTTACACTGGTTGTGATAGGCCTTATATTTTGTGCAGTCCTAAAATACATTGTGAAACAGACTAATACATTCTTCTTAAAGAGCAATAATAGATTTTACAAAATCCTTCTGTGCTCTTTAGTAATATTTATTATAAAAAGGTGTTTAAACTTGAGCTCATGTTAGGAATATCTAAAACAATTTTCTCTAAACCATCCACATTAAAAATGTGTTGTAGATGGAGAGGGAAGAAAATTCTCATCAGAAATTCAATTGTTTCCCCTTTAGGAGACTGGTGCTTTCCAGCTCAAAGCTAAATAGTTGTCATTATAAAGTAATTTTCTTCAAAAGACAGGACATTGATTTGGCCTCTGTTACACACAATTTCTGGTTAAGTCAAATTGGAAAACTATTAAGCTTTTTGGAAAAAAAATCAATAGATACCCAAAAACGATTTCATGTTGTGGCCCTCACTATATCTTGCGTGAGTAAGCACTGTGAGCAACTGACAAGTATTTGGGTTTGATACAGAGTGGTGTTTGAAGGACTGCACCTGACCACGTTAGATGGACAGTTTTAGGTGTTTTAGTTACTGATCTTATTTTTAGCACTACAAATACAGTTTTTCTATGAAATACTTGAATGTTGGTAGTTTACTGGAAAAATCTCAGTTTTGCAACTGTATATATACTGCACTTCTTAGGAGCTGTGGCCTCCATGTTTTGGGTTGATTCTGAGCTGGGAAGTGACATCTATCTTGATGGTAAGAAGTGCAAGTTTGTTTTCTTGTGTATTGGCATTTCATATCTGGATTTAGAGTAATGTATTCTTGGTGTTTAAGGTAAGGTTTCAGAGAATGTTTGAAATGCATGAACTTGGTTTTCACATCACCAGATTTGATCACAGAGGTATCCTTGCTTATTCTGATCTGATGCTCTTTTCTCTACTTGGTGAGATGTTTCATCTTGCTAAATCAAACAAAAGTTGTGCAACATTTTTCTAAAGGATCGGATATGGACAGGTCTTGATTGTGATATAAGGGGGGGACACCTCTTGATTCTGGTATAAGGGGGGACAATTCTCATTAGCTAGATGTTATAAAACCTATTTTAGTAGTAATATTATGGCACACTTCTTTTTCTTCCTTTCCCCCTTCTCCTGCAATGCAGTGTTTCCTAAAGGGTTTCCTATTTTTCTGAACTCGTAACTTGTCAACATCTAAATGCTTCTGCCTTTTGCCTGTTGTACTTGTTGGCTCTAATATTTGCTGTATCCCAATAAAAACCTGAGATTAGTGAAAGATAAATCATTGGTATATGCAGTTAAAGAGCAATTTTTTTAATATAGGAAAAAAATTACTTTGTGGCTTAAAGAAATGCCCTACTAATATTTTGGTCAGTCTGTGCAATACCCGTCTAGCCAAGGATGGAATCATTGAGTTCGATAAGAAAGAGTTTTCTAAGATTCTTCTAGAGACTTGCAAACTCCAGATCATTTACAATCAGAATAACTGCATACATCAGTCAGTCCCGTAATTTGTTTCGATATTCTGTAAAAGCATACCTCAGCTAATTTGCTCTTGTGGAACATGAGGCATCTACCTTTTAAGAATTTATTTCACCTGGTTCGATAGACATTTTGTTACCATGATAATGAATAAAAAAATATTTAGGTAACAAATTTCATATACTTTCAGTGCTTTCATATTATTATAGCTAGTTGTAAATGTGCTGTTACCTTTGTAAAGGAGGTTTGCAGGTTATTAAACTGTCAGCTGCTTTCAGCAAATTGGTATTACATTTTAATGTTCTCTTTTAGGTATTGTGTCTGTTGTTGATGCAAAGCATGGATTGAATGTAAGTTACTGGATTTGTTACATAAACTGCAGCATTAGAAAAGCTACTGCAATAATGTTCATGTGGATTAATTAATTCTTATAATAGCTATATTTCTTACATTGAATGAGGATGGATTTCATCATTACTATATTTTGAATGGGAACAAGGAGTACTGATATTTGCAGGAATTCAGATTCTTACAGATGCAGCAATATGTCTGACAAGAGTTGTCAGGTTACTAACTACTTGGTTCCTTCTAGTTCTATCACTTCACTCAGGAATCTTGCTTTTATTCCAAACAGGCATTTGGATTTCTGTAAAAACAATAGACAAATTGGTCACTGGTCTATGTTACTTGAAAGGAGAGGAATAAGAACAGGTGTCTTTTACCAGTGTGGTAACAATTGAGTTAGGGCTTAGACTGGGAAGGGTGTAATGGCAGCTGTGGTGGAGAGAAATGAGAGCACAGATGTCCTGGTACTGCTTCACATAAAAATGTTACATAGAAGCAGACAAAAAGAGCAGGCATCAGGGTAATCTGTATATAAAGTGTAATGCAAGAACAGACATACAGAAAGTGAGCTTGGGTCAGCAAAAGTAGTGATTAAATCAAATACTTCCACTCTTTTTTTTTTTTTTTTAATAGTGGGTGTAAATATGATTATTTGCAACTTAATAACGTAGAAGGTTACTGCTTTGATTGGGTATTGATTTTGCAGGATTCAAAAAAAAAGTGACCATAAGAAAAAATGCCTTCATCCTATAAAAATTCTATGCTGTGGAAGTGTTTTTAATATTTCTGCATTTCCAGTGGCTGCAAATGGCTCAGAGAACTGAAGAATAATGGTTTAAAAATAAGAGAGAGATTCTTCCTGTGTTAGATTTTTTTGTTTGGGTTACTTGAGTTTCTCCTTTCATTTGTGCTGATCTAATAGCTGTATTACCAAAAGGGTAACAGTCCTGTCTTCTCATCAATTTGTATTGCACTGGGACAGAACAAATCTAACCTCATAGCAAGCCAGTTTGGCAAGTTACATTCATTGTGTTCATTCATGTGTTTGTGGAGAAGTTGGTAGAAGAATAAGGGGAAGGGGTTGACTGGCCCTTTTAAGCAGGAGCCATCTTCTAAATGAGCTCAAATATCACAAGAAATCATATGGTTTAGGTCAACCCCTTTTCAGCTGGGTTCCCTCTTACTAATTCAGATGTGTTTTATTGCTTGCAAAAATGTTGTTCTGTGTATCTTTTTCTGCGTGCAGTGCTGAATTATTGTCTTAAATAAAATTGTGTTCCACACATCACTAAATTATTACTGTTTGAAAACTAGTTTTTTAAATAATTAAACTTTAAAGTAATATAACATAAACAACACAAAAATGCTTTGAAACATTCACTTTCTATCTACTATTACCCTTGACAGCTCAGTGAAAATGTACATTATCTAATCAGTAAACCTGTAAAACACTGACATGTACTCAGAATAGTAGGAACTTCAGACTTTCTCAGTTGTGTACTAAGTAAACAACTTTTGCTTTGAATGAAAGGACTTGCTAACTTGTTCAGTTCCTCTGGTTCCAAAGCTTGACCTCAACAGCTGCTTGTTTTTCAAAGAATTTTGAAAGCCGTACAGGTAATGTCATTGAGATAATAGGCAGCAATTTAAGTATGTCATGCTTCAAGGAACCAACCCATCACAAGAAAAACTGACAAACATCCCCATGACCAGTCAGCTAAATTAAAACTGAAGTGGTAATTGATACCACGGGTATCAAACTCTAATGGGTTTGTCACACAGCAGTCTGAAATACTAAGTTTTTTAATCAAGGGCAAGCAATTGGACAGTTTGAAGTTGCAGTCCTCAGCTTCCAGGACTTGACATCTGGACTACTGACATTTGTTCTCTTCAGGGCAACAAACCAAAATATTAATTGAATAGAATCAATATACAGAGGATTACAAAGAAAAGGTCAGTGGAGAGGTTCCTGAAAGTCATCTTGTTGTTATGTTCTGCTTAGGTTGTGTACAATCAGGAAATAGTTTTGTTTGTTTCAACATGATAGATTCACAGTATGAAAAACCTGTTTTTGTTTTTCAAGTAAAATACTGTTAGATGCCTGATAATTCCAATAAGGAAAAAAGTTTTCTAGGTTTTTTTAAATCTATATATTTCCTGTGCCAATTGATTGCTCTTTTAATTTGATATTTCTGTAACTTGAAACCCAAATTTTAAAGTAATATTCCTGATGTATTTAGAGCTGATGAAGGAATGCACAGGACTCTAATCTTCCCAGAGATGTAAGCACAAGTGGCAAGTTCTTACTAATATTACAGCATCACTTTGATATTTTACTTCCTCCAGATGTCGGTGACATTCCTCTCCTTCAGATTGCTGCCTCCATGGCAGAGTGGGCAGAAAATAACTTGTAGCTGGACCTTTGCTGCTTCAGTGTAGTCTGTTGCTGTGCCTAAATTAAATAAGGCTTTGTCTTGCTAAACTTTATGTTGCTGCTTGAGATGCAGGTATTTTTTCCCTTTAACTAATTCTTATGTGAAGGCATTAGCTTGGGCAGACAGGTGGAGATGATACTGCAACTTGTGCAGCCTCCGATTTTGGACAGACTTGCCAAAAAGCTGTGGTTTATTCATACAACCTAGAAAAAGTTACTAGTATTTATTATCAAAGTAGAGTTTGTCTTATACAGTCTTACAGATAAGAAGAGTGTGAAGTTACATATATGAAATGCTGTATTGCAAGCTTAGCCTGTGTTTTAACACTTAGTTAAGTTCACACTCATTTGTAAAATTACTGAACCTTCATTTTCTTCCAGATATATTTTTTCATTGTTACTGTATGTCATGGTGACTTTTTAACTTCATTGTAAAGCTGAAAAGTAATTAAAATAAATATTATAAAATTTTCCAACTCTTTAGCATTCTAATAATAAAATTAATTAGAAGAGTTTGCATTAAGGTAGTTATAAATGTCTGTAATGGTGAATGTATAAATGTACTTCTTCACCGTCATTTAACAGAAAGATTCTAGATGCCATCTTCCTCAATACCTTGTTGAAAAACAGACCTCAGCTGAATTGGGTTTGACTTTCTTTAATTGCAAATGAATTTAAATTTAATTTGAACATGATTAATCCAATTATTTTAATTTTTGTTTAGCACTTGACAGAGGAGAAACCAGAAGGCCTTATCAATGAAGCATCTCGGTATGGATGTAGAAATTGATTTTATATATCACAGTTAGGAATTGCACTGTATAGAAGTTCATTGGAAATGGGTTCTTTTTCTTTTATGGAGTTTTTTTCTCCTACTTTGCTTAAACCGAGGTTGATTGGTGTAAGGTAAAATATGGAAAAGTAACTTCATGCTCCATTTGATCTCTCTGCCAAGATCTGACTCTTCTATTTTAATAGTGATAGGATTTATTTAATTGGATGGGAAGCACCTGTGTTGGGGGGAATTAAGTTTCATGTTAGGATCTGTCATGCTTGAAGCAGAATTGAAGATAGAGGAATACTTTTTACTAAATGTGGAGCCACAGTAATTAAGGGTAGTTGTAACAATTGAAGTCTTCATAAAACATACTTCAAGTTTCACATTCCAAGGATTACATGCAAGACAAATAGGAATTTCTGAAGTTGTTAAATCATTAAGCACATTGGATTAGATGACCTAAAAAAACCCAGTCCTGAAACAAAAGGATCTAGCAAGCCTTGATTTGGTCTCATAGAGCACAGAGGAACACATTGACGAGAAGCCAGTAGTACTTGAATCATTCTCCATGATGTAGTTTGATTAATGCTTGCCCTTCTGTACTAACAATGTTTGTACTAGCTTTTGGGGCCATGGGAGAGATGATGGTTCTGTCTTACAGGTGAAGTATTGTTTGTTCATGTTGTCTTTTTCTCTGTTTTTTCTTAATACATAGGCAGGTTGCGCTAGCTGATCTTATAATCATCAATAAAACAGATTTGGTTTCAGAGGAGGAATTGAATAAAGTCAGAACATCTGTGAGGTATGAAACTTTTGGTATAGCTGTAATACTGTACTGCCTCAAAAATTAATTTAAAGTTACTTCTTTCCTGCTGTTAGAATAGAAATTAGATCTCATCAGTAAATTGAGACAAATTAATAAGCTCATAAGCAAAAAGAGACTGCCTCTTTCTAAAGGTATTCCAGTGCTTCTATGTGCTTACACAGTCTTAGCATTTTGCATGTCAAGGTGAGATTTGATGTTATGTACTAAGGACAGGCCTTTGTATTAACTGCTCATGTTTTTACATTTCTGAGCAGCTGTTGCCATTTTTCAGAATTAGCTGAAGTGGAAAAAAATCTGCTGGTAGATATGAGTTCAGTAGCAAATGCAAAGATGTATGAAGGAAGTCCCAAACAACTGTCATGGGAACAGAAGAGCCAATGGTCTGAATCAGATTAGTGATTGAAGACATGACCCTTTTCTATCAATACCATGATAAACCAAATTAAACACTAAAATTTTTAAATACTTTACAACTGTATTAGTTGTTTGAAATATGAAAATAAAAATGCTTAGACCCAGCAGAGTGTATCATGAAGAGCTTCAGATAGTAAAATGATGTTCTCACTGGTGGAATATTGTCAGAACTTGTGAAGTTCCCCAGCTGTCGATGGAAACCAAACATCTCAACCCAACTATCTGATGGGTATAGAAGTTTATAACAGAGTTGGGGTGCTATTTCACATGATGCTGTCCATGGTTAACATATTCAAACAATATATCACAGTTGTATTTTCGTCTAACAATTTTTCTGTTTTATTTTAGGTCAATAAATGGACTTGTTAAAATTCTAGAGACACAAAGATCAAGGTATTAAATGGCCACTATTACTAGGTACTAGATCCTGCTTCTTTTGTGACAGTTTAAAATGTTGATATTAGATCACCTTGATTAAATCCAATATTTATTTATTTATCCAATAATCCAATATTTATTTTATTAATAAGCATCTAAATTTTTTTGGAGGAAGTAAAAATGTATTTTTAATTTATATTTTTCTTTGTTAGAGTTCATACCACAGAATCCCAGAATGAGTAAGGTTGGAAGAGAAGCATAGTGGGTCATCTGGTCCAACTTTCTTGCCAAGCAGGGTCATCCTAGAGCACATGGCACAGGATTGTGTCCAGATGGTTCTAGAATATCCCTAATGAGGGAGACGCCACAGCCTCTCTGAGCACAATCTGTTCCAATGCTTGGTCAACCTCACAGTAGAGAAGTTCTTGCCGTGTTCAGGTGGGACTTCCTGTGTGTCAGTTTCTGTCCAATTGCCTCTTGTCCCATTGTTCAGCACCAGGAGCAGAGCCTGTTCCATCCTCTGACACCCTTCCTTCAGATACTTGTATACACTGAGGAGGTTCCCTGTCAGTCATCTCTTTGAGTCTGAACAGGCCCAGCTCCCTCAGCCGTGTTCCAGTCCCTTAATCGTCTTTGTTGCCGTCCGCTGGATGCCCCCCAGGAGCTCCATGTCTCCCCTGAACTGAGGAATCCAGAGCTGGGCACAACTCTCCAAGCACAGCCTCACTAGAGCTGCCTAGAGGGGCAGGATCACCTTCCACAGGCTGCTGGCAGTGCTATTCCTAATGAACCTCAGGACACTCTTGGCCTTCTTGGTCCCAACCAGTCTCGCAACTGAAGAGCAGCTTGCAAGGCCAGATTGGTTTTGAGCTAATAATCGATCATGTGCACTACAGTGTGTTCCTTTTGTTGTGTCGCCTTAAATACTATTCTTATGATTGCTGCTGCGAATAAGTTGTTACTGCAAAATGACTTTGAAAGCAGTGGAAGGAAGTTATAAGAACCAGAAAAATCATTGCACTGTTTTTGCCATTTCTAATTGAAATTCTTACTCAGATTTCTTCTATTTTAAGAACATTGTGGTAAAAGTTCCTAAAATACAGAAATTCTAGATCTTAGAGGTTTTTGATTTAAGCAAATTTAAATGGAAGATAATAGTCACAACCTTAATGAAGTAAGTATACTTGGCTTTTTAAAGTTACTGTCAAATGTAGTTGGAAATTGTAGAGAAAAACAATTGCTGTTGTTGGGTGATTAGATAGGACTAATTTTGAAGATACTAAACTACATGCTTTAAATGTCCATTAGGGGGAGAGCCAATATGTGATCTCTCCACATACTGTACGGTGTCTGATGCCAGTTAGCACTATGTTTTGGATATAAGATAAAGTGAACCTCAGATGCAGTCCTCAATGACAACTCTTAGTTACTGGTAAATATTCTTTTGCAAATGGCACATAGGGTCTCTTCCATTATTAAACATTCCAAAAGTGGAATAAGCACAAAATTAATTTATTGGAATGTTATTTGATGACATACCCTTTTTAAGGGGGGAGTTGTCCCTCAAAAGCCTGCATTTAAAAGGGAGGGTTTCTATGTGATTTTTTAGAACACTGCTGAGAACAACTGCCACTGAGCTGGTCATGAATTTTATACAGTTTGTATATTACATTATAAATCTTTCATCTTAGAAACTGCTTAGTACAAGTACTGTTGAATGTAAAAGTTCAATAATTCTGTTTGTATTCCAGAGGTGATTTTTTTTTTTACCTCTCATGTTCTTTTTACTTAGCCACATCATTAACTGCATCTGAAAATCTATCAGTTGCTATTAGCAGTGAAATCTATAGTCTATAATGCTTTGTAAAGAAAAATTTCTTAAGCAAGTTTATAGGTAGCCATTCTTGTAAGCAGATATGACCAGTACTGCCTGTTCTGTTTTACATTTTTCTGTTTGAAACAGACAAATGTAAATACATTTGTCTGTTTCAAATCATAGAGTTGAAATTCTTCATAGTAGTGCTTGCCTCATAAAGTTACTTCAGTTTTGTTTGCTATCAGTGTGTCAGTATAAGCTACATATATTCCAGGGGTTTATGTTTGTCTTGAGAGGCAGAAGGTTTCTTTTCCTATATAGGGAAAATAATTTATTATTCAGGCATCCAGTATAAGGGATTTTATCTTTTTTTTTTTTTTTTGGAAATACCTTGTATTTTACTGTATTTTTTAAAAAAATTGTTTCTGTGCTTACATATTAATGTGTAAATAAACAAAGCATTTCCTTGTAGAAGACAGTACCAACCACTGATACCCAAAAATATGGCTAAGTATTAATGGCATTAGCCTGATAGAGAGGAAAAGAAACATAAGCTTCAGTGAACACCTTTAAAACATGATATTTAAATACATGAAAAATACAAAGCTTTCCTTTTTTCCCCTCTGTTTAGAGTTGATCTCTCTAATGTCTTGGACCTACATGCTTTCGACAGTTTATCTGGAGTAAGGTACAGTGATAATTTTCTTGTCTTCTACTAGAAAAAATATCTGTGTATGAAACAGACACTCAAATCCTGGCTCAAATTTGCATTTGAGTTGCTGTTAGAAATTTTGGTTGATCTGTCCTGTCTAGACCAGGACAGTCACATTATTGCTTTATAAGTGGTAATATGAGATGGAATTCTCTTCCTCTTCAAATGGCCTGCAAAAACTTTTTTGATCTTATAAAGTTAAATGAGCCAGAGTGTGTGTCATTGATTGGCTTTTTTTCCCCAAAATGCAAGTTTTGGTTTAATGTCAGTAATAGAGTAGATTTGCATACTTCTCTGGTTTTTTTAAAGCATTTCAAATTTTTTCTCCCTTGTATCATTATGAATTGGAGGCCTCCATAGGTTTCACAGAAGAGAATGAGGGACTGAGGTTCCACAGCAAACAGAGGCTCTACAAATTCTTATCACTGTGTTTCTCATTCCTAGCCAAATGCATGCTTCAGCATCCTAGATGGGTGTGGAAGTAAAATGGGAAGGAAGGGGGAAAGGTCTTAGTGTTCATTGTGTGTGCTGAAGCTCAGCAAAGAGAGTGAGGAGTACTGGAGCAATCATAAAGGAAAGGGAGGAATATGCAGTTGAGGGCACTATCAGCTTCATTTTTCTTCCTGGATGCACACTTTTCACTTCAGATAATGGAATGGAGCCACTTCCTCATTCACAGAAGGGGGAAATTGCAGGACATGCAAATTAGTAACCTCTTTTAGATAACATGTGTTGTGAGATTTGCTTCTGAACTGATAGCTGTTTTCTTTCTTTTTTTTTTTTTTTAATGGCACTGGCTTTTGTCTGATCAGTGAAATACTGTAATGTGTTTCAAAATTGCTATCAATAACAGCATTACAGAAATACCAAACTAGGCATCCAAAAGAAAGTTAAGGGAGGAGGGAGGCTGATACATCCTTTAGAGGCAATAGATAACTATTAGTTATTCAGGCAGATCCTAAACCCATGTTCCAAGTTCTTAAGGATCAGCTAACTGAATTGACTCCTGCAGAAGCCACGTAATAGATATAAAGCAGTAAGATGTGAACCATCAAAAGATTGTTCTTGATAGAATAGTTAGATCTGATTACCTGCAGTGGTGTTTGGCAAAGTTTACTAGGAAGTGTTGCACTCCACAGATCTGAGAAATTCCTTAAGGAGCTGAAAAAAAAAAGTCTTTATTGCTTTCCTCAATCTAGTCTTCTCTCCTGTCTTACTCAGTTACTTCAGAGCTTTTCAATATTTGGTATTAAAACAGAGGAAACACTCTAAAATCTCAGCATTTAAAGACAAATTCTGAAAGTACCAAGAAGATTGTAGACTACTTAAATTATTTTTATTTTGTGTTATGTTTGAACTTTGCACAGCTAAATTGCTTACCCTGTTTTTAATTTATAGATACAGAAATTCGTACATAAAATATCAGTGGTGGTTTCTGTGCCATCATCTGAGCAGAAAAGCTCTTTGGATCTAGCACCACTTGAACACAACTACACACCCATAAATGAATAAATTTGTTCTTTCACCGGCATACTGCAGTAAGGGTTTCTGTCAGCATAGCAGAGAGATAGAACGTCTGATTGGTGTGACTGAGTGGTAGAACCTTGTAGTCTGTATATACCCTGAAGTCACAGGAAACGTCAAGAATTCTGGATTCTATGAAGGGCAATATGAGAATAAGACAAGAAAGCAAGGCATGCTTTCCTACATGGGAGAAGTAGGAATGTGAAATGTTACTTCTGTAGTAAACAGTGCCTTTTTTCCCCACCCTAAAGACTTCTTAAAATTTGCAGTCATCAAATTAGGAGGAGGGATTTTTATGGGCAATCTTTTCTGAAGTGGAAGAGAGCTGTCACCGTAGTGACTTGTGCTGCAGTATTTTCTGCATGTTATTCACAAGACAGAGAGAAAACAGAAACAATACAGAAGATGGTATCTGAAGAAATTTTGTGCTATCAAGACAGATGTGGATGTGAAATCTAAAGCTGCAGTAAAATTTTATGTTTTCACCCAAAAAGATGCTGTAAGACTCTAAATATTAGTTTACAAAGGAAGTCCCCAAGTTCCTTTATCGAGTAGAGAGTGCCTGTTTTAAGTTAGCAGGCACACTGCATAGTACAAGTGAGCTGTACACTGAGAAATGGAGGATGGTATATAGTATTTCACTTAGTGTTACAGATTTTGTTCTCACAAGCAACAGCTTTGTACATTGTTTTCTTCCTGATTTTCAAATCACTGTAAAGTTTTTTAAAAAACCAACATCTATTAACTTGATAAATTCTAGAGGTTTATTTTTTCTTGTCTGCTTTAAGGATGTAGTTTGCACAGAGGAGTATCGAGGGTGTTGTATTCATTGAAGTATAAATATTTTTAATGCTGAAGATACTACAAATCAGTACTATACTTCTCTTTATGTTTTAAAAACCCTAATTTTCTAACACAAACAATTATATCAAACAAATATAATTAAGCATTTCTGTTTTGAGATTAAAATGGAATTAACAGTTGAATCTTATTCTGAATATATAGTCTATCTTTAATGTTTCAGTTTTGCTCTGCAATATTGGAATATTTTAAATTTCAAAATAATGACGTTTTACCTACCCTACTCAAATGCGACATTTAACTTTACTTATTTTCAGTTTGCAGAAAAAGCTTGAGCATGTAAAGACAACACATGCGCATCTAGATACGGTAATTACCAAAAATACTGCTTTGCTGTTCTTGCAACAGGGTTGTGCAATATTGCATGCTAATTCTGTTACCATTTCAGAAGGTTTCAGTAAGGGAGTACTGTGTTCTAAGGTACTTAGAAGGTTACCTAGATTACACAAAAGGAATGTGCTTTGTTGTAGATAGATTCTAAATGGCTGTGTTAAGTCTCGCTTTCAAAAATAGCTTATATGTGTTCAGTGCTCCAGACAGTCATGTCATTTGTTGATTCACATGGAGAGTATTAGTGAAACAAATAGGACTACTTTTTTTTTAAATATTTGCAGAAACAAGTATTAAATTTCTAGACAGTCTGTCCTGTAGGTTTTCTGTTCAAAACAAAATCTCTTTGATTGAACTATAGGTCACTGTCCTTGGGTTATCCCTAGGTGAGTGGGGTTTACCCACAGGCCACAAGTCCCCTCAGTGGCTGCAAAAAAGTAAAAACTTTGGATTTTTAAGGTGTCTTAGAAAAATGTGCTTTCCTTCAAATAGTTTCTATGATTAAATTTAATTTTCAGGTTAAAATATGATGCATACAATGCCAGTGTTTTTCTTTTTGAACTGCATATTTTAACTATGAAGTTGCTAGTCTTGAAAACAGGAGAAGGCAAATATAATCTAATTTTGGAACTAAAGATTAAATATAAAATCAGTTCATGCTTAATTATATTTACAATAACAATGGTAAGTTGGTCGTTTTTGTTTAATTAAAATTCTTAAATATATTCAGTTATAGAACCTTAATAGATCACTAAAGTAGATAAAAAAGTTAAGTAGAAACCTTCCTGAATATTATGAGTTACAGTATCCTTGTATTATTATTGAGATTATTAATAGTTCTGTAGTGTGGAGCCATTCACCAGTGAAAATTCATTGTTACTATCTCTGTTTAGTTTAACACCCGCATATTTAAGATGATTGTTGAGACATTTGAGGCATAAATGAGGGCAGGAGACTTCTGACAGTAGGCTGCAAGTCCTTGTTGGGCGATAAAGCGTGCTTATTATCTTCACGTGGGAGGTCAGCAGAAACAAACTGCACTATTTGAGCACAGTGAACTTTTGTCTGCCATGTTTTGAAGCTGGTCAGAGAATTAGCTCTTAGTTGTTTAGATAAGTTTACTTGGTCATTAGACAAACATTTGCTGCTTGTTGCTTTAATTTTATTTTCCTTAAGCTAGACTAGTCATCTGAAAGAAGTCTTTTTAAAGGATTACAGGAAGTAATTCTCTCTCTGTTCTTCCATACCATTGAGCAGCTACAGTGACAAAAATAAGACTTATTATTTCTTCTTCACATAAATTGTTAATTTGAAACTACATGTTTTATTTTCATATTTTCTTTTGATAATAATTGATCCTGAGCAGTAAGCTGGTGGTTGCTTTTGGAACAAAACTTAACTTCAGACATCATTATTTTCTGAATCTCTTCCTACATAGTCTATTTATATACAGCTTTTTGTATTTTTGTATATATTGGTTATTTTTTGTCTGATAGAATTGTGATGAAGGTGGGTATGCCAAGAAAATAGCAATCTTATCCATATATGAAAGCTTGATCATAATTGTCTCTAAAGCAAAGAATTACATGGTAGCAGCTAATGCCATTCCACTGTTCAAAGCATCATGTATGCTCTGTAAGTGCACACCCGAACAGAAACAAAAAGTAGAGCTTAATTTAGCAAATTATAGCAGAACAGAAATAGAGATTTTTTTTTTTTAATTTGATGTTGTCATATGCCTGCCTTTTTTTGAGGCAAGAAAGCTTTTTGGAATTACTGTAACGAGATGTTTATTCAGTGTGGTAATAAGTGTGTCTTCCCATTTGCAGGCTATAATTACAGTAACATTTGAAGTTCCCGGAAATATAAAAGAAGAAAACTTAAATCTCTTTATTCAGGTAAGTAATACATCACTGTCAACTCAAAAAGTCATTGTCACTTTTTGGAGAAACTCATCCTATGCCATTTTGTTTATGGAAACAACTTTTATTTTCATAGAATCTTCTATGGGAGAAGACAGTGAAAGATAAGAATGGATGCACCATGGATGTCATAAGACTGAAGGTTAGTCAGAAATTATCAGCTTCTTTGTTTTGTGCTTTTCATCTTTACACCTGAAAAACTACAGTGTGCTCTCAGTTACGGACCTATCAAATCTGCTGCTGGATCACTGTAGCAGAGCACATGAAGTGGAGAGTAGCAAGTTGTGAATGACTCAGAAGGAGATAGCTGGCAGAGGAGCAAACATCGATCCTACTTGTTTTGAAGGAAAAGGGACAATGTGCAGCCCAAACATCAGTGGCAGGGTTAAAAATCAAGACAGAGTTAATCTCTTTTCATTTTCCACCTCCATTGCTTTGAAAGATACTGTCCATCTCACATGTCTAGGATTCGGATACTATAGATTGGATCCTATAGATTACTAGGTGTACTTAAAATTGTTGCCATAATATGCAGAAATTCTATTTGGCATCATATAGGAGTGCAATTGTAGTTCTGATCTACAACTAACTTTTTACATATTGTCAGGCTGTTGTTTTAAAGATGCAGCTCCTAAGTATTCATCTTCATGGGCACTTCATATGTTTTTCAGTTGCCTAGTTTTGAGAGGAGTAGTGGCAACAATTCAGGATTTATTTTCATTTACCTTTTATCGAGCAGCCAAGTAAATAATGAAAAAATGAGATTGGCAGGCTGTAAGAAATAAAAGAAAGTAAAGCTCTGGTTTGTTTCCTGAGAACACTTGTGCATCATAGATAGCAACATAATTATTTTAATTTTATTGGAAAGAAAGCTGTTTACTTGCTTTTTCAGCAACAAAATTAGAGTATCCTTGTCTTCCCCTTTCTGACAAATAGAAGAAAGTAGCCACTGATGTATTTGAAGCTGTCTGAAAAGCAGTAATGCCATCCACAAGTATGTTTTTGCTGTACTGAGCATTGGAATCAAACTAATCCTTTATAAGATGTGAGACCTGTGATAAGATGTGTGCTGTTCCTCAGTCACAGAAAAATAGACCAAAGCAAATGATCCCCAGGCAACTAATTACAGAATGGGTTCCACAGTTTGTTGGTTTTAAATTTTTATTTTATCTGCAGTCATAGTCACAGAATTCCAACTAATAGGTCAAATGGAGACTTTATAAATGAAATATTTTTAACTCTTTTTTTCTTTAGGGAAGTATAAGACATGTTTTACAGAATGTGTTCCACTAAAATATGTTAGAACATTGTACTATGAAGTGATGAAAACTATTTTAATAGAGCTTTTGATACGTGGGGTAGTGGACTCACTCTGACAGTAAACCCTTCTAATTCTGTTGCTGGTTGTTCTACTTCACAAATGTTTGTTCTTTCTCCAATATTCAGAGATTCTGTTTCAGAAAAGTATATATACTGAGCATAAGAGCTTAATTGGAATAATCCGAAATCAATCATTTTTGTTCATTTTACATCGTCTTGTTGGCAGGCAGGCTTGGACTCCCATGTCAAACACCACATGTGTATTCAAAGAGGGATAGTAGATGATATTTAATTTTTGCTTGAGCAGGCTAGGTACTGACCAAACAAGGAACAGAAGACAAACTATGGTAAAGTGTAATTCTTAGCCTTTTACAAAATAAGGAGATGTGAAAATAGCTGTTATGAGTAGAAGTGATGATTGATATTATATGTTTATTTTGACTAACAAGTGCATAGTTGCCAGAAATACTATTCCCTGCTTGAACTACTTTGAAAGTTTTGTTTCCCCTCTTATATATTTTATTTTTAAAGTTTTGTTTATATACCCTAACAGTTATTTTTCTGATAAGGGACTGGTATCTATTCAAGGCAAATCTCATCAAGTGATAGTCCAAGGTGTCCATGAGCTCTATGACCTCGAAGAGACTTCCGTAGCCTGGAAAGAAGATGAAAAGAGAACAAACAGACTGGTCTTAATTGGTAAGAGGAAATTACACATCTCCTTGTTGAGTTTAAGAAGCTGGTTTTTTTCAAAGACAGTCTTCTGACTTGGCCAGTGAAAAGCAGTCAGGCTAACCTGGTCTGACTAAGTGCAGTGAGTATGTTCAGCATAACCCTCACATCAAAACTTTCTGCAGTTCAAAGTTGCAGCTGAGAGGCGTCTACACTATCCCTATTAGTTCCACCAAAACAAAATAAAATACTACGTTTTCATAAATTATGTTGGTGTATTTTATGTTATTTTTAAAATCTGTAATTATAAACTGGGTGATGGGAATAGTTTGAATGTTTGATCAAATATTCAGTAACTGTGAAGAAGGTTATTATAGCTATTAAAATGTTTAAAATCAGTTTTGTTTCTGAAAAGCTTGCAGTGCTGAGGTTCTATGTTTCTATTTTCTGTTTATTTCTGTTTGCTGTGCCAAGTGTTTTATGACCAAAAATAACCTAGTTTTTCTCCTTTCCCTTACTTGAGCAGGTTGAAGTCTGTTGTTGCCTTAATTTTAAATTGCTATTCTCACTCATTGGTATAATAAACATTTTCTTAGCTGAGAAGAAGCAGTTTAGTACTTGTATGTGTTTTTTTGTAATGCTGTAAATGTAAAATACAGTTAGATATTTTATTTGTCTTTATAGGCAGGAACTTGGACAAGGAGATCATCAAAGAAGTATTCATAGCCACTGTGAGAGAACAACGAGGAAACAGTTGACATCAAACTATAAAAAAGATTAAATGTCTGTTTTAATCCTGCAAGGTTTTTATGACAGAAAAGACTGAATGGCATGGGCTATAGTAGTTTCTCTGTCTTCTTGCAGTTTATGCAGCAGTTAAACCCTAAGTCTTCCTAAGAATTCCAGCTGACCTACTGCTTAAAGTTTAGCCCTTATGGTCTAGAACCAAACACAATTCTTTTATTTTGGATTTGGCTGAAACTAGATCAGCAAGATCATGTTCCTGTGCAGAAATGCAGCTATGCAAAAGGCTGTCATGTTCTGCACGAATCATTACTGTGGGGATATGGGAAACATGTTCGAAGCCTAGTGCTTTCTTCTGCTAACTCTCTTCCACTGGGAATGAAGCAATAGTGATTATTGCTAGTGATGTAATCACAGTACAAAATGTTTAGTGTTTACTATTAAACTGTCTTCCATCTCTTTGCATTTGCTTTGTTTTTTGAATGTATGCACCCACCCTAGGTACCACTAAACCTGTTGTACAATGAAACTAAAAATACACAGGTAGCAGAGGCACAAGATCACATAGAGTATATGATGTCTACGTAAAAGCTGTGAAAGCAGTGTTTGGTCATATAGTCAGCAGTTTGAAAGACGTAGCAAAACTCTTAGATCTTCTAGGCCATGACCCTGTCAGTTCAGGATCTGGGGAACTGGGGACTGCACATTTCCACTGTGTTCAAGCTGCCCTTCATGATTTGTTATGGGGTTCTGTGACACTCCGTTGAAAACCTAGCGTGAAGCTTTTATCTCTCTACTCATTGCAGTTTGGAGTTGACCTTCCTGCCCTGTACATTCTCCAGTACTCTTCATTCACCTCTTAGCTTTAGAGGGATATTTTGACTACAGCTGGGTGAAAGCAAAATTAGTGAATTCAGGAAGATAATGTAGAAGTAAAAATGTTTACAAACAAAATTCTAGGACATGCAATTCTGAAGAATGGACTTTTAGCTACAGTGCTTGCTGTGGATGCTTGGTGATGTGTCTGAATAAGTAGAAATCTGTTTTCAGTACTAGGAGTGTGTTACTTGTCTCATACCTAGCATTAAAAAAAAGAGGGCCATCGCCTTATAAGCAGTCTTAAATTTTTTCACTGCTTCTACTAGAATATGTGAGTTTGGAATTTGTTTTCAAAAGAGCTGAGGGTGGAGACATCTATTAATCTTTCACTGCTGGAGCTGGTGTCTCGATTAAAACATTTAAGTCATGTATCTTAGCTAAGATAGAGTCCTTTAGTCTCCTGGTAGATACATCGGCAGACATGACTTCATTCCTCACACCAGAAGTAGTTTTGGATGGCTTGAAGTAATTTTCAGAATTTATTTTTTTCTCTAAAGCAAAGTATAAAGAGAGAACAATCTGCCTACACAATGTTGCTTTCTGTTTAGCAGAGCCTGGTGGCATTTGAGTGAACTGGGTATATTGCTGAGTGATAGTGTGATTGTTTGCTTTAGGCTGAGTGATACTGTGACTGTTTCCTTTAGCAATTGCATGTCTTCATTTTCAAAACTGATATATGTTCTCACACTGTTTTGGACTGCATAAAGGACACAGAGTCCTGCGTGAAAATTTGTCAAATGATTGCCATCACTGTTACTCATTAAGTAATAAGATCACATAAATGCAAATTTGTGAATAATACATTTGTATTTTTTACTGCTTTTGCTTCCATTTTTCACGAGAAAAGTGATCAAAATACCTCTTGTCTTATAAATGCCTCGTCTATTGGAAGAACTCCGTTCTCTTTAGAAAGATTAATCTCTGAAGTGTTACTAACTTTTGAATTGAAAAAAGTTCAGAGACTTAATAAGAAGAGCTTTGACCATGAGTCGTAAGGGGAAAAGCTGTGGATGACTTACACGCTATCTATTTTATATGCTTATTTTTTAATGTTTGCTCACCCACCACACACCGCACCACACTCTAAAATTCCCACGATGACTGTCAATATACTGGGGTTTTTTTGTAGCTGTAGAGGGGGGCATGTCTGCAGTTGGAAGGACGTGCTCTGCACGCTATAGCTCATGTTGGTAGCACTTACCCTTGCTAGGACTTTCCCTGCACTGCTTGCAGTGCTAATGTCAGAGGCGCTTTAGTCAGTATGCACATCTTTGTCTCTGCTTGTCTTCTGTAAACTGCCTGCACATTTCAAGGGCTCCCCTGGGATGGAGAGCAAGCAGCTCCTGGGCAGGGTGGGAGTTTGTGCTCCTCTGTCCTTGATGGCTGCCAGGATGCCCCAGTGCTTTGTCCTCTATTCTATTCACACATAATGACACTGCGAGCATGCCAAGGCCCTTGTCTTTATCCTCATCTCCCAAGAAGACCACTGGTTACTTTTTTTGCATACTTACTTAACCAACTTTTTCTGGTCTGTTCTTACATGCCCAGCCTGGGGTGCTATGTCTTGTTTTGCATCATGCCAGAATGAAGAGAGGAGGAAAGATAATGATGGCTCTGTAAAAGCTGCCCGTAGTGAAATCACTGTAGTATTTGTGTTACTGGGAGCTGTGTCAAGGATGGCCTTCTCCAAGGAACTAGAATTGGTTTGAAGTGAGGGTGTGGAGTGGGATGAAAGGGACAGGCAGACACCACTCAGTGCTGTCTTGGGGTTGTGGCATGGGTGGTGGGGCAGCTGGGGGATGCTTAGTTTGGGGTGAGGAGGGATCTGGTAAAGAAAATCATTAGCAGTTCTCCCTGTGCAGGTCCCAACAGGGGCAAGGCCACACCTTCTCTGAAGAAATGATGGCCGTCCAGACCTTACTTCCCAGCCAGGTAACTCTCACTTATGGTGCTTCAAGACATGCGAAGCACTAGGTAGGAAGTGATCCTGTCAACAACCCCACACATTTTGTTCCCTAGCAGATGCAGAGGAGTTTCTGTCCTAGAGGCAAATTTTAATGATTTGATAGCTTCTGTCCCTTCATGAATATCAAGTATCTACAGAAAGAGACTTTTCAAAGCAGCAATTTTCTCCACAGTATTCTACTTTCCACATGTTTTTATAAGCTCTGTTAAACTTGAAACTAACAAAACTGATATCCTTGCACTCTTGTGCCATTTGTTTATATAGCCTGTTGGGTTTAATCTTCAGAAATTACCCATGAAAATAAACGGATGATCATGGTTTAATTTATTATGCCCTTTAAAATTAAGGTGGTTCTGAATTTGGTAATATTTTACTATATTCTTACTTTTTAATCTTTATGTATAACCTCCCAGGTGCTGGAGCAGTTTGTTGTCCATGCACCATCCCAGCTCCTGTAGGCTGCAGGATGTGGCCAGAGGGGATAGGATAGATTGGGGTTGGGGTCCCAGCCACGTGCTGTCCTTGTGGGCCACCCTGTTTCTCTGCTGCTCTCATCAGCCCAGCTGCCTTGCAGAGCCCACAGCCAACAGCATCCACCTCTCCCTGTGGGACATTTCCTCTGCTACCAGGAACCAGTGTCCATTGTTTCTTATTCCTCCCTCTGTCCACATGACCTTCCTCTGTGTTTGCAACCATGCTTTGCTCATCCTGCACTGCTCTGCAGCTTCACATTGCATCCAGATTTGTTATATAAATTATATATACGTTGTATATACTATATACAGGTCCAGGTCTACATGCTTTTAACTGATTGTAGTGAATTGTTTATAGCAGTGGAATTCCAGTGCTAGGCCTGTGCCCCATTTCTTATCACCCCTTATGCCTGTACTCCTCTGCAACACATCCTTGTCTCCACTTCTCAAGGCCACTGATAATGTATCAGTCATGTTTCTCTATGCTGCATCATTAGATTAAAGCCATAAATATCTCATCCTACACAGAATGGCAGCTTGTTACTACTAACTGAAAAATATGGTTGTAACATCCAAGGATAAAAAAGTAAAACAAATTAGCAATTTACATCTGGCCATTTGGAGAAACTGCTGTCACAAATAAATGGAAGAACTCAGAGCTTCAGGCAGATCAGGAAAAGATTGGCCAGACTAGGTGTGGCAAACCTCAGCCCTGAGGTGCAGCACTCTCAGTGCAAAGCCTGTGGCCTGTTACCTACAGTGGCAGTGGCATCCTGCAGGAAGACAAGGCCACATTCCCATCCCAATGCTCTACATATAGTCCTTTGCTCTTCTAGCCGTGTACACGCAGGCAAAGGGAACAAATAGGAACTCCAAGTCTGGCTATGGCCAGCAGCTTCACAGAGACAGTCTGCTCAAGGCATCAGGGCCCCAGTACACCTTGGCCTCAGTCCCGCACCCACTGACATCCACAGAAATTTTCAGAAAAGAATGCAGCTGTAACAGATCAAGCATCAAGCAGTCTAGGACGTGTATTGCCTGTTAAGAAATGAGTAAAACTTTTGTATTTACTTTAAAATGTTGGTCTGTGGTTTTATTGTACTGCTTCCAGCCTTTGAGAATAATGGAGAGTCCCAGTGATATTACTGTCCTCGCTCAGCTAGTCTGATATACCTACCAACTTCACATTGCTCTCTTAATAGTATTCAAATCTGTTGCACCTCTTTCAGTTTAATAATTTCAATCTACACGCACAGCTAATTTGTTATTTGGTTTATTTATTACTTTCTCTTGAAAGTAATTTATTTATTACTTGAAAGTTTCAAGCTTCTTTTTAATTGGAATGAGCAGCTAATAATGATCTTATACTTGTGGTGTATGATTACAAGTGGTGTTTTTAATAATTTCACTTAAGTGCAACAGACAAGGCTACCTTTCTCTGTCTTGAATTGCAGAATTTTGTTTTAATTCACAAGAGGTTGCTCAGAACAGCTCATAGCACTGAATCTCATCTTATGGAGAAAGTTTATTAAAAACCCCTACATACATACTACCTGCTAACAATATGCAACAACCTAATGCCATTCTAATGTTATAACAAGATGAAAGGGCCTGGTTGTTGTAAACTGACATGGCTGCTATCAATGTACCAGGGGCTACCTAAGCAAAGCCTTGACATTTCTATGACATTTAAGCTGTACTTTCCAGGAGGTTTCAATCGTAACCATAGAATCACAGAATCATAAAATAGTTTGGTTTGGACCTTTAAAGGTCATCTAGTCCGACCCCCTAGCAGTGAGCAGGGTTCAACTAGATCAGGTTGCTTATAAATAATAACCTGGATAAACAAATCTTCTTAAATCACAGTGGTTTTATTTGCTTCTGTGTAAATGTTCTGCTACTTGTTTCTGAAAACATGCCTGTGGGATCAGCATCTGCCTTAGAGGAATTGGAGGAAGGTGAGTAAAAATCAAAACCAACACAGTGGCTGGAGTTCTGGTTTGCAAACAGGAAGTAATTTATCTCAGAGGATAACTCAAACTTAAGACTGTAAATCAGCATGCTACTTGAGATGAAATAATGACTTTACTATCCAATAAGTAAGCAAATTTTACTCGGTGAAGGACCTGCTATTGTTTCCAGGGGAAACCGAATTTGTTCCAAAAGAGGATTTATCCCAGCGCCTCCATTTCTTGGTTTTTACCTTCTAGTAGCCGATCTGCTCACAGGTAGGAAAATGTCACAGTAAACGAGTATTTGCTGTCACCTAGCGGTAACCTTTTTTCAGCAACTTTGTTAGCCCTTCAACCATGCAGCTCGTTCCTAGTCTTTTAGGAAATTCTATCTGATTTTGGTCTTAAGGTCTTTTCTAGATGATAAAGGACAGAGTTTATGAAAAATAAATAATCTGTATGCCTTCAGTCTAAAATCAGAGTGAGATTTTTTCCCCCTGCAAATTCTTTCCTCTTTCTTTTAAAAGTAAGAGAATACTGACTTCATGTTTTTGATGGAGGACTTTGACATAGTTGCAAGATGAACTATGATATCAAAAGTGCCTGCAAGGGTAAGTTTTAGTTTTCCACGCCCACCACCATAAGAAGAGGGATAATTTTAATCAGGTTCTTCAAAAAGAGTGGTCAGAGTGCAGAGTGTTGTCTTCATGACATATTTTTAGTTTGGTGGGGATTTTTTTTTACCTCCCCCTACTCCCCAGGTATTCAGGATGGACAGTGTTGTGGATTAATCATATGGCCATGAGAGTGACTGGATGGGAACTGGCATCATTGACATAATCCAATTCAAAGTCAAACCAGCACCCTTGGTTAAACAGGTAGGTAGAAACAGCCCTTCACTGATGTGCAAGAGAAGCATCCTGGGAAAAAGACCGGGTAATTCTAGAGTAAATAAGTCATCATGTTACTTCTCTAAAAGCATTGTAGTCTAAATAAGACAGACTTGTTCAAGCCAGTTCCATGACAGATTAATTTTTGCAGGCTCCAAAGACCTCAGCTCAGGTGTGAACTAGTGTATAAATATATACATTAACTCAGTGTCTTTGGCAATCCTAAGGAAATGCCCTACTTCACACATGCATCTTATTATTTTACTTTAGCTAACTTTTTATTGTGACAGCTAAGTACAGTCACACTCATTTTCCATAGTACATCAATTTTTTTCCACTTACACTTTCACAGTATCTAAATAAGAAAATCTTAAACTACCCTGGGATGAAACAGATGAAAGGTCAGGCAAAACCAAGAACGGAAGTCACACCAAAACGGAAAGGCTAGTTTGTCTGACAACATTTTTCCAAAGATGGAATATAGAAATGGATATCCCTAAATAAGCACCCTTCCTGGCTTGCAGGTCGTGAGGAGTGAGAGCAATCTCCTCAGAGATGAGCCAGAAGGTTCGGTAGGTTACATAAGAGAAAAATAAAGCGGACTTTGGCTGTGGGCAGAGCTCGGCGGAGGCTGACAGAGCAGATATGCCCACAGAAGGAGGCGCTGCTCTACCACTTTCCACACCTCTCGGCGGCACCTGCAGTAGCGCGGGGTCCGCAGCTGCTAGCCAGGAATTGGATCCAAATTTTTTGAGTTATCCTGAAACTATGCTTTTGACTCATTTTCTATGATTTTTCCCTGGACCTTAGTCAATTATTTCTTCTGGATTATTTTTATAATTTTAAAGAGCAGTTCTGGTGTCTGTCTAACCTTCTGAAAGAACCAATGAGAGTCACTTGAATATGGAAAGGTTGTTTAGCAGACATGACATGTTGCTGTGAGAAGTTTTCTTCCTTTCATCAGCTATTGTCAGAAGATAAAAAGAGTTCCCTGGCAAAATCAATTTGTCAGGTAGTATTTAGACTACGTATGCTGAAAAATTACTTGGCCCTTGACATGAGACAGAGAATAATTTTTGAAAAGAGAAAAATCTCAAGTGCTTTGTCCAATAGTATTCCCTTAAACGGCAGAGTCAGACATGGCTGGCGTGGTGAAGCTAACTATTTATTTTTTAATGGGTGCAAAAAACCCAAAGCAAACCATTGAGCAACTACTTAAAGTGATCAAAACCATGATACTGACACTTATTAAGGAATCATAGGAACCCTGTCAGGGACTCTTCCTTAAAACAGGGCTTTTCAATCCCTAGGTCTCAAAGTGCTCTCTAAAAGGCCAGTGAATTTGTTTCTTGAACTGAGACTTAAATATTGTGTCTTTCCCTGCTATTAAAATCCTCCTCCATTTGAAGGAGCTGTTCTTCTATACTGCTTTATTCTTCTTTTTTTGTTTGTTTTTGTTTCTGTGTTTGTGTTCCTGAGTAGTTTAGCTTTGAGTTCTTGTTAGAGGTCCTGTGACTCAGGGCAGTGATGGCATTTTCCTTTATTACCTTGCTTTCTCGTTGTAGAAGGCCAACATATGTAAGGCAAGGAATCCCTGTACCAATCACTATGTTGAGTGTATATATTCCTTCAGATAGGTTGGTGAAGAGGTGTTGTGGGAACATTTCTGTCTCTGCATTTTTAACCTTTTCATATGCTTTGACTTAATGTTAAAAATCACAGGCTTTTAAAATGGATGAGCAGTAGATCTCTACTATAAATTCAGTCTCTCTTTCGTGTACTAATCTGTTACTATGGCAAGAAAACCAGCAGTTTTTCTGCAACCTTTACTACCTCACATCCCTGGGCTAAGATAGGCATGATAAATTTGAGAATGCATATCCCACTTCTGTGTTATCACTGCCCAGCTCCCAGCATCAAACCATTGTTTCTCAGCTTTCTCATTGTGTCTCAGCTGAGGTTTTCATTTCACTCAGTAATTCCACTACTGAGAAGACTGGACATAAATAGAGAACATGCTTGCTTTCAAAGCGACTTTAGACCCTGAAGTAATTTGTTTGCCAGGAACCCAGAGTGCACAAGTGGGTGACTATGTGAAAGATGCCATTCAATTGGCAGTATCTGTAAGATGTATTCTGTCATGGTTGTAGAACATGATGTCATCTGAGCATTATAGCCTTGTCGTATGTCACTCTCAGGGCCTTGTCGTATGTCACTCTCACTGGATGCAGTGGCAGTACCTGTTTCTTGCACCTCTGAAAATCAGACTGGGAATCTGCAGGTCTGCAGCAGTGGGAACAATTTGTAAGTTGTGTTTTATTCCATGCATATCATGTGCTGGAATGACAATCATATGGATAAATTTTCCACTCTTAACTGGTGACATAATTGGTAAATAACCATAAATGGAAGTGTAAGGCTTCCACAGTGCATATGAAATAAGTTCCTGCTAAATCAGGCCTTGACAACACAGTGCTTACTTGGCAGTACAAAAAGCTTGTTAAACAGAACGTATCTATCTCTGTCACACAGTCTAGCAAGATTGTGGTGACTGCACACTTAATTTTACATAAAGTAAGATTAACTAACCTATTTTTGGTTAGTAAAAGAGTATCACACACTTGACAGTGGGCAAAACTATTTGAATAAACTTTCTGCACCATTTGGACATTTTGGAGGACGTTCTTTTTACAACAGTTGCTTTCTCTGTTAGGTTAATGATTGATGATTGTCCTGGTTCCTTTTCTCAATGCTTTTCTTCCTTCTGGTTTCTCCTGATTAGACGGATAGTAACAGGCAATTTTGTAAGTCAGGCTTGACTCACACAACATCACAAGTTGCTGGCATAGCAGTAAATCAGTTATCAACTGCGAGAAATATGTTTTCAGGAAATTTTTCCTGTTTGGGCTTTGTAAATCAATTTGCATGTAAATTTGTGCGAAAATGTTCCTTAAAACAATCACTCTGTTTCACAGTAATTACAGACTTGCAGCTGTAGTGAAATATAGCCTTTCTGGGGATTAAGTAAGATTTCCAGAAAAGAACTCGACTGGTATCCATGAGATCATAAATACTACTTCTCAATAAAACCCTGCAACAAAGGAACGAACTTTCCTATAAGAATCTTCCTATCCTTTTCTGCCTTTTCTAACATAATAGAAATGTTTGCATAGAAAAACTTCAATTTGTGAACTGAAAGAGAAGACAAAGTCAGCCAAACTATCTGCCAATTTTTCAATTTTATTTTCTCTTTTATTTTTTTTAAACTCCTAAGTAATTTACATTTTGAAACAAAATCATTGCATGTCAAAGAAAACAATGTAGAAAAAGGCTCATTTAGAAGCACTGGGGTTTAAAAGTGTCTTTTGTTCTTATCAGCAAACCAATATATTAATTGAATTGCAATTTTGGAGTGGTTTAAAGAAGCTGACATTTTATTTTTACAAGTTTTTTGTTTCAATAGCTCAGGTTAACAACCTACAATAAGTGTATACCATTCTTCATATGGTAACTGCACTGTAAGAGGAACTGGAGAATCCAGCTCTGTGGCAGAATGAGAATTTGAACTTCAAAGTATGGTACCATGGCGAACGGCTGAATTAATTTTGAGTATCCACATTTATACCTCAAACACATATTGCATGAAACAACTGTAAAAATGTGTTTCCATCTAAAACTCAGGTATTATACTAGTGATGACTTGTGAGCTTAAAGGCAAAACCTGCTTCGTTAATGGTACTTGTTCAATTCTCCTGTAACGTTTGCGAGACAATACAGAATATTTTTCCTTAACAGAAAGGAGGTGTCAGGTCCACTGCAATTTCCTGTGTGTTGGCATCAATTCAGAGCTCGGCTGGGTTTCCATAATCGACCTTCAAGAAAATCCATTCGTATTTTCTGCCATCTTGCAGAGGGACACTTCAGGTCACCAGGTCAACTGAATTAAAAGTACCTGTGTGGCTATAAAGGGCTTATGTTGCAACGGGACAGACTTCTGTCCTTCAAGTCCACATAGGCAACAACCAATGCCCAGGTCAGCGCATGACAAACCTGGGCCTAAAGGGACAAAGGCACCAGCACAATGTTGGTAAAAAACCAGACAGGCAAACACAAAAATGATAGGTCTTAAAGTAATTAACACTGCCATGTTGTCACAAGACAAATGAGTAATGGTAAACATTTGAAGGCTCAGGAATTAAAAAGCTTTAACAATCAAATAAGAACCCAAGTAGGGAGCGAAAATGTTCCTGAACTACATTGCATATGTCAAACCAAGTTTCTAAAATTGGCATTCAGAAAGCTAATTGTTTTAGTTGGAAATAGAACAAATTTAACATGTATCCTGTCACTCCATTAAGCTGGTTTTTATTTTAACAACCTTTAAAAAACTCACTCACAACACAGTTTGGTAATACTAAGAATATATTTAGCTGTTATTTTCCAAGAAGACATTCCAGACTTTTAATATCATCCCAAATTGATAATTATTCATTTTTTGAAGACACACAACAGTAATCAGTTAATGCACTGCAATATTGGTCATTCACAGAGACCTCCAATTCTCAATGACACCTGCTGAGAATAGTACTGCTTGTGGGACTTGTGTTGCTATAAAATAAAAATTGAAGCACTTACCCATAGATAAAAGTATCAACATAATGCTAATCTGGGTGCTGGGAAACTGAAGAATTTATTTTAAAAACATTGTTGCTTTTCTTCAGCTTTTGTCCTAAAATGTTCAGACTCTCTACATTAACTTCCTCATGTTTTGCACCTCTACTGTAAAGGCCGATAATTTATTTTTTAAAACAAAGCCTGAGATCCCCCTGAAATAGCAGGACATTATGACATTGAGGTTTGCAAAGTATTACAAGAATCACAATGAAAGAGGGGTTACATAAAGTTTTAGTTGCACTTACCTAAGCAGAGCTTGAATTTGAACTAAAAAATTTACAGTGCTCACTGCAACCCATTATACTTCTGGTAGTGCCTTTGTCAAGGCAATGCTTGAAAAGACTGTAAAACACTTTTTTTCATTGCTATACATAAATTATATGGGTGGAGACAAGCAATTTCGGAAAACTGACAGATTGTTCCTCTTAAATATACATGCTGAGAATGTCAGTGTTTGCAGAGTTTTTAAAATTCATTCAAATTGATATTTTCTTCCAAATGCTGAACATATTTCCTCTATCCATATGAAAAATGCAGTCAATTCTTTATTTCAAAGACTATCACAGTTCTTCTTACTTTGGTCATGTGTTTTCCTTTATTTGGATCTTATCTGCTCTTTCTAATGCTTCCCATCTTTGCTGCGGTTCCCTTGTTGAGTACTTGCTCTGGTAGATAGCAGTTACCTGATTTTATTTCAGCATTCACTAAGGCACACTATATGTCATAGTTTCATTGCTGGCAGTGCTCAAAATTATTTAAGATACAGCGACCTCATTTATAACTGTGCCTTGTTTACATCAGGGATATGAGAACTGGCATTTCCACAGGGCAGACTTTTTTCCTTTTGCTGTTTAAAATGCATTCTGAATTAGTATAGGAAGCCACAATCATGACTACAGGCTAGGAGGCCTAACAAAAGAGAGAGATGAGATTACTGCTTCCCTGTACGTGCTCTGGCCCTCTGCTGCTAAAGGTGCTCTCCTAACAAAGCTGGAATTCTTCTATCTGCTTAAATGGATTACTTTGTTTAAACTAAGCTGTTGGGCCTTACCTACCATAGCATGTGGAGTGTTTTACTGTCAACACTCCCTGCCAAAGGGATGTATGTGTACCAGAAAATTAAATTAAACTGTCACACTCTCTCTGCTATAAACCATTAAAAAGCCTGCAGAAATGGGGCTCGAAACCATAACCGAGTTCCTCTCGGTTACCATTCATCAGGTGACTCTCACTGATTCTTTATGAACTACTGAATGAACTACTTAATGGACTTGTAGCCTCTGTAAAAGTCAAAAGCATTTTACCCCATGTTTGCCTGGCCACCTCCTATCATTGCAGCTAACACATTGTTTTGTTGAACCGTAACACTCGTCTGGGCTTCTGAGAGGTGTATGAGCAGACTCCTTACAAAACTATTTTTCCCTGCTCAGAAGCAGGTCTACACCAGAGATTTCCTAACCACGACATTGAGGTTACATGACTATTTCTTCCAACTCTCCTACCAAGAGAGTTGTCCTACCAAAAAATGCTGTGTGGGCCCAGCGTGAAAAGAGCATTCGGATGGAAAATTTCAGCTGATGTTTGACAGTCACAGGCATCTATAAACACAGCCTTTATACTGGGAAATGTCAGGCATCTTTGCAGTCGCTGGTGGCACCACCTCTGCATTTCTTTTAAGCAGATTGAACCCATGTCAATGAACTAAGCTTTGCCGTACATCTGTACGAAACGCCTTAGTTTATCACAAGGAAGACACCTTCAGAGTTGGCTTTACAGAGAGCCTGCCTGGAGAGAAACCAGCACAGTCAGTTAGCAAGCCACTGTACAAGTTTACTTACTATACAAAAAAACTTGCTTTTGAGCAATACAGCATAAAAAAAAAATCGATTCCCTTTGTTCGTTCTTTAATTGCCTGCTCCCGTTTCCTCGCTTGGGACAGTACCGCCGCCATGCCTCACTCCAGCCGGGACTCTTCGCTCCTCGCGGGCGCTGCTCTCGGCCGGGAGGTGCCGGGCCGTGCCCGGGGTACGCGGCTGCCGGGGCCGGGGGGGCCCGACGCTGACAGACCGTGATCCCCCCGAGCAAGTGTGCGGCGCTGGCTCGCCCGCTCCCGCTGCCTCCAGTTACATCTCTGGCAGGAGCCCGCGGCTCTCGGCTTCGCTTT
>VZRF01011456.1:646194-703697 GCA_013396875.1 Vireo altiloquus
CTTGTTCAGAACATTAGAACATCGAAACCTCACTGGGAGGCCTTCCACCAGCCTGCAGGGGGTCCCCGACACTGACTCAGCTCTGGGGAGGAGAGAGACCACACCCAGAAGGACTTAAAAACTCTCCCAGGTTTCTCTCCACAGGGAGAGGTTTTATTATTTAGCATTATTATTCTTTTCTTGTGTGTTTGTTTAAATAAATAGTTTTTTTCCTCTTCAATTTCCTCTGAGGAAATATTTCTTTTCCTGAACCTGGTAGGGGAGGGGTAACTGTAGCCTGCTTTCTATCAGAGGATATTCTCCTCTGGACTTGTCTCAAACCAGGACAATCTGTGAGCACACACTGCTGGGTCATGTCCTGTTTTTTGTCTCCAAAACCCTCAAGTCCTTCTCCACAGGGTTGCTCCCAATGAGTTCTTCTCCCAGTCTGTACTCATATCTGCAACTGCCCTGGCCCAGGGGCAGCACTTTGCACTTGCACTTGTTGAATCTCACGGAGTTCTTATGGACCCACTTCTCAAGCTTGTCCAGGTCCCTCTGGGTGGCATCCCTTCCTTCTGTTGTGTCAACTGCACTGCTCAGCTTTGTGTCATCTGCAAACCCTCTTGAGAGTGCACTTGGTGTCACTGTTGATGTCATTGATGGAGATATTGAAAAGCAGCAGTCCCCAGACAGAGCCCTGAGGGAACTCACTCCTCACCAGCCTCCACCTGGACAGAGAGCCATTGACCACAACTCTCTGTCTGTGTCCATCCAGACAATTCTTTATCCATTGAATAGTCCATCCATCAAATCCATGTCTTTCCAGTTTGGAGATAAGATGCCATGTGGTACAGTGTCAAAGATCTTAAAGAAGGCTAGGTAGGTGACATTGGTCTGTCATATATCATCTGGAAGATCGAAGCAGCTCCTTGAATTGTTCTAACAGCTTGTTACAGTCCCCGGAAAACTGGAGGAGAGATTGCAGTGAAGTTTGAGGTTGCCAATGGAGGTAGGGTTTGGATTTTTTTTAGTAAACCAAAAGAGACTCCTCACGTCAGGTGTCCTGTAGTAGACCCCAGCCACAAAGTCTCCTGTGTTGGTCTTCTTCTTGATTTTCACCCACAGGATCTCTGTCTGTTCGTGGCTGTTTCCCAGAGGCAGCTCTTCACAATCTGACCCTTCCTTAACATTGAGCACAACATCCCCACCTCTCCTTCCCAGCCTGTTTCTTCTGAAAAGCTCGTGGCCTTCAACTGCAGTGCTCCAGTCATGTAACTCATGCCCCATGTTTCTGTGATAGCAATTAGGTCATCGTTTTCTAATTGCACCGAGGTTTCCAACTCCTTTTGTTTGTGTCCAATGCTGTGTGCATTTTTAGGTGTTGTGTTTGTTTTGCACTTAAGGAATCTGAGTTACAGACTTCTGAGCACATCAGGCCTCATCTTTCAGCCAAGTATCTCTGCCGAATTTATGTTCTTATGCTTGCTAGTAGTTAAACATGGGAGCCCTGGTGGTGTAGTGGTTAAGCACATGGCATAGTAAATTGCCGAGGCTCGGGTTCGATCCCGGCCAGGCTGCTCCCCGGGCAGGCAGAGCTCGTTAGCCCTGCAAGGGGGCAATCTGCCTACGTCCTGAGGAGGACCTCAGCTGCCACTGTCCAGAATCGCTTTGGCCCGGCAGATTGAACCTCGGGATTAAAGGGTGGGCTCAGATCTGCGCGCCCTGTGTCTCACCTAAAAAATCCAGTGCGCAGGCTGGGAGGTCTGAAAAGAAAGAGGCCTCCCCCGGATCTTCGTACGCGAAGACTGGCCAGCAAAAAAAAAAAAAAAAGTTAAACATGGTTTGCTTATTGAAGTCTAATTGACCAAAGAGTAAGTGAGACTCTCAGTTTATTCATTCTTTGCTCACACTTTCTGAAAAGTTGTGGGATTTGTACAGCCAGTGACTCCAAATGTAAAGGGATTACTTAAGCACATGTTTAATTTTAAGCCTGTGAACCCTTTTATGCTTGATTTAAATTTATCTAATACAGCTGTTTCTTGACGGAGTAAAAAACAAATTAAGGGGTCCTGACATGTATTTCAAATTTCATGTATTTCAAATACTGTAAGACTCTTTTGTGGCCTCAAGAACTTTTCTGCATTCCCGATGCCTTAGAATGAAAGCCATTTTGTTTTCCACCCAAACTTCACATTTCAAGACAATGTACATTTTGAGAAATAAAGTTTTTCATTAAAAAAGTCCTTAAATTTTGTTTTTTCTGGGGTATTTTAGTTTATTACAAAGGACATGTTTTACTTTTTTCGACAAACAAAAAGCAAAGAGAATTCAGCTCCAGTACCACTCTGAAATCATAGAATTGCTACAGTATTAAATTATGCTTTTTAAACTTTTTAATCTCTCCAAATAGTGTTTTTCTAAACTAAAATTTTTCTCAGTAAATCCCCCCATAGATTTATAAAAGTGCATACAAATAGTTGCAATTTTTCTGTGTATTTTTCTGAGAAAAAACCCATTTCCCAGTCATGTCTTGCAAGAATACATCAACCTGAGACAGTAGAGCTACCAGGGAACCCTACTGAAGCAATATAATTGGCTTATAAGTACATGAATAAACACAGTTTACACAGATCTGAATGCAGGTTGAAACTGCAGAAAGAATGAAAATAATTTTAAAAATAATTCAAGATATTATCTGATGAATTTAAAACTTCTGCTTTTTCTTCAGTTGTATGAACTGTGAATCAGGCTACAGAGGTGTTGAAGCAACTGAGGTTGGGTTTGGCAGGAGTTAAAATAATGTTTAGACTTCAATCCTACATGTGCTGTATCTTCACATGTGTGGCAGCTCCACTGTAGTTGCCGCATTTATTCATATATGTAAAGTGTAGGGCTACTAAAGTGCTGTTAGGAGCAGGGCATAGAAGAGATGAAATACTATAAACTTAGTGAATGTTTGAGACTTTCAATATATATTGTAGAATTGGCTCTTTTTCAAATAAGTTTTATGGATTTTTTTTCAGCCTTCAGAACCTTTTTTTGTTTCTTTAAGCGTATTGTCACAATCTATTCTAAGTGTTTCTCTCAGGCTCAAAAAATGTCTGTGTCATTTTCATGTTACTCTAAAGAAGAACATTAGTGTGAGGTCACTGTTTCTGAGCAAAATTGGATGAAATGCTAAATAATAATTTAACTTATAAGTAAATTAGTATTTTGCCAGATGAAAAGATATTTGGATAACATATGCTTTTTAATTTAATCAGGAAAAGTAATTAGTTCCAAGATGACTGAGAAGCATGGCTTTTGACAGTTGTTTGGTAACTGCTTTCATTATGACAGACTTATTTTCATTAATTCATTTTTGTTTAGTATTTCACATCCAAAAGAACTAGAAAAATTGCAGTGCTCTGCTTTTATCAATTTAAATTTCAAGTTATTTCAAGATCTTAGGAAAAAACCACATGTTGAATCTGAGCTGTACTTTCCTGAACCAATGAGATCTACAATGCTGTATAAAAACTGTAGTTTGTTGTCCGTCTGCAACAAACTGAACACGGGTATTCCTGATGCCAGAATTTAGAAGAATAGGCTGTATATCTCTCTTGAAGGAATCATGGAGAGAGATACTGCTGTCAGATAGAAGAATAGAACCTCTCATGTCAACTTGCCATGGACATCTTCCTCCTTTGAGAATAAACCTGGTTAGCACGCAAAGTGTTCCAGTGGCTTAGTGAATGATCTATTGAGAGTTTACTTTGATATAAAGTATGCTCATTAATGTCTTCAGTGAAATAGGAATAGTCAACTTACATTATCTCTGCAGTCTTTTAGCAGGCAAAACTTGATCTTTTCAAGACTTAAAGCTTGATGGTAGCCACACTGAAGGCAGTTGAGAGCCTTTGACTTTTCCTCTGTGGACTTGAAAACGAAGCTGTGTCATACAGGGGTTGTGTACTCTGACTTTAGTTGAGTTGGGTGGAAGAGAGCTGGAAGAAATAACTTAGCTTGTGTGAACTGTAGTCACTTTTTTTCTGTGTGATTTTTCTAGTGGAAATTGTGGATTCTGTGGAAATCTACCTCAATCTCCTTCGAACTATTTTTGACTTCAATGCCATCAGAAATTTGCTGACCGGACCCAATCAGATTAAAATCAGGATTGATGCCATGAATGGAGGTATGAATTTAAGATTGGGACAGAATTGTAGGTGCACTGAAATAACTTCCCAGTAGAAGTCGTACACTGCAGTGGTTTCCCAATAACAGTACAGCATATAAATGTTGGACTTTTATGTAACAAAATTTAAGGATAACCAGAAGATTTGAACCTTACACTACCAACAAAAGCAATCTTCGGAATGGGTTAGATCCCTCCCTAGGCGAAGCGGTTTATCTTACTGGATAAGTTAGTAAAGGCATATGTGTCCCATAAATTTCTTTCTGCATTTGGAAGCAAGCAGGATGAGGTAATCTTACCATGAGAGGGTCATGAAATATATTGCAGTGTCCAGTGACTGAGGAGGTTACAAGGCAGTCTCTGCTAAGAGGAAATTCTAAATAGAATAAAACTAATTAAGTGTGAATAAAGAAATTAAAAAGTTAGCTGAGACCTCTGTCTCACTAATGTTAAAAGTGAACAAATTTCAGTGTCCTGTGGACAAGTTGAAAGTGTCACAGAAGACAGCAAGGAGATCAGTCATGTGCTGATATTAAAAAAATATAAGCTGTGTCACTTAGGGAAACACAGACCAGGATGAGATCTATTTTAGGCTACATTATGAAAATATAAGTAAAGACTTCTGCAGATAATGAGTTGCAGGATTTGAGTGCAAGTAACACTTTTCAACACTATCTTATGAAAAACAGATTCTGTCAAGCAAATCAGGTTTCATTCTTTATGGGATTACAAAAGGAGACCCATAAAAGGAGCTGGATAGACTTAGAAAGCTTCTGTAAAGCATTTTATCTAGTGCAGTGTGATAGTCACTGTTCAAAATATCATAGTGAGTTCACAGTCAGTGTGAACACAAAGTTCGCTGTGGCCAAGGATTGTGGTATGCATCCAGTGAGTGTGAACACCCAGTTTTTCCAAGCTGTGTCAAAAGGGTAGATGGTGTCCCTGAGCAGTGCAGAGGGAGTGGTGAGGAAGGCACTGCCTCTCGTCATATACCATACTGGAGAGAATGTTACTGAAGTGTCTTACAAAGCTCTCGTGTCCAGGTCTGTTACTGACTGTTAAGAATTCTCACATGTTGTCAAAAAGATGCATAGTCTGTCTTAGGGTTAGAAAAGCTGATGCATCACAGACATTTTAAAGGACTGAGTTTGTTTACTTTATTCACAAGATAATAGAGAATTGGCTTTTATGACCTTGCTTTTTGGTGGAGAGATATCCGACTATAATTTAAAGTACATGTAGTTTAAGTGTATACGCAAATACTTCTTTGCTCAACAAAGAAGGTAGTTTCTTGGGGTTTTTTTCTGCAGAAAAAAATATTTTTCAGTCTTCTCTTCTGAAAATTGCCAAAAAGAACCAATTGAGAGAGAAGATGAGTCCAGGCAAATTCGGGTTGAAATGTTGCTACATGTTTACATGTAACAGTGAGTAACATTCGAGCAATCTATCAAAAATTGTTGGGATTTGCCCTTCTCTTGATGGCATCTGAGCAACAGACTTTTCTGGATGAGACACATTAGTCAGAAGTGAGCCACTAGTCACAATATAGTGACATTACAAAGGACCAAATGTTATGTTGACAAACGGTCTTCTGAAATTGATTTTAGCTCTGCACCTCTGGAATATATTTTTATGCCTGTACACATTGGTAGCTTAACGTTGACAGAAAAAGGAGTAATTTGACAGGAGTCCACTTTGGAAAAGAACCTGAATCATGGTATATTTTGTAGAGTTAACATCTGCATTTTCATTAAAAGAAGTTTCTCTCACATAGTTTTACCTCAGGTCACAGCTGCTCCAATTAGCAAGACTTGGGAGTAAGGTAGGAGAAAGAGCAGTCACTGGTGTATCTTCTACCTCTGAGTGACCTAGTCACACTTGCATCAGGGATGCAGAGTGCCCAGGCAGTGACTGTTCAGTCACTAAATGCATGTAGCAGTTATGGTATATAACAGCATGGGGTCTTCGTTGTCTTCTTTGACAAAATAAAGAAGTATTTTGGAGTTAGTTTTGAGAAAGTTTTAGTTTATTCTCTGCATAGTAGCAACTAAAATGTAAAATGCTTTGGTGAACAAATCTATTGAAATTCTCACATGAATTGGAATGTGAAGGTAGGTGTATTTCCCATTTGTATTCCCCTACTGTTTACTTTCCTTACTATTATGTGTTATTTAGACACAAAGAATAATGTTTTATTTTTATTCTAGTGGGAAAAAGTCCTTTATATGTATGATAATTTCTTTACTTAATAACGGGTAAAAAAAACCCTGCATCTTTCACCATTCAGTGATTACTTTTTCACTTCCAGTAGTAGGGAACTGTGATTTTCATATTGTATTGATTATTTTCATGCTGATTAATTATTTACCATGAGGACAATCATATACTCTTCTGAAATAATAGTTTGGGGTTTGTTGCAAGGACGGGTGTATACAATTGCTGAAAGTATGTTTTGCGTCAAACATCCACAATGCTGTGAAAAATTTGAATGTCAAGCATACGCTTTTGTGATTGCATGACAGATTTCTGTTTTCACAGTTATGGGACCCTATGTGAGAAGAATCTTGTGTGATGAATTGGGAGCTCCTGCAAATTCTGCCATAAACTGTATTCCTCTGGAGGATTTTGGTGGACAGCCTCCTGATCCAAATTTAACGTATGCAACTGCCTTGCTGGAGGCTATGAAAGGTGGCGAGTATGGATTTGGAGCAGCTTTTGATGCTGATGGAGTAAGTAGTTAGATCTGTCTTGAGGTTCCACCATGGTTGTTGTTTTGTCTGGGGTCAGATATAGGACATGTAAGTATAATTTATTTGCTTTTCAGTAACCCCTTGAAGCCGAAAGTGGTATTACTTTGAGGTACAGATGGTAACATTTACAACCCATAAATCAGACACATGTGTTGTAATTTGTCTCTGCAGATGACTGCAAATCAAGCAGGATTTGAGGATTATTTAAATAACAGGCGGGTTTTGTCTTGTGCTGCTGTAACACTTTTTTCCCTGGTTAGGAACAGACCAGCATGTAGCTAATACAGACTTGTCAAAGCAGACAGTAACAATGTTAAGTCTTTTTTGGTTAGCATCATAAATTAAGAGCTTTTTGGCTAAACAAAGAGCTGAATCATAATCTCTATTTATTTAATTCTTTAATGTCATATTATCAGCATTATAAAAAGCAAAGTATTACAGAAGCAACCTTCTCCCCTGACAAGGTGGGAGAAGGAGGGAAAGGTTCTGAAAAACAAAAGCTATTTTCTGTTCTCAGGAAAAAAACACAGAACACTCTCTTACTCCCATAATAGTGTGTATCATTGGCAAAAAGATGTCCTACACAAGCATTCTCCTGGCAGAAACAGAGCTACTGAAGTGCCATGTAGGAGGCAGAAGCTAGAAACTGATCTGGAGCTTCCATTTGCAAGGCAGGAGGGAGTAATGGTGTGATAGTGAGATTGTAAACCTGCCAGAAGAATACCAGTAAATTTTTCTGCCTAAAGAGGGATATGAGTAACCCAAAGCCTGTCCTTTTTTTCTCTGCCTCCAGTGGATCTACGAAAAGAAATTATGTGCCCTCAATACATGGACTTTTAGGATGCTATTTTGAATTTCTTTTCTCCTGCAGGACCGCTACATGATCCTTGGCCAAAACGGTTTCTTCGTTAATGCATCAGATTCACTGGCTATAATTGCTGCCAATCTGTCTTGCATTCCATACTTTTGTCAGATGGGTGTCCGAGGATTTGGCAGAAGCATGCCTACCAGCACAGCTCTGGACAAGTAAGATGAAATATTCGTTTGTATCACCTTGGTCATTACATTACATCTCTACTTTTTATTACACAGCAATTCCAAAATTGTGGATATTATATTATTATATTATCTTTTGATAAGAGCTTGTAATTTTCACAATCTTCATGTGCTTTATTTTTTAAACTTGTTTTGACGAGATTTTGATTTTACCTAGACTAATTTTTTCCCATCTTTACTTGCATTAAAAGAGTTTAATCAGTCTGGAAAAGACATAAATTGGTAAATCTAATGTACTGATATTTGACGGTATTTTCCAAAGAACTTTATTCTTTTTATTAGTAGATAATGGTTTACAGCCTAATCTGGCAGCCCTTCTTATGAAAGTTATGGAAGTTTAAAATAGATAAAGTAATAATTCAGTAACTAAACAATTATTCAAAAAATGAAAACCCTCCTCTTACTACAAACTGATGAAATATATAATCTGTTGTGATATAAAATGTCCTATATGAGAGTGCAGACAGTCGACAAGTCCATTCCCAGTTTCAAGACAGGTTAAAAAAACTATTTCTGAAGAATCCAGTCTACTCTTTAAACATTTGCTGGATGAGCATCTTGTGTTAGCAGCTGAATTTTGAACAAGTCTCATCCAGGCCTAAATTTTCTGTGAATATAAAGATATGATGATTAAATATTATTGCTTTAATATATTCTGTGTGGAAAAAAACGTTGGCTAAATCAGTTGTGTCTTAATGTTCGTCTAGCTGCATAGCTTTACTACAAGAGTCATCTGCTGTTCCCCTTAAATGTGTCTAATCAGGAAACAGTAATTTTAAAGTGAAATGTAGGTTCTGTAAAAAGGTTGATTGCTCTATCTACAGTTTTCCTATTCAGGAAGCTTTGAAAAGCTACTAAATTTAGAGCTTGCAGCTTCCTCTAATGCTTGACAGGGTCTTTGGGAATATATTCCTTACTTGTGGGTATAGTCTAGTTTAAGGAAATACTGTTAGGTCAGTGTTTGATGTATTTTGTATTCTGTTCAGCAATCCAAAAATCTCGTTATTGTTACATCGAAATACATATAAAATCAGTAGAGTTCATTTTGTATATAGACACCATATCTGCATTCCTGTAAGAACTGAAGAAACAATGACATTTAAATATGTTTGTCTGTCTTCTTTTCATGAAGTTTGATAAATATATCAGAAAGCATGAACTCAAGTCCCCTTCAATAACACTGTGACTGAATTATATTCTTTGCAATGTTTACTTGACCTTCTGGCACAAAGATTGTCTCATGGTGATTACTGCCTTATTTAGTTTTGTAGAGCTAAGCCTGATTATTAAATAAAACTGAGCAACTGATAATGATGGAAGGATGTAAATATTTTCCCTTCCATTCCTACAAATATTTATGGCTATGAAGTTTTCAGTCTGTATCCAGGACAGTTGATTTATTTATTTTTTATTCAGTTTTGTGGTTCTCCTCGTTTTCTTGAAGACTTACAAGTTAGATGCTGTCAAGTAGCTCAGTGTAGATCATGCAGTTTTCACACAGATCATCTAGTTCCAGCCCTCCTGCCATGGAGGAGGGACACCCTCTGCTAGTTGTGCAACTCAGGCACTGAAGACTGCTGAAGACTGAGACTCCCACTGAGTTCCTCAGCCTTCTTCATATCCTGGGTAATCCTGTTTCTTTCTGGAGAGAGTCCATATTTTTCCTAGTGTTCCTTTTATCACCAGTGTACCTAGAGAAACTAATTTTGTTGCTTTTGACATCCTGGCCAGATGTAATTCTATCAGGGCTTCAGTTTTCCTAGCCTTATCCCTGGCTACTTGGACAGTTCATCTGTATTTCTCAGAGGCTACCTACCCCTACTTCTACCTTCTGTAGGCTTTCTTCTTGTGTTTAAGTTTGTCCAGGAACATCTTGTTCATTCACACAACACTTCCTGGTGTTTTTACTTGACTTCCTCTTTGTTGGGATGCATCTCTGTCAAGCTTGGAGGGAGGAGATCCTTGAATGTTACTCAGCTTTCTTGAGCCCTTCCTTCCTCCTAGGGTTTATTCCATGGCACTCTATCGAGCAGATCCTTGAAAGAGGCCAAAGCCTGCTCTCCTGAAGTATAGGGTAGTGAGCTTGCTGTGTGCTCTCCTCACAGCGCTGAGGATCCTGCATTCCGCCATTTCATGGTCACTACACATTCCCCACCAGCCCATCCTTGTGGTGACATCAAGGTTCAGCTTGGGATGTCTCCTTGTTAGCTCCTCTGTCACTTGGAGAAGAAAATTTTCATCCATGCACTCCAGGAACTTCCTGAGCTGCTACTGCCCTGCTGTGTTGTCCCTTCAATAGATACCAGGGTGACTGACAGCCCCAGTGAGCACCAGGGCTTATGAGTGTGTGGTTGCTCCTGTCTGTTTGTATAGAGCTTTATCCATTTGGTCTTCCTGATCAGGTACCTGTTGCAGACCCTTGCTGTTGTTTCCTGTTCCTGCTCTCTGTTTAATCCTGACCCATAAGCTCTCCGTAGCTCCTTATCTGTCTCTGGATGGGTGCATGTGGGCTGAATACATGGACTGGAACACAGTTAGAAGTATCATTGACACCTTCCTTACAGGTTCACTATATGAGTTATTGAGCCTTCAGGTATTCCAGGATTCCCAGGGAAGCCCACCATAAGAAACTGATGAACTTCAGGAAAGATGGATATCTATAAGATACATTTTTCATGAAAACTGTATAATGTCCTTGTCAGAAAACCATTCTGTTGCTTGAAGGAGAGGCTGATGGAGAGGTTGATTTTCAGTATAGGTTTCATGTTGGAGTGAATTCCAGTTTCATGTGTCTGTAAACATAAGGAAAAGTTCCACAAGTGTCAAGGACATCTTATAGGGGACAGTGGTGTTAAAGAATATGCATAAGGCATTCATGATTCCTGTAATCTACACCGTTTGCATAATTTTCCAAAATTCTTTGGCTTTTGCCTTCTTTGCAACTACTAAATATTTAGACCAGTGTGGGCTCTTCACCACCTGCATTTTCTGGCAGAAAATATCTACTTGCTCTACCACTGTTCTCTCCATGGGCTGCAGGCAGATGCAGCACCTGGAGCATCTTTTCCTCTGCCTCTCTCCCTCCTTGATGTTCCCAGGCATTTCTTCCTCAGTCTTCATTGCTGGATGGCTTTTTGCCCTTTAAAAGTGTGTTTTCCCAGAATGGGCAGCAGCTTGGCTGCTGGGCTCATCTGTGCCCATCTGGATCTGTTGGAGCTGGCTGGAACTGAGTGTGTCTGGCATGGGGCAGCCCAGGCCTCTTCTTACTGAGGTCACCCCTGCAGCCTCCAACTAACAAACCCTGCCATTTACACCCAGTACAACATCTAAACCAAATCTCTTAAACAGTTAAATATTTATCTCATGTCTGTCATCCATTCAAATTAGTATTTATTCCATTTGAGGTAGTAGATGCACTGCAGATCTTGATAAATTCAGAGATGAGGTGATAAGCTTTGTTCACATTCGTACCAGTCTACATCCATAGGTTTCTTAGACATGTCCCACTTAACTGTGGTAGACTTTATTTGAAGTATGATATATATGAGTTAGTTATAATTCGGCCTTTAATGCATGTTTAGTACCATCCAGTTCCATGGAAATAGTTGTTTAAAAGTACTTTCAAAAGTGTATTTTGTTGGGATTAAATAAAGAAAAAAGACTTTCAGCCCAGCTGTTACCGACCTCTTGTAATCATATGGACAAGAGTAAGAACAACGTCTGATTAAAAAGGGAGGGAGAGCATATTTAATAAACAGAGTACTTAAAAAAATCTGCTGTGCTGTTGAGTTCTGATATTTCTTATTTTCTGTATTTTGTTCTAATTCTGGGAATAGAGAAACTGTATTAAAATAAAGAGGATTGAAAAGGACACAGCAACATTTATAATAGTAGGTGCAATAGAATGGCAGAAATAGTACCTAGGAAATGAAAAGAACCTTATATTTTACTTATTTGTCTTCCTGAAGGAGTTAAGACATGCTAACTTTAAGCACAGCTAGGTAGGATTTAATTATACGGTCACTGCTCCATGGGAAAGTAAAACAGTTGGAATTTTTTTCCCCAACAGATTGTAGTAGAGTAGGGAAACAGAGATAATGGTGGTTAAAAGTATCTTGTATGTGAACATCCCATCATGTTTTTTTGCTTGAGACAAAGCTGAATTCTGCTAGAAGTACTTTTCTACTTGATGATGTCATCAATGTGTGTGGAATAGCAATTCTTTGGTCATGAGAGCCCCCCTATAATCTGAATGGCGTAATTTGATTTGTGTTTAAAAAAGACAATGGTACTTTACTGTACTCAGATGGCTCTTTGGCCTGCTTCTGAACCTTAGTAATAAGAATGGCTCTCCTGTGGGAGAGCTGAATCAATTCCTGTCCACTTGGCTACTGTCTTCTGAGGTCATGGAGGTCTTCCCTGAAGTCTATTCTAGACAGCAAATGAAAACCACCACTTTATATGGTGTGTCCATATTGTGTGGCCACAGTTTAGCCTAAATAATTGAACTGGAGCTTTTCTTTGACGATATTAAACACACACACACAAAAATGCACAGTAATTTAAAGAAAGGATTTAGAAAATCTATTCCTTTTTAACTTGTTTGCATGACTTTTAACTTGCGTTGCTGAAGACTTTTTCAAAGGCTGCTATTAAACACCTTAAAAAGAAGGAAGCAATAACCCAAAGGACTCTTAAACGTTGCTTAGGAATATGGCATTTAGAAATGGAGCAGTGAATTACAAGAGAATTACTCGAAATATTTGACTAGTGTTACATGTGTTTGCTTGAAGTGACTGCTGGATTATACTAGTATGTACTGTAGGTAGAGGATAACACTTGACAGGAAACATCTGCTTTAATATGCTCCAACATCAACAGGATTGTGGCAGTACGTCTCCAGACTTAATTCTCTGGCAATATGTACCCTAAGGCTGGTGTTCTCTTTGTTTTGGGGTATGCAAACCTGTGTTCCCTGTTCAAAAAACTATTCTTGTTTCATATCCTTGTATTCTGATTTATCTGATGCCTGCATAACAGGAAAGGAAATGAAATACTGAGACGTTAGCTAACAGTGTACAAAATGAGAATCACGAGGGTGAGTAAATATTGTTTCTGTAGGAAATACGAAGTTGAGAGTGTGTATAAAATACTAGTCAAGATGATATTTGGGGAAAAGGGTTTCTGGGAGAATACTACTGTGACTAGCATGGTCTGATAGGTTGTTTCTACAGGAAGGTTATTTCAACAGCATGTACGTGCTTATGCTTAGCCTGGGCAAAGCTAAGCACCTTACTGTGCTGCACCCTGCCACTTTACATCTGGGAGCCTGTCTCTTAATGCAACTTAGACACATCAGTGTTCTGTCTGCTGATTATCTGTTTATTAACTGGTTGTCTAGAGATGGCTTCTAAGAGGGGCTGGAGTGACATTAAGTATTCTGACTTGTTTAAAGAAATGTCCTGATGTGGTGAAGGGCAGTAATGCTATGGGCTCTAACCATTCTGTCTTTGGATGCAGGAAGGAGGCTGACCCTGGCAGCGAGAAACATTGTGGTTTAGAGTGTGGTGCATTTTGTCTGAAGTACACCAAGAAGCTTTGCTTAGGTCATAGAAACATTTAGGTTGGAAAAGACCTTTAAGATCATGAAGTCCAACACTTCTCTCAGTTTTCCTTCCTTCCTTCCTTCCTTCCTTCCTTCCTTCCTTCCTTCCTTCCTTCCTTCCATGCTGCAGAAGGACAACTGCATAAAACCTTCACGGATGTAATTTAACATGTTTGAAATGTAATATAAAGTTGTGGAGCACTGTGATGGGAAAGATATTCAGGATTTGTAACTTTTTAAATAACATTGCAATATTAAAAGTATCCATATGTCCTCTCTATACTTGTATATTTAGTAAAAAATGTTACTTTTTTGTGTATCAGCTTTCAGATAGATTCTACATCTAAAGTTTTACTTACACAGATATGACATGTTTGAGAAGTCTTGTGGAAGAGAAGCCAGCTATCATTACAAGGCTCTAATGTTCTTTCTTTGGCTATGCCTCTTAGTTTTATTTCTACAATGTGCTTGTAATCTAGCTGCTATCCTTTTGTCCCTGAATGTTTTTTAAGCAGTGGACGTGATTTATCATTGCAAACGTTTTTGAAGATATCCTTAGGGAGTTGTCTTGATCTTTGTGTTTTCTTTGATGCTGGATTTGGTATGCTCTAGTATAGTGTGGCATATTTGACTATTGCAGTCCCACCACACTCTTGATTCTATCCAGTGCTTCATTTTCCTAGCCTGCACTGGTAAAAACATGCTATAGTCATAACAGGATATACATTTTATATACATATGGGGTAAATATGCGTATAAAATGTATAATGTTGTCCTGTAAACTTTACAGGACAACAGCAGCTGGATACTCAAACACCTTCTCAGTGAAAGATGAGAATGAGCATGCATCAGTGTGTTGCATACTGTTGACATTTACAGGAGAGAATTGCTCTTGTGTTCTTCAGTGGCTGCTTGTGAAGAAAAGGACAGAAAACATATTGGTGTCCTGCCCTGTGAAATATCAGTAGAATATTGATATTTCAATCCTATCTGAGTATCTGTGTTGTCCTTTAAGGATGAGCAGCAAGAGAGGCTGAGCAGTCCCATGGCTTGCCTTCTTTTACTTGGCACACAACTTAGCTTTTGGGTCTGAGAGGGGTTCCCTGGTCAGTTCTGGGCCTGAGGGCAGCTGTTTGCTGCTGAGAATGGCAGGCTGCAGAGCAGCCTTACACAACACACAGCTCTTACTGTTATACAAAGGTAGTTGGATTCTGGCCTGTGCATGGAGTGGGCTGCAGTAGCTGCTCAGCTTGAAATGAGCAGGTTCATTGGTTGTGCAATGTGAAGCTTGCAGGACTGAGTACGTAAAGGTATATTGAAATCTTTCTTTGTGTAAGAAGAAAAGATGAGTTGAAAACTATGCAGTGCTCTGTTTCCAGCTTAATCTTTGTCTGAGAATGAGATCAGTGTGTCAACCACAGTTAGAAAGAGCAAGATCTGGTGCTTGGTAAGAAATAAATATGTTTTGCAACCTTGATTGACTCCTGTTTAGAAGTATGTGTATTTGTAGTTCTTACGAACAAACAGACTTTTGTCTAGGCTTAATGTGCCATATCTGAAAAACAAAATGCCTGGAGCAGGCCTTGCACTGTGCAATAGATTGATGTTGGGTAACAGAAAGTTACAGATTTCTTAGTGCTGCATCTGTCTTACATCTCAAAAAGTATACAGCTATGAATAAACAGCAGGAATTCCTACAAATGTCCTGGTAAAAAGTCCAAAAGTGTTTTAATTAAAACAACCTGAGGAATTTTGCAGCAAGTCAGTTACAGAAGACTTTGTGACTACTTAAAGGTCTCTTTTCTTTCAAGGTCTTATGCAGTCTTATTATGTGCTTCAAATTAGAAAGGCTCCCTGGTGGATCAGCATGTCTGAACATGTTTTGCCCTTGCTGAACAGCACAGCTGGTATCAACCCAAAAGCAGCCTCTTCCATCAAAGGATTTTTTGTCAATGGGTGACCTTCATGAAGAATGCTTCCTACTGATTTAAAAGAAAACTTGTCTGGCACAGAGCTTCAAAACAATGTGTTTAAAATTCTACTTTTAGTGTGTAGTAAAGTATAATCGTCTTAGATTGCTTGCAAATTAAGAGGACAGTAGATTCTTCTTTACATTCTGTGTGTTTTGAAGAAGATCACTATAAGACTGTGGCAGAGCCAGGGTACTTAAAATTATTTGAAGAAGTTTGAGAGTCCTGTTAGACTAGATCTTACTTTAAGTAATACTCACTTGAATTGTTAAATTAATTTTGAAGGAGAAACACTGTCTCACGTTTCCTTTTGTGGGGAAATGAAAAAGGCCTAAAATCTTTCCATCATCAACAATTCTGTGATTCTGTAGTAACAGTCTATATCTATGACATATTATACTTTCTTCTTCTTTCTGTATCATATGGTTGTGAAACTGCTTTCTTCCTTTCCCTTCCCAGGCAAGTCCTGCAACCAAACAGAGCACTTAATAAGATTTTGTCTCTTAAAATCTGCAGAACAGTTTTCAAGAGAGAGAAAAGAAAATTAGTGTAAAACCAGGCAATTCAAATCAAAATGGCATCATTAGGGAGCTACTAGAATAAATCATGTCTAACCAATCTGATTGCCTGGGTTGGTGGAATGATGGAATCTGTTGGTGGGATTAAGATAGAAGATGTCATTTGCTGCCATTTTAGCAAGGCTTTTGAAACTGTCCCACATTATTTTTGTATCCAGCTCGGGACTTTATGATTTGGATGAGTGGACAACTAGATAGGTAAAAGTCTGGTTTGATGCTCAGACTAATGAGCAGTTGGTTAATGAACTGGTAAAAAGTGGGCTACTGAGGAGTCTCTTCTGTAACCTGTCCTGTTTAATGTCTTTGTCAGTGGGGGAGGTGGAAGACACTCAAAACAAGTTTGTAGATTACACCAAATTATGTGTGTGGTACCTGTTGACATGCTGGAGAGCAGAACCAGCCACTCATAGAATCATCAAGGTTGGAAAAGACCTCCAGGATTATCCAGTCCAACTGCCCACCTGGCACTGCCACTGTCACCCCTAAACCACTAAATCCATCACCAGATCTAGACACCTCTTAAACATATCCAGGGATAGCGACTCAACCACCTCCATGGACAACCTATTTCAGTGCCCAACCAGCCTAACAGTGAAAAAACATTTTTTTCTAGTATCTAATCTGGTTACCCCCAATCTTAGCTTAAGGCTATTTCCTTTGTCCTCTCACTGTAGGCACAGCAGAAGAGTCTGACTTCCATCAAATAACAACCTCCTTGCAGAGAAGTTGTAGAGAGTGATTAGGTCTCCCCTGAGCCTCCTCTTTTTAAACAAACCCAGATCCCTCAGTCATTCCTTATATGACATGTTTACTAGATCCTTCATGAGCCTTGTTGCCCTTCTGTGGACATGTTCCAGAACCTCAAAGTCATTTTCGAGGTGAGTGGCCCCAAAAATTAACATGGTACTCAAGCTGCAACCTCACCAGTGAGGAGTACAGGAGGACCATCTCTGCCCTGGTCCTGCTGGCCACACTGTTCTTGATACAGTCAGGGGAACCTGGACAGCTGGCAGGAATGGATGGCAAAGACCTAATGAAATTCAGCAAGGACAAAGCATGAATTCTGCCCTCCGAGAGGCAGAGTCTTGCAGTGATGCAGGCTGCAGTAGAGGAACTGAGGAGCAGCTCTGCAGACACAGCCCAGCATCCTGGGGAATGGTTATCTGAGCAGTTGTGTGCTCTGGAATCAGAAGACGTCCTGGGCTGTATGGGTAAGAATATGGTGCAGATAGTGCAGAGAGTGGGGGAAATGAGTATTCTCTGCTTACCATGTGTGAAACCACTCCCAGATCATTGTGTTTGGTTCTGCATTCCCACTATAGGAAAAACATCAGTCGACTGAAGTGAGTGCAGCATAGGGTCACCAATGCAGATGGCGGCTGGAGCATAGGCCCTAAGAGGAGAGGCTGGGGCAAGGCTGGGTTTGTTCCGCCTAGAGAAGGATGGCTTCTCTGGTGGGACCTAACAGCAGCTACCTACACCTGCAGAGTGGCTGTTGAGAAACTGGAGCCAGACATGTCACAGTTCTGCATGGTGGGACGACAAGAGGCAAAGAAATTTTAAAGAAAGAAGTTCACTATCCAGAATGTTGGACTAGAGGCCTTCCATGATCACTTCCAATTTAAGTTACGATGCTGTGTCCCTATGAAGAGACCTTTGCTAGAAGGTCCTTAGGCCACCAAGAATGTTGAGCCTGCCTGCACCTCTGCACTCTTGTAGTTACTGTGTAGCAGCAAGGTGAAAAAAACCTTTATGTTGCCTTATATTACTTAGTCTTTAATTTTCTTCAAAACGAAGAAATTGCCAGTTTGGAGAAACTGCACTGTTTCTATCCTGATCATTTTCTGAGCTATCCTTCTGGCTCTGCATAAGAGAATGGAAGTAGTATTATGGTATTTGGGAGGTGAAGAAGCAACTGTGGAGACAACCAGTGACTTCTGATGTATACCTGAAGCCATTCTTTCTCTGTTATTCAGATAATTCAGAGTACTGATAACCCAATTTGAATCTCTGTCAATACAGTTCTGTAACACATGTAGTGGTTATATTCACATCTGGTTTGCATTTTCATCAGTGAGCTTAGGCACAGTGAACCAGCTGACCTCACTGTAGTAAGCGTGGAAAGGCTAATGAATATGAAACATGTGTACTCCTGTGTTAATGGTGGGTATTTTTCCCTGTGCCTAGTTCATAGCATTACTGCATTTCCTGAAAGAGACCACGGGTCTTGCCAGTCTTTAGTTAAGACATTATTGAGGTTCACTAAGTATCTTCTGAAGAACGTTAAGGAGAATACCTCTTTATTATACCTTATAATTTATTATGTCACTTATCTTTTCCGGTATAATAAAATATTCCTGACACTTTCTGCAGAATTAGAGAACTTACAAAGCTTTCCTTCCTTGCCTTCATAGACCTTTGTATTGCTGAAAAACCCATGGGTTCTGTATGCAGCAGTTACTGTGCAGGACTTGAGACTAGAATAGAAAAGGTCCCTGTTTAAGGGTGGGTAGTTGAGAAGTCTTTAAGTGTTGTTTTTTCCTTGTTCATGCTTTGGGATTTTTTTTGTTTTTCTATGGTTTGTATTCATTACAGACTGGGCTGAAAATACATTGTTGCACTAAATATGAAGTTTTTACCAAATCCATAATGAGACAATGCCTACTACTAGAATTCATTTGTGTCATTTTATGCTCAGGTGTGTCTTATGTTGTTAGGTAAGTTTTGTTTTCCAGGGACCAGCTTGCTTTAATAAGCCTTTTTATTTGTTTTTGTTATTTCCATGCATTAAGAAAATTGGTCTCCTGTCTTATTCAGGAAACCAGCAACAAGTCAGGCTGTTAACTACAGCATAGCAATGACAGCTGTTTTTCTGTATGTATATTCAGAAAACCCCACCTTTACTTGCAGAGCTTAGCTCGTCACAAGCCATGCTGTTGGGAATGGGGCAGAGACAGAATGTCTAATACTTAGTTGTAGTCATTAAAGGAGTGGACAGTGCCTTCCAGAACAAGGCATAATCTTACTGCTGCTGAGCCATGGCAGAATTTGGAGGCTAAAATAAACGTGGAATCTTTAAAGGAATTACATTTGTTGTGTGAAAGTTCACTAAATGCTAGAAGTCACCATATCTGATCACTGTGTTTTCTCTTCATCCTACTGATGAGGAGTTAACTTGCTCTATAGGCGTTTGAATGGTGAAATAATAATGAAAAGTGGTTCTTTTATCTCAGCCAGGAAGGGCATGAATAACCCTAGAGATTACTGCAATGGATCTGGAGAGCATGGCCACATGTTTTCCAGCTGGTTGGACTTTTCTTTATTACTACTGTGAACTCTGCAATCAAACCTCATTCTCTGTGGATATACAATACATATGTGTGCAATTTGTCACTGGAACAGGATTTCCAGGGAAGTGGTTGCAGCACCAAATCTGTAAGAGTTCAAGGAGCATCTGGACAATGTTCTCAGTCATATGGTTAATTGTTAGGTCATCATGCGTGGAGCAGGGAGTTGGACTTGGTGATCCTTATGGGTCCTTTCCAAATTGAGATATTTTATGATTCTAATTTCACCTCACAAGGACTCTGAGCACTATGCCAGCTGCTTTTACTATGTGAAAGACAAAATTCTATTGGGGTATGTTGCTGCCAAAGCACATCTCTCTCATTATACTCACAGAAATTTGTGTGTTTGCTCATTGTCTGTAGCAAAGCAGCTTTATCCTTACTTCTAGCCCAGCCATAGCTGAATACTGTATATGTCAACAGCTGTTTCTAATCATTCTATTAGAGCTTGTGTGAAAAGGACAATGAGGTTTTTATAAGGCATGGAGTCAGAGGCACTCTGTCCTGAAGGTTATACTTCCTTTGGGAGTTGACTCTTGAAACATTTACAGAAGAGGGTGCGAAGTTACGCATTTTGGATCTGAATCTCAAACTGATGACTAAAGCAACATGAGACAGCATTTGGTGTGGAACATCATGATGAGTACACCTGTTAACATCCCACACACTGAAGAAAACAACCCCATAATAAGAAAGTTACACAGACTGCATCTTGTGCAAAGCTTTCCAGTACATTTGTAACCAAGAGAAACAGTTGGAAACAACATTAGTTGCTGTAATAAGTTATCAGACTTGTAATTTTGGATTGGTGGAAAAGTACACTTCAAAGGCAATTACGGCATTTTCACAAACTTGCCTATTATATGTGGAGGGGTGCGTTATTTATGTTAAAGAGAAAATATGTTGCCCATATATATTGTTTGTGACTGTCATGCATAAATAGTTTTTTATCCTAACTGGTTTGACTGAGAACCCAGTGAGAATCTTCATGTTTTCATCACTTTTATCAGTTATATCACTCATTTGAGTTAATGAGAAGTATGGGCTTTGTTGATGATGAAACTTACTATGGTTTTGCTATCCAAGCAGCATTTATTGCCACTAAAGCAACATCATGAGGTTGAGAAAATATTACAGTGTGAACTAAAACACTAATATTACAGTGTTTACAGACTAATAGTCTGTAAATTGCTTTGGAAGATTGCTCTTTTTTGTTTATTTCATTTTGCACTGTGGATCTGAGGTGTGACTTGGATAGTTATGGATGGTTTGACTGGCTTGCAGAACCTTTCTGTAATTCCAGAGAGGAATAATACAGATATAGCAAATGTCTCCATACACTTACTCCTGAGTTGTATTAGGAAATTAGCTTAGTCATAGATTTATTTGTGAATTGTAGAATTAAGTTCTTTAGCAGGTGCTCCTGACTGGCTGATCACTCAGGGCTGGAGTAGTTTGCTGGGTTATTTCATCTCTGCAATCATCCAGTGTTGTATTTTTCTCAGTATCTTTCCTCCTAACTGCAGACTGATTTCTTAGAGAAGATGGAACATGATAGGACCATAAGGATAGCTCCTTTGTGGGCCAGTCAGCATTGGTTACCAGCTCTTGGGCAGTGATCCACACCATCTCTGAGATCTTGCATCTTCCAGAATCAAGAGCTAATTCTACACCCCTCCTAGTTAACGGAATATTGAGTACATCGCTCTTCAAAACCACAAGAAATCGTTGTCTAAAATCAAATTAATATGGTCTCAGGAACACTGCTGTGAGCTTTCAGATCTCTTAAGAGTACTTTCTCTTGTTCAAATGAATCAACTCCCTATCAGGTTCAGCTAAAGGTCTGTTTGCTTTTTTTTTGTCAAATCTCTGCACAAATATGTTTTCTTTTTCTCCTCCATCATTTAGAAGAGCTTAAGAATGCTTGAGATTCTGAAATTGTTACTAGCCTCTGAGTTGTGTGCTCCCTGTCCATTTTCAATCTGACTTAGCTTCTTTGCAAAAATTGTCTTTGTGGTGGGTATCACTCAGCCAGCATAATTAGAGGGTATTGTAGCTCACTGAAATGAGCTGTCCTGCTGAGTTTACTGTAATGATACTTACCTGCAGCTTGAGCTAACCCATCAGATCCTTCCATTTCTATCCTTACAGCCACCATTAAAAGTGGAATGTATCAAGGACCACATGTCATATTTTTTAGAGAACTTTGTTATTTTTATCAGATCGGTCAATTCTTTGTTTCACTGGAAAGAGTTGTGGAAAGCCTGGCAGTATCTTTTCTAGAAATTCTTCAAATGAATCATCCAGCACATTAAATATTGTAAGTAATGAATGGTTGACAGTCTTGGCAATGCTTTAGCATGTTTAGGAGTATTTCCATACCTGAGACAAAATGGGCAAGGAGTCTTCTGTTGTTTCCCCTCTGTGTGTTGCTTATGCCTCAGAGCTATTGTACGTGCGCCTTATTTAATTACCTATTTTTACAGCTCTTAAATGTTATCCTGTCTTGGGAGACTGCTTGAAAGTCACTCCGAGAGAGTGGAATCCATATGGGCAGAGTCTCAGTGAAGGAAATTAATTTATTAACATTCAGTAGCTGTTTATTCTAGAAAGTTTTCTTTCCTCGTGGAAATGTAGATCTGACAAAATGGCCTTCCTCCTGTAAGCTTTGAAGTCCATCTAAGCTGCAATTAACTTAGCAGTGATGACTGATACTTGGTCAAGCTAATTGGTTTGATTAGATTTGATTAGTGCAGTGTTAGAGTTTTTCCTCTAGAAAATAGAATTTTTCTGTTGGTACATCTATTTAGAGACAAAGGAGGAGTCTGCAGGGGTTAGGCAGGAGGAACCCATGCAATCTGTAGTCTCATCACAGGTAAATCTCTCAGCTGGCTGTAGTTATACTGCAGAATTGTTTTGCTTCTTTACATATGTGCCCACAGCATCCTGGTTTTCTGTATAGATTAAAACAATGATGAGAAATCAGAAGCAAAAGGATGAACCCATCCATTTTGTACTTTGAAATTACTTCTTCCCTCCTTTTAAAACAATAATCCTTCCAACTGATCTTTATTTGCACAGACCTATTCACCTTGGCATCATTTTTACCCCCTCTTCATAGGGAGTGGTATTTCTATCTGTAAGGTACTGAATTTGTTAGCTGATTTCTTGGAAACAGCTCTTACAGTTCACATAACTAATCTTGCTTTATAATGGGTTTTTAATACTCAGTAAAGCAAAATAAGTGACATTTTCCTCTTGGTATGAGTTCAGCAACATAATTACGCACATTTAACTTTTGGACTCATGAGAACCCTTAGAGATTTGAATGGAAATATGAAAGCCTTTTGTAAAAGTTTATTGAAATATATAAATGGATGGAGAATATAGAAAAAAAGAAGATCTGCATGGAAGTACTGTTTTTTCTATTACTTCTTTGGTTTTTATTTTCATCCATTTTATTATATACTCATATCTTTCTGGCACTAAGCCCTTTTATAAAACATTTGTTGTCCTGTAAAGGAGAAATTGAAGCTGTGCTGTAATTGAGTCAGCATCCCCCAGCACAAACCTCCTAGGTTGTTTCTCTTCATAAATCTCAGTGTGGGTGGCATGCTGAAGCCAGGCCAGAAGGACATAAGACATGGAAGGGGAAGAATTCTCAAGAACACAACTCAGAAGATGGGGTTGCATGTCCACAGACAGTACTGTAGTGTGAAATCGTGTAAAGCTTGTGAACGTTCTGAGCACTGCTGCAGTTAAGGAAGATACAAATTCAGCAAAGTCTGAATTACACCTTCTTCACACATTGCAGTGTTTTTTGTGGAAGCCTGGATAAGCTCATATGTCTCCATGGTATCATGCAGAGCAGTGCAGGGATATTCTGTGGATCCCACTGCCTATGTGTTTGTGCCAGCAAAGCACCAAACCTGACCTGTGAAGGAGACCAGCCAACAGGGGCACAGTGCCACACTGAGGGGCCCAGACTGCTTCCTGTGCAACAGGTACTGCCCTCACCCTGAGCTTACAGGTACCTGCACATGCTCTGTTGCTCCATGTAGCGTTTATTATTTGCATCTTCAGAGGTGCCTAAAGCGGGTAAGTATCCAGCAGGACTTAAATCACTAGTCGTCACACAAAAAGTTTGGCTATGGACTTTGTAGACTTACCCCTGAGAAATGCTGCACAATTGTTCTGGTCTCATTTCTTGTTAATTCTTGTCTTGTCATGTCTGTTTTTTCCCTCACACACAGCAGAAAATAGCACTATTTAATATAATAAAATATAATAAACGCCATACATAAAATAAGTGCTTGCTTTTAGCAAACTCAGTCCAGATACAGGCATTCATGTTGACAGTCTGGGTTAGTTTTAAACACAGTGGATTCATTCTGAATTTTATCATTTAGAGGAAGAGAAAGAAGAGATAAGTGTTGGTAGTGTTCAAAAGTTAAGTTCAAAAGGGTAAACTTACTAATAGTTTGGAACAATCAACTTACTCCTAGTAAAAAGTAACTAAGAGTCATTTCTAGCAGTTAAAAGAGAATTCACTTAAGAATTGTTTGTAATGAGAGCACAAATATTTCATCTGAAAATAAGGGTTTTGCATTATGACTAAACTAATTTTTCTTTTAAAAAAAGGTAGAAATATTGGTTTTTCACTTGACCTAACACTGTATTTAGTACAGATGAACAAGACTGTGCTCCTTAGTAGCTCTACTCATAGCAAACACCACGGGGTTTGTATTTATTCAGTTAAATTTTATTGTTATTGTACCAAAGGCTATTGTCTAGGAGTTCCATCCATTTCTGATTCCTTTTGCTCCATGTTAAAATCTGTGCTGTGATTTTTTTTTTAAATATGACAGAAGAGATTTAGGTTGTGATGTTTTTTATTTTCTGGAGACTGCAAGGAGTCGTGTGTTTTATAGTCTGATCTACCGTGCTTTCATGTTGACAGCACTATCCATACCATAACAGTCTGACTGAGCAGAAGCAGATGCCGCAGACTTATTGGCCAGTTTCATGTCTAAAGTAAGGGGCTTCTCATAAAGTTCATAGTGGGATTTTTTTAAGGCTGTATTTCCTTGAAAAGAGGCATAGCTCTCAGCTTCTATATGTACAAACTTCAATTAAATTGAATTAAACACTTAGCTCTTCAGAGAGTTGCTTTCTTCTGTGGAATCTCATTGCTAGAACTCTGTATTATCATCCAGATTTCAGAGGGGAGCTTACAAGCCAAAGTTGTACTCAAGGTCTTAAAACCTAGGCCTGCATATGAGGACTCCACCAGTGGAACTTCCTAAAAGTGATTTTACTTTCTAGAAGGCAGATTCTTTAATGGCTCATAGCGCTCCCAAATTTATGATCTGGCTATAACATGTATGTAGCTTGCACGCTCTTGATGATTTTAAAGCTGGCAGTAATTTCATATCTTGATCACTACAGCACCTACAAGTGTGAGGTGATAAATCCCAGCTTTGCATGCCATCTGCTTCATGTGTTTTTTAAAGGTCCCTTTACCTATCCCTGTTCACCAGTGAGATCTGCATCAGTGGCAGTTCACACAATTGCAAATTAGTGAGGCTAGGCTAAAGTACAATGTCCACAAAAAGTATCCTTGCACCTCCTGCCCATGGTGGACAAGATTATCACATTAGTTTTGAAGGCAGAGGCAGACTCAGCAAGGAGCTGTGCTGGCTTTTTTTGCTTTGACCGCTTAACTCCCTGAAGAGTAGGGAAGAGGCAGTCTTCTTTCTTCTTTCTGCAGTCCTTTCTCAGAGATTCAGAGCAGAGCTGTGCTGCAGCTGTTGGCCTGCTTACAAATGCATTTCAGTTCTGCAGTGCTTCTCTGGCTCTGCATCTGGCTATGGAGTTAGGCACATGAATTTCATTTTGCCCTCTGGGATGGAATCAAAAAGTTGCTTGTTGGGACTGGGACACAAATTAGTTTCCATTATTTTGTAAAGTGTCTCAAGTGCTTTTAAAAGTGCTGTCCTTTTTGCATGTTGCACAGGGTGCTTGTAACATTTGACTGAGGTACTACAGAGCCTTTGTAGGAAAACTTGATGATAGGAAATGTGGAACTGTGTGTTCACATGACCTACAGGTGGCAACAAGGAATATGATTGACTGCAAAGCCTCACTTTGGGTGTTAGGGAACCTGAGTTCTCTGATGAGTGTTTTAATAATCCTTGTGATGGTGCAAATCTTCTCCTAAGGGAGACGGATGAAATCAATGAATTTGAAGGGCCCAAAGGGTAATACTGCATTTTAAATTTGTTTGGTTTAGAGGTTTAAAGCCAAGTGTCTGACTTTCCACACAATGTTCCTTGGGTATGGTGGTATGTGTGCTGAACATGAGTTCCATGTAGCTCAATCCCTAGTATGCATGTATGGTTGCTCTGGATTACAAGACATGAGCCAGGTAGATTGTGTTCATGGAGTTTGTTCGACAAACCGAGCAAAGGAGAAGCATTACTGGACCAAGACCAGTGCGGATGAGCTCATTAGAGAGGTTAAGATTGGAGACTGACTGGAATGTAGCCACTATGCCTGGGTTGAGTTCATGATCCCGAGAAACATCGGCCTGTCAAGGAGCATAGTCTGGATGCTGAATTTTAGAAGAGCAAAGTGCTACTTATTTAAAGAATTAGTGAATGTGATCCCCTGGGAAACTGTCTTTAAGGACCAAAGGGCAGACCATAGCTGGCAGCTCTTTAAGATCACTGTTCTCGGAGCACAAAAGCTTTACATCCCAGTGTTTAGGACATCAAAGAGTGCAGGACAGAAACTGGCATGGCTGAGCAAGGATATGCTCCTCAGACTGAGGAATAAGAAAGAAGTGCGTAGCCAGTGGAAGTCGGGACAGGTGACCTGGGAAGAGTACAGAGATACAGTTTGGATGTGTAAGGATGGATCAGGAAAGGTAATGCACAGATTGAATGGGACTTGGCAAGGGATGTGAAGAGTAACAAGAAAGGATTCTATAAGTACCTACATCAGAAAATAAAGGCCAGAAAATAGATGCCATGGTAAATGAGAAGGAGGAACTGGAGAAAACAGATATGGAAAAGTCTGTGGTACTCAGTGAGTTCTTTGCCTCAGTCTGCACTGGCAGGCAGGCTTTCCACATCTCTCAAGTCCCTGAACAACCATGTGGAGGCTGGGGGAGTAAAGTTCCCATCATTGACAGTGAAGAGCAAGTATGAGACCCACTGATGAAGCTAAATAGGCTCAAGTCTATAAGGCCTGATGAGATGCACTCCAGGATCCNAAGGATTCTATAAGTACCTACATCAGAAAATAAAGGCCAGAAAATAGATGCCATGGTAAATGAGAAGGAGGAACTGGAGAAAACAGATATGGAAAAGTCTGTGGTACTCAGTGAGTTCTTTGCCTCAGTCTGCACTGGCAGGCAGGCTTTCCACATCTCTCAAGTCCCTGAACAACCATGTGGAGGCTGGGGGAGTAAAGTTCCCATCATTGACAGTGAAGAGCAAGTATGAGACCCACTGATGAAGCTAAATAGGCTCAAGTCTATAAGGCCTGATGAGATGCACTCCAGGATCCTGAGGGAATTGGCTGATGTTGTTGCCAAGCCATTCTCCATCATATTTGAAAAGTTATGGTGGTCACCTGGAGGCTAGAAAAAAGGAAATACCACTCTTCTTTTTAAAAAGGGGAGGAAGGAAGACAGGGGGAACTACAAACTGGTGATCCTCACAGCTGTGCCTGGGAAGATCATGGGGCAGATCCTCACAGAAGCAGTGTTAAGGCACATGCAAGACGAGGAGCTGAGCCAAGGCAGCCAGCACAGGTTTACTAAGGACAAATTGTGCCTGACAAATCTGGTAGCCTTATATGATGGAGTGCTTGCAATGACTGTCAAGGGAAGACCAACAAATATCATATACCTAAGTTTGTGTAGTGCCTCTGACATGGTCCCACATGGTATCTTATCTCTGAACCAGGGAGACATGGATTTGATGGATGAATCGATAAAGAATATAAATATATTCAATGGATATAAAGAATAAAGAATATTCAATGGATAAAGAATTGGTTGGATGGACACAGAGAGTTGTGGTCAATGGCTCTATGTCCAGGTGGAGGCTGGTGAGGAGTGAGTTCCCTCAGGGCTCTGTCTGGGGACTGGCGCTTTTCAGTATCTTCATCAATGACATCAACAGTGACACCGAGTGCACCCTCAGCAGGTTTGCAGATGACACAAAGCTGAGCAGTGCAGTTGACACAACAGAAGGAAGGGATGCCACCCAGAGGGACCTGGACAAGTTTGAGAAGTGGGTCCATGAGAATCTCATGTGGTTCTTAGGAAGTTCGACAAGTCCAAGCACAAAGTGCTACACCTGGGTCAGGGAAATCCCAGATTGTACACAGGTACAAACTGGGAGAAGAACTCATTGGGAGAGGCCTTATGGAGAAGGGCTTGGGGGGTTCTTGGGGAAAAAAAGCTGGACATGAGCTGGCAATGTATGCCCACAGCCCAGAAAGCCAGTTTTTCCCTGGGCTGCATCATAAGAGAGGTGGCCAGCAGGATGAGAAAGGGAATTCGGCCTTTGTGAGACCCCATCTGCAGTGCTGCATCCAGCTTTGGGGTCCTCACCACCAGAAAGATGTGGACCTGTTGGAGCAGGTCCAAAAGAGAGTCATGAAGATGATCAGAAGTGTGAAGCACGTGTCTTATGAGGACAGGCTGAGAGACCTGAAGAAGAGAAGGTTCTGGGGAGACCTCACTGTAGCCTTTCTATACTTAGAGAGGGCTGTAAAAAGATGGAGAACAGCTTTCCACATGCACACAAAGTGATAGATCGAAGGGGAATGTTTTTGAAGTAGAATATGAGAGGTTTAGATTAGAGATTAGGAAACATTCTTCACTGTGAGGGTAGTGAGGCACTGAAACAGATTGCCTAGAGAAGTTGTGGACAACCCATCCCTGGAAGTGTCCAAGGCCGGGTTGGATGGGGCTATGAACAGTGTGGTACACTGGTTGGCATCCTTACCCATGGCAGGGATGTTGGAACTAGATGATATTCAAAGTCACTTGCAATCCAACTCATCCTATGATTGTGTGCCTCTGTTATTATGACTTTGCCGTTCTGCTAGGGCAATTTTTAATTTTTGCTGTTGAAAGATTTCAAAAACAAGGAAAGGCCAATGTGGGACTGAGAGGCAGGAGAAAATATTGGAACATCTTGTTGATACCAGTTATGTTACATGAATGCCAGGAGGCTCTGTTGATAGAAAGCTAATTCACATAGTCCTAATTAGAATTTATTGATGATTTCTGCAATTATTAGCAATCCATTACTGACTGTTGTCAGTCAGAAAAAATCCACTTGAAGTTACCAGTTTTCAAGACAGAAATGACTCCTGAATGCTAGAGCTTGATTCAGCATACCTTTATTCCACCTGCATAAGTATTTTAGTTAAAACATGGCAGGAGTTAGTAGGAAAGAAAACAAAAAAAATCCTAACTTGTTTAGATGCTTCATGGTTAAAGTGTCTCCAGGTGCTTTTACTTTATTGATTTATTTTACTATGATTGTTGTCTTTGAGATATAGCATACTAGAAAGCAAAAAGTAATGGAACTTTTCTACTACCTATTTTTTTCTCTGCCTTAAGGTCCTGACAGCCTCTCTGCCAGACGTGACAGCTTACATCTTATCTTAGTGATGTGTCCTGGTTATCTGAGTTGTGTGCGAGGGCATAGCATTCCACTGCTTTTTGCTTAATAAATTAAAGACTGGGAAGGAGTAACACTGTAATACTTGACCATATAAGGGAGGTGACTGTTTTAGTTGTGCTCCTTGCACAATATGCAGTTGAAGCCTTTTAAGGGAAGGTGGTGCAGACAGAGGGAAAACATCCAGAAGCGGAACATCTATTTCATGTTCTAGTTGGTGCCAGTGCTGGTGCTGTCATTGCTACTACTGTGAATTTCTCACAATCTATTGCAGTTGCACAGATAAAAAGGAAAGACTTAGTGATGGGACTAAAACTAAAAAGTTACAAACAATTGGTTTATGACTCTTGCATCTTAAGAAATAATAAGAATGAAGAGAGAACTGACCAAAGGTGAGATTAATTAGACTTCAGAAGTTGAAAAATGAAGTAGGAAAGAGCTCTCCAGCATTAGGAAGAAGAGACCAAAGAGAGAACAAGTGAAAGTATCATGCAGTGAGGATGGGATAGGAATTCAGTGACTAATCAAGCAATGAACGATGTCAATAAAGTTAAAAAGTAGTTTGGTATTTTTTGCAGAAGAAATTTGAATGTTGAAGAGGGTGCTCCACAAGAATTAACCCATTATGTTTTTTGTCTGGTTGCAAGTATACTTAAGGCAAAGTCTGTAGTATATGGTTAGAAAACAGTTGACCCAGTATCTTTAATAAAGGGATAGCAAAATTGATGTAGGTAAATATAAATCACTTGTGTTGACCTCAGAAGTGTCCAGAGTGTTAGAAAAAAATCCAAGCAACTCAGTCAGTAAAATATCGAATACAATGATTTATAGGCTGTGTGTGAAGACTTATTTTCAGCTAGAGAAATTATTTTCTTGATAAATCAGATGCAGGTCCCTAATTGAGATATATTTGATATTGAGATATGTTCTTTGCATGAAGAAAGACTACAGAAGTGGAAAGAAAAACAGTTTCTGTTAGTTTCAGTCAAATAATAGTCTTGTCTTTAAAATAAAATAGCTTCAGACCTAAAATCAGGTGAGGCTTTTATCTGTTGGAGATTAGGTAACACAGACTACTTCAATGGCTGAGTAGAGATTTAGAAGACCTAGTGAGAAACCTTTTACTTCTATAGCCATAGTAGCTCTGGAAGAAACCATTACAGAGACTTGATCTCTTATGGAATGCTGCTTCAACACACTATCCTTCAGTGGCCCATGTCTCTCCTACTGAAAATTCTTTCAGTTCCTGATTGCTAGTGCCTGTCAGTGCTCACCCTTCTGCGGAGTAAGACTTTCTCTTCTCTGAATTACAGCACCTCGTTTACCTCAGTGCTGGCACCACAGAGAGGAATGGGATTGAAAATAAATGTATCTGTGGAGCACCAGTCAGTGTTTTGAAGCCTGTTCACCCAGGTGCCTATGAGCATCTTTTGTGTGTCAGCTGATATCTTCAGCTGGTGGAATATGGGAGACAAGGGCATGCAATAGCTGCTTCTCTGGTGTTTCTTTCATGAATTCCTATTTCTTCCTCCAAGTTAAGACTCCAGAATGAACGTGATGCTGCAGTTTACCCTACAGAGCATTTCACCTACTGTACAAAACTTTAGCCAGTCACTTACATCTTTACAAGTTCATGAGACCTGTCAAAGAAAACCCCTCCCCCAGCGTTGTGACCTTTATCTTTGTGGTGAACAGGAATTACAACTTTGGCAGGATAATTCTGTCTGATTGACTGATCTATTATTGGAAGTTAGAAGAGTTTCACTGGCACAAGAAAGTCAGCTTGCCGCAGGCTGTTGTATCTGAAGGATTTATATTGATCAGAATGTTTTTAGGTCATTGTAGAGATTAGGTTGTAGAAAACCTACCTCTGACTCTTGTTAATTTAAGTCAGGGTAGTTCTGCTGATGTCAGAGGTGTTTTACTAGTGCAAAACTACCATGTCTGGGAAATACCATCAAGGACCACTTTGTTTCAATAGTCTATCTGTGAAAAACAGTCTATTGTCTCTACTGAAAACTGAAATAAAGTTATCACAAGAATCTTTAACACTTTTAAATAATTTTTTTTTTAAAGGGAAAGTTATCTTTTTACACAGTTTAAGCAGGCTAATATTTTTAGAATTCCAAGGAAAATAATCAGGACTATCAAGAGTCCCGTACCCTCTGTTTTCCTAGTTAGGTGACATGTAGATGGCTATGAAGTATAAGGAAGAAGACCTGGGATATTCAGGTGTGCTGCTGTACAATAAGTAGTCCAGTTGCCTGGTAGTAAGTTTTCCATTAGTCTGTTGAGTTTTTTAGGAGTAGTATTAGAATTAGCTGTTATTTTTTTTTTCTGTCAGGAAATTTTTAAAAATTCCAGTCTTCATTAGAAGGCCATAATTATGTTCACTGTTACCTTTATTATGAACTGGCCATCTTATGCTTAGGTGAGACTTACTGTAGAGTTCAAGAATAGGCTTAACATTCTGTGTTGGTACTAAACTCTCCAGTAATTCTTTTTTCTAGAGATGAAATAACTCACAATGCATTTCAGGGTTGCATAGTATGCATTCTCCTTATGTTTGAATAAAAAATGAGTAGTCAGTATAGAGTAGTATATGAGTAGTCGGTGTGGGACTAGGTCTTCAAAATAAAAATGACTACAAAACTGTGAAACAGCAAGAGGGTAAACTTAACTATGTAACTGTACAAGAATTTATATTCTTATTTTAACTCATTTTGTTTTCTCCACATTCAAAAACATCTGCTCCTGCTTTTTTAAAATTCACAAGGGATAGTTTTAAATAAGCTGTATAATTGCAAAAAATACAGTCCACTCTTCTTTTTCTCCTTAATTAGTATTTCCACATCCTGGGAAGATAAATGCCCTTAGTTCTGGTATGGGCAGACTAACTAAGGTTATTCTAAGGTTATAACTAAGGTTGCCTTTCAGTTTAGTGCCAAATGTAAATGCTGTTTCCTGGTCCAGCAAGGGGTAATTACTGCTACACCCAGACTGAAGAAACTTTATTGTATAATCTCATTGATGAAGTGAGCAGTTACACTAAAAGAAGGCAAGCAAGAGTAGTGTCTGAAGTCTGTCCCATTAAGTGTCCAAGATGACAAGAACCAGAATGTCTATGGTTTGTCATATTCTTTCTACGTGTTTCATACTCATGGAACATATAAACACTGGTATATCAACTGTGTGGTTAGACATAAATAGAATACCTTCACTTCAAATAGACTAGGCAAATGAACCTATTTATAGGGCATATTTTTTCCCAGTTTTTATTTTGAATTGTTCTGGAAGTATATTTCATCCATCAAATCAGGCCTTTTAACAGCCGATACGTACAACATGAAAGCTCATAGCTTGAGGTATTGCCCTTACAGGTGCACTGCTGCATCAGTATCTTGTTGATGATGCATTACACATATGTAAGGATATATAACATTTACTCTGTTATGTGAGAGCTCTGCAAGATATAAACCCTTTGCAGTACCAGTTCCAAGACTCACTTCCTGAGAGAAGTAGTATCCTGTCTCATCAAGAGATCTCACCTAGACAAAGCTCTTTATCTTAACTACTTGACTTTACATTTCTAAATGTAAAGTCTAACTCCCCAAATTCAGGTATTCTAGTGTAAGTATACAGAAAGAAGAGAAACTTAAAAATGTGTCCATGCATAGTCTTGTTTGAACTGTCCTGTGAAGGTACCTTGCTAAAAACATTGTAAAATGTAATTAGCGGGCTTGTGATTTGTTAGAGATAAAAATCCTTACTGCAGTTCATCAGCAGTTCTTGCAGAGTTGCAAGTTCCTGAAACCCTTATCCTAAGCATTTATTTGCCTCGCATCTATCAAGCCTGTCATGAAGCCATATGCTGCATTAAGTAGTGCTGGAAAGGTTCAGTTCAGTGGTATGCAGAAACTAATTTCCAAATTTTGGTCCATAGAGATTCTACCAGTATCAGCTGGAACTTCTTTAAAAAAAAAATCTGACTTTTTACTGTAGCAGTGGTATAAAGCTCTGATTTAGTAATTTTATCTATGAAAAAGCAGATTGGTAAATAAAAAGGGAAAAAAAAAAGTTTTGGTAAATGAAGATTGATTTGGTTTTTTTTTTACTTTTTCTCCACTGAAGTAATACCAGTCATATTTTTAGTTGAGAAAGATGTAGATGTAGGAGCATTAAAAATCCCTCTTGTTTCCCACATCTAATCTCTGTTTTCCCTGGCTTTGAAGATCTAGTAATTTCACAGTCATACAACAGTTTCCTCCCTCTGAGGGTGTTTTCCTGTATTTTGTGTGATTATTTTTTTGATCTGATGCAGCACATTATTTCTCAGAGTCTGCAGCTTTGAGAATTTTTGCAACTTCCCGTGGGAACTCCCCTCATATTTTCTGGTGTGGTTTTTACATTGAATGTATGTAGGCTGCATAAAGGTGCATTCTGCATTTATTGAGACTTCCAGTGATGATTCTTTATTTCAGAAAAATTTCAGTAAAAAAGGAGTATGCTTAATTTTCAGTGTATTTCTACTTACTTACCCTGCTAAAATATTAAGAGCCAAAAACAACAACAGAAAAAAGAAGTTGCATGGAACAATCTGTCATATTTCTACTAAAAACTATTCGTACTATAAACTCTGTACAAAGTGAGCCCAGATGCCAACAGAAACATTTGTATTTTCATTGCTAGCCTAGTGCATAGAAATCTTTGAAAACAACTACAGCCTCTGGAAGCTTTTAGTGCTGGTAAAGGTAAGTCTATCCTAGGCTGTTTGTTTCCCAGCTAGAGGAATATAGAAAAGTGAAAGGGAAAGGATTTCCTTCTCCGAAAACTGTACCAGGATATGGCAGCAGTTCATAGCAAACATATTCCAGCTGTGTTGTTAGGCTACCTCACGAGAATTGGTTTTGCTCTTCCAGCGTGTTAGGTATTGCCTTCTGGTTTATTGTTTTCTTTTTTTTGTCAGTACACCCCTGTTTCCAGCCTGAAGTTACTGTCACACAGAGATTAAATTCTTTTATGTTCTTGATTCTTTGCAGAGCCTGTTCAGCTGTGCCCTGTGAAACCTCCTTTATGCAGCAGCATTTTTAAGGGTCAATAATATATGTAGTGCTGTATAAACACAAGAAGGTACATACTCGCCCCTATCTCTAAACTAGAGGTATGAAATCCGAGTTTAGGATTAAACATTCTTGATAATAGGCTTTTCTTCATGTACATTCTTAGCTCTTTTCAAATAAATATCAGCAATTCTTACTCCATCTCATTTAAAACCCACTAATTTTAGATGTTATATACTAATACAAAAATTAATACCTAGGCTGAATAGGAGGAAACTTGGATAGCAGTGGATATTCTTACAGAAAAGAATTGTTGATTTGGAGACTTTTATAATAGTGCAGGCTAACAGTGTAAAAATTTCAGACAGAATAGTTAAGGGCTAAACTGTCCATCACCACTTGTGGTGATGAATGGAACTAAATCCAGTTGGTGGCTGGTCACTAGTGGTGTTCTGCACGACTCAGTACTGGTGCTGGTCCTGTTTAACATCTTTATCATTTGGATGAGGGGATAGAATTCATGCTCAGTACTGTTTGCAGACAGCACCATCAGGCAGGACTGTTGAACTACTGGATGGTATAAAGACTGCAGAGGATCTGGACTGGCTGGATCATGGGCCAAGGCCTGTGGTGTGAGGTTCAACAAGGCCCAGAGCTGGGTCCTGCCCTTGGGTCACAACAACCCCAGGCAGTGCCACAGGCTGGGGCAGAGTGGCTGCAAAGCTGCCCACGGGAAAAGGACCTGGGGGTGCTGGTGACAGCAGCTGAACGTAAGCCAGGGTGTGCCCAGGTGGCCAAGAAGGCCAATGGCATCCTGGCCTGTAGCAGCAACAGTGTGGCCAGCAGGACCAGGGCAGGGATTGTCCCCTTGTACTTGGGGAGTGATACTAAGGTGCTATAGCATGTCCAGAGAAGGGCAATGAAACTGGTGAAGGGTCTGGAGCACAAGCCCTATGAGGAGCAGCTGAGGGAGCAGAAGTTGTTTAGCCTGGAGATGCAGAGGCTGAAAGGGGCCTTATCACTCTCTACAACTGCCTGTAAAGGTTGTAACCAGGTGAGGGTCAATCTCTTCTGCCACAAAGCAGGTGAAAGGACAAGAGGAAATAGCCTTAAGTTGTACAAGGGGAGGTTCAGATTCCATATTAGGAAGATTTTTTTTTCAGTGAAAGAGTGGCTAGGCATTGGAGTAAATTGCCGTGGAGGTGGTGGAGGAACTCTCTTGGAAGTGTTGAAGAGGTGTCTGGATGTGGCACTTGGGGTGATTATGGTGGTGCTAGGTTGGCGTTTGGACTAGATGAGCTTTAAGTTCTCTTACAACCTTGATGGTTCTGTGATTCTGTAAATTAGCTATATTTATGTACCAGGTTTTGAAGGGGTCAGTGCTGGTGTATTTGGACAGTTTATCCCATTTATGCACTTAATTTAAGACAGAAAGATGTACCATCAGAGAACAGGTGTCTTTCTGTTGATCAGAAAGGTGACTGCTTTCACCTTGATGCTTCTAGACAGATTACGTTAAGTGTGTTGAATCCACTTTTGATTGATGTGCTTTGCTTTGTCTTGACTGGAGTTAAGTGATTTATTAAATATGGGTATCAATCTAATATTGATATCCAACTCGCACCGGACAAAAACTCTCCAACTATTAAAGTTAGAAAGTGGTATGTTTTATTACGACGTCGGGCAGCAAGGAAGTTGCCTCCAAAGCATGCTGCGAAATTACAGATCATTCCAAAGTCTATTTATTTACAAAAGTGTTGAATATCCATAATGCAATTACAATAACACCTCCCTTTCCCCGCTTCGTATTGAAATTAACTTGAATACTTATTAAGCATGCGCAGTGAGTTCCTTGTTTTGGGTGAGTGGTCTTTTTATTGGGGAGTGGGCACAAAGTGATGAAGTAAGAAGTGTCTTCCTCACGTTAAACTTTTCAACTTTGATATTAATGATTCTTGGTATGACTCCAGTCCCTTTTATCTGTGACCCTTAAATGGAGTTCTGGGTGCACTAATTCTCAATTGTTTATGATTTCTTTAGATTCATTTGTCAATTGTCTTATTCCTAGTTGCAGGCACAGCTAAGCAAACATAGATGACAAGTAATCAATTTTCCAAATCTAAAATTGCTACTTAAGTCCAGTTTCTCTTGACTAATCATTAACTCTAATTATTTTCAGTACAGACTATCTGTACAGCTACCTACCCTCATTAGTTCTAACCAAACCCCTAAAACCTTGATTTTATAAAGAAATCCTTAAAATTTGCTAAAACTAGTGTTTCATAAGTAAACTGTCTTGCTTCAAAAATTGTTGTTAGGTATGATAGTTGAAGCAGTTGTAGGGTCCTTGGTAGTTGGTAAGATTGTTTCAATATATCTTAATTCTTACTTTCCATATTATAAAACAGTTGGTTCTGAAAACCCTAGGCACACAATGAAAACCAGCAAATATAATTAGAAACAAGAGGATTGGTAATACTCATTCTGCATAAATCTGATCTTGGGATTTAGAGTTCTTTAGAGTTGTTGGGTGGGTTTTCTTTCTTTCTTGTTTTATAGTCCAGGAAAGGGTTTTTTTAATTATAGTTTATAACAGGAATATTTACCAGTTAACAAGCTGGGGAAGAGAATGCACATCTTATAACCAGCTTATAAGGTGGTTAATTTTGGTTCTTGGAAATACTGGCACATCACCCAAATAGTGGGAGAGTTTCATCCATTACATAAAAGAAGACAGGGGAAATTAGTTCAGATTCAGGTTGAGACTGGGAAAGGTTTATAAAGAACACAATGCATGATGGAAGCATTCCTGTATTGTCTTGGCTTTGAACACATTACAAAAAGTACAAGTATCTTTCAAGCATTTTGATATTGTCCACCTTTATTTTGTAAAGGAAGATGCTTCAACATGATACTTTAACTTCCATTAAAATGTTAGTATAACAAAACTGTTCATCCTTAGATTGTGTGTTTCTTGCTCAGTAAGAAAAGAAAGATGCTGGTAAAGCCTGTTGAACTGAGGTCCTAAATTTTCCAAAATACTATACTTAATGTATAAACATACGTGGGTTCTGGTTGAAGTTAGGTGCTGAGACAAGGATCAGTTTTAAATGGTGGGGTTGATCTGTTCTTGGTTTTGGAGTTTTTCTTTACTTCTAGCCCAGCTGTCAGGAGATGTAATGAGACCTAGAATATTCCTCAACTGACCTCAGATCATATGTAAAAAAAGCCCTGTCTTAATCATGTGGTGTTTTATTTTGTGTTTTCCAGAGTGGCGAAAGTAATGAAGGTTCCTGTGTATGAGACACCAGCAGGATGGAGATATTTTTCCAATCTCATGGACTCTGGACGTTGTTCCCTTTGTGGTGAAGAGAGTTTTGGCACTGGTAAGTAATACATAATCAAAAATTACCACAGACTTTAAATTTTTCCTGGATGCCTCTAGTCAAACCCAAAAGAATTAGCAAATTAGCTCTTGTTTCATGCTGAAACAACTGTCTGTTGTTTACATCTTGAGGTTTATCTTGTAAGTGTGGTGTCCAGGATCTTGAGGTGTGAAAATTGTGGAAAATGCATATTCAGAAGTGGCAAGCAATCTTACTAATGTCCAGACAACTTCTGGAGGGGCGTGGAACTCTCTTCTGACTTGGACATAAGTCAGAAAAGCCTCACTGGTTCCACTGCAAGTCTTATCACAAACTTCAACAGCATTTGGAAGGATTTTGCCTATATGGGAGCCATGTTTTTTCCTTATGTGATTAGGTGTACAAAGTATGAGGACTGGTATATCTGATGGTACATCTAAACTCTTGCAGGCATCCCTTTTTGGAACATCGCAATTGCTTGAGTGTCAGATGAATTGCTCAAGTGTCATGTTACATGTCAGCATCTGTGTTTTCCCAAAGTATTTCTCCCTTATCTGTCACAAGAATCAATCAAACAACAAAATGCAGAATGAATGACAAATTCGAGCCACCGGAAATACAGTATTGACAGTAAGCATTAGAGCAAATAATTGAACTACGTAGTCTGTAAATCTGCCCAAATGTCTTTTAGTTCATGAGAATAACTGAATAAATTTCAGAGTGTTTCTTTTTTCTTTCCTGGATTCTGGCACAGAAATTCTTCATTCTTATTTATTAGTAGGGCTATGTTACAAGTCTTTTTGAAAAAGCACAGACCAGAATAACTTAATAATTTAAATAATAGTTTATTCTATATTTTGACATGAGTTGTGTGGAGTTCTCTATTTTGAATGTGTAATTCCTTGGCTGCAGCTCTTCATAGAAAATTAGTTATCATGCAGTGAAACTTGATTACAAATTTCATTTTGCTTCAATTGACTTATGTCAAGTATTAAGTTTGTTGGCTGGGGTCATCTAGAGCAGAATGCTGATTTTTTGAAAATGAAGATGCCTTTAAGCCATAGACCTGCAAATTCATGTGTTATCTTGTTTACTGTATGAATCTGAATGGGCTATGATGAAAGAACCAAATATATGTTAGATTTCTTTAGGTCTTCTATGTAAAAAGGAAGAGAATTTAAATTAACAATGAACGTTAACTTTCTTTTTGTTGTCAATGGGAAACGATGTCCCATGATTAGTAAACTGTATGCCTTCACTATTTGCTGTGAGTGGCACAGGTTTGTATTGCCTCGAATGTATCTTTCGCACAGATACTTCGTCTGCAGGGTGCTCTCTGAGGTCGTTGACAGAGATGTAATTTGGGGAGAGAACCTTTCAGATGTACTGCTCTTTGTTTTGGTGTATTCTAGAACTGTATCTCCATTAACCCACGAGAGGTGTGAACTGGGGTATTTTCAACTCCCACTGCTTTTTAATACTTCTTCACTGGGACAATTATGTACCCCTTCCCTCTAAATACTGAAGTTCCTCTTGCTCATGCAAAACCAGATACTTGCATGAAACTTGGGGAGGGGTTTAGAGACATCAGTATGGCCGCATTAGCACCCAAATTGTTTGGAAAAAAACTCCTGGCTTCATTCATGCTGAAGAAAGTTAGGTGTGGTTTTTAACTGGAAGGAGCTTGTAAAAGTTTTGATAATGAGTTCCTATGGGTTGAAGTATATCTAGCTATCTTAGCACCTCCTGCTGCATGCAGACCTGTGTGTAGAGGTATGTAAAACAAACAGGAGTGGCCTCTCTGTGCCATATGCCATGACAAACCACTGCCACAGATCTGTCTCTGCTTGGGAAGTTAGTTTCCTAGACCATCTTTGTGTGATGGTGTTGAGTATGACTCAGATGCTGGAGTATGAGATGTATGAGGGAGAAGGGAGGAATCATTGGTTGCTTAGTAGAATCCATGTGTTGCAGTTATGAAGAAAGACAAACATCAAATTTCCCTTTCACATTGCAAAAGCATGTTCAAGTCTTGCTAAGAATGCTGTCCCAAGTACTGGTGGACTTTAGCCCTGGACATCAGTCATATAGAAATAAAAATAAAGTGTTTTGATCTACTGTAAAAGTGAGGACATTGTGATCTCTGTTGGTCTAATTTTATTATCCTGAGTATCTGATCGTAGTTGAATCTGGGAAGAGAAACACTCATGGAGGTCAACGAAGTGTCTCCAGGGTTGGCTGTTCTTGATAGGCAAGAAAATTACCCTAACTTCTCTCTTCTCTTGCCATTGACTTTTTTCTTTGCTTGTATCTTTCTGTAAGGCCTTAAAACAATTGCCTTCTGTACTCTAGCCTGTCTACCAAATTTGCAGCTCCAGCTCCTGTCTCCTGACCTCAGACTAGTCTCTACATTCCTTAGCACTCTGTGTTCCTTGTAATAATCTGGTTCTTCTAGCCTATCACCAGTTCTTCAGATTCCTGATAAATCCTGTCTCTTGTGAATGCTAAGTGTGCTTGGACAACATATTACTGGCCAGCATGGAGAGCTGGTCTGCAGCAATATCTTGGCGTCCCGGTATGTTCCAATCAGATTAACTTTGTTGTACCTGCAGCACTTCAGTGCAGAAAGCCTCTTGACCTCCAGTTTTATATGATTCCATCTAAAGGCAAATCTGGACACTCAAGATTCAATCCCATGGGCATCTAGAGAACTTGAGTACAGGGTTTAAATTCCTCAGTCTGTGTGTAGTTGCTGTTTAAAAAAATGTGTCGGAAAGAGTTTCCTAAAGACATCGTGGAGTCTCCCTCACTGGAGATATTCAAGAACTGTCTGGACACAGTCCTGTGCCATGTGCTCTGGGATAACCCTCCTTGAGCAGGGAGATTGAACCAGTTACCTTGTTGTGGTCCCTTCCAACCTGACCCGTTCTGTGGTTCTGTGATACTTATGGGGCAATTATACTGTGATGTCTAAAGTTTGGTTTTCTCACTGCCTGAATTTCTTTACCATCTTTCAATTCAATGCAGCTGTCTGAAATGTGTCCTCATATGCCAGGAGGTTTATTTGTAAAACATGGTCTGGTTTGCAGATGACCAGTACTTTAGCAATGTGAGCTGTTTTTAGCAGTAAATATTTACCTTATTGCGAATCTTTTAGTAATGTCCTAAGCTGTGTGACCTTCACATGTTTCTACCAGTATTGGGCATTTGAATCAATTTTGCAGCTTTTGCCCAATCATATCTATTTACGTAACTGAAATTTGGCACTTCTTTTGTTTTCAGCATGGAATATTTATTTAAGTGTACGATATAGTGGTCAGAGTGGGAAACGTACTGCTTTGTGTAAGAGGAAGGAGTTTTAAAAATCCACCTTCTGTTATCAAACTGCATTGGAAACCAATTGCTTGTGTACCCAGGTAATCCTGCCCAGCTGGAATTTCCAAGTAATACAGAGCCCTGGTTTTATAACACAAGGGACTTTGCTCTGACAAGTAAATAAAAGCAAATTTTCTGCTATAAAAGGAGAAAAGATGTTGAAAACATCCCATACAGCTGTATTTCCTAAACTTGTTTTCTGGCAGCTGATCTTGGAGCTCAGCCAATGCTTTAAAAACTTCTTCCATTTTTGTAGCAGTGTGGGGAGCTTGTCAAATGAGGTTAGTAGCTTTCTGGTTCTGTGAGTAATGCCAAGCACACAGTTCAAAGGAGGGCCTCAGCAGCAGCAATTAGTTTCTAAATTTCATCAGCAAGCTATTAATCAGGATTAGGAGAACTGTACAGCTGATTTATCTCTCTGCAGTTCAAGCCATTTCAGTAATTGCTACAACTTTCTTCAATTTGCTTGCTTCGTCTCCGTATTTCCAGATTCGATCAACATCAACCCCCTTCTCCTGCAAGATTATGTGGAAGAACCTAGTTGGGAATATAAAAATGTGCTATTGCTGAAATTAATGAAAGCCTCAAAAGAGCCATTTGGTGGTGTCTGTTGCAGTAATACAAATCTAAAATAATCTCATTAACTTGAATAAATTATCAGATCAGAATGCCCCTAAATCTCCATTTGCCTAAAATATCACTAAGTTTCAGACTGCTGGATTATAAATTTGTGAGACTCAAGTATGTGCAAACAAAATTACTTGTTATGACTTTGTGTACTCCTGTGATTTCCTTGTTTTAAAATTGCATTTAGAGAATGCAGTGATAAATGGGGATTACTGAATTAGGGAAAAGCAATTACCTTTTATTCATGCATATGGCCTACACAGCTTCCTTTCCCTATCAGAATTGGATGTCCCAGATACAGACAAAGATAGGCCAAATCATAATATGAACATGTGGGCATGATTTTACTTTGTTTCTCAGGCTACTGCATCTGAAGACTTTCTTCAGTTTAAAACTGATAAGTTTAAGTGTAAGCTTAGTACTTCTCTATGAATGGGAACATGCTCTGAGAGTTTTTCCTAGGTTGTTTACTCTTAATCTGGACGTAGCAATTTACTTTTTCTACTTTTATATGGAGAAATAACAACTTAAAAATAAGTTATTGAAACATTCGGGTTTCTTATAATTTCCCTTAGCAGTGGAAAATTACATATAAAATGTTAATCAGAAAAAATATTTGTTGACTCTTCTGTTCTGTTGTCTCTTTCTGCTTCAGCTCATTAAACATAATTAGGAGTTCCTTAATTCCATGGTGTTTCAATTAAAAGTAACACTAAGAATCATACCAGAGTCCCTGGTTACTCAGAGTCCCTGGTGCAATTGGGGAATACAGTATTGCAATTTCAGGAATACAGAGCTGTAAGGCACCTTTGCCTTCTTCCCTTTGCACAGGACAGATCTGCCTCGGTAATTTCATTGGAACTATGAAGCAAAGAATGGTGTTAGCTGAACTGAGGCAGCAGAATAAACTCCCTCCCTCACTCCTCTGCAGTGTGAGTTGGGCTGTAGGACTAAGTTTAGAGAGAGCAAGCAAAAACACATACAGATGTTGGTAGATGAAGATCAGAGAAACAAAATTGCAGTAATAGATTTAAATTTGCTAAAAGAAGGAAGGGCAATAAAATACAACATATGTGCATGCAGTAACTGTGCTGATGAATGTGTTCAGTTTCCCTTCTATTAAGACTAACAAACTGAAACGCTTCCTGGGCACACGGGATTATTGTCCCTGTACTCAGGCTAGCATTTTTAATTGTGACTTTTGATTCTAAAACAGCCGAGTTGCTCTAGGTATCCAGACTTTTGTCTCTGGATGATTCTCTCCCACTGCTTTCTCTTTCTGGAGAAACAATAATTTTTGACCTCTGAGGGACATGCAAGGACAGAGCACATGCCAAATCTGCTAAATGTAAATGAATAATATATTCAGCCCTCCTTATATAGATTTATGATCTTAAGCCATATCAGAACAAAGCTCAGAACGCAGCAAAGAGCTCTCCAGAAATGCTTCTGTTCATGTTTCATTAAAACATTTTGGTCCAATGAAATGTACTTAAAGTGTGTGCTACATCAGAATGCATATCTTTGGTGTTCAGCTTAGCCCATTTCTTCATTGTCATGATGTATAGACCATTTTGCTGAATGACTGCAGTGCTTTTCACTGGATGATTTGCTGGCCTGCAGTCTACAGTCTCCTATGTAGCAGGAGAATCAATGGTCATTCATATTGGAACAAATTCCATGTCTCCACTTCTTTCTAGTGTCTGTTGACACACTTAAGCCATCGGCAAGAGAGATGGCTTTTTAGGTGAAATGGAATTTTTTCTGTGCTAAGGATGAGTGGCCGAAAGGAGAGGCAGGCAGGTTAAGTAGCAAAGGAACAGGCATGTTGGGGTGAGCCTGCTGTTACCAGGGCTCTTCCTGGCCCCCTGGGGCTCCCCACTCTGCCCAGGAGCAGCGCCAGGGCTGTCAGCCCCTGCCCCAGCAATGTCACAGCAGGGCCAGTCTCCAGCTCCCCACAGCCCTGCTGTGCCTGGCTGGGGGTCCCCAAAGCCAGGCCTGCCTGTGCTCCCACTTCCTGGCCTGGCCTTGCCCTGTCCCCATTCCCAGGCAGTGCCTGATGCCTGGAGCTGGGACTGCCCTGCTGCCACCGACTGCTCTGCTCTGGGGGCACTGGGACTGGGACAGGCCCTGGCTGCTCATGCCCTGCTGCCTGAGAGAACCCTGCTGCTCCCAGTACCCTGAGCATCCCCAGCCCCTGTGGTGATGCGATGACTTTTCCTGCTGTCACCAGAGGAACAATGTATGCTGCAGGGGAAGTGACAGCTCTATTGTAGATTTCTCTTTTGGTGGCAGGGGCAGAAGTCTGCACCATTATCAGTGACAATGATGGTGACTCTGCTGTCTGCTTTGTCTACAAGTAAGCTGATTTTATTATCCATACACTGCTGATGTTCCTGTAGAAGATATCCTTAAAGTGATCTAGCATATTACTGCAACGAGGGAGTAGAAAAGGTGAGAGATGACCTTTAAGGTCCCTTCCAGCCCAAACAATTCTATGATTCTATGCCCTGACTGTCTGAAGAGGGATGTAGAGGGATGTTTGTTTTCCTTTCTTATCTGAAGCGATTTGCAAATCAAGCTTTCAGAGCTCATAAATAACCCTGCGTTTTTGCTTCTGGCTGGTTGGCACTCCATGCTTTCGCTACTGGGGCAGGGAACAGAGTAATCTGGGGCTCCTGTTGAAGCAGCTCCTCAAACACCAGCCCTAAACTCTGGCTGTTGTAATAGACTGCTGTTGTTGCAGAGAGCTCTCAGATTACAGATCAAGGCAGATAACAAGTGGTAGAAAAGAGATATTCTTACTGTCATGACAGCTACTTTGCAAATGTGACGGCATGTTATTGTCTCAGCTCTTAAATCCATCTACAGTGTTCAGTGTTCTCATTTGCTGTAAGCCTAATCCATAGACATAAACATAATCTTCATGCAGATCTTTATCCTCGTCAACAAGTGTTCAATATTCATTCCTGTACAACTTGAATATTGTGCTGAATAGTAATTTGCATTTATTTAACCCTGTGGTAGTTAAGTTAATGTTAAGATTAATGTTAGATTCAGAGTGTTGAGGTTGAATGTAAGATAAGCGTTAAGTGGCAGGCAGATTTGTGGCAGACCCAGGACAATGGGCTCTTAGAAAATCCATATGAACAGAGCCTGTTACCCTGATTGTTGCTCTCTCCCAAGAACAGAGACTGCAAGTTCAAGGCAACAACAGTGATTGGAAGACTGAACCTTGGAATCATGGTGTCTCTCTGCACATCTTGTTATTTTCCTTTAATATGTTGACAGTTTTTCACAGGATTAACAGCTTCAGTGCATAAATTTATCTTATGGGAACTGTCCTCTGCCAGTAGCAAAACACAGCTGTTTTGACAGATGACTCTGTGGACCTTGCAGGCTGTCAGGTAAAACTAAGCTCTGCAAAGCAGTCTTGCTGCAACAGGATTTTTGTGTTTGGAGTTGGAGAATATATCAGAAAACAGATTTTCAGCCTAAGAGTATTTAGATTCTTCTCTGGTAGGTTTTGTTAAGTATCTTCTAAGGACGGATAGTTCAACTGGTTGCCTCCAAACAAAACTTCTGAATTACTGGACTTGCTTTGTACTCATGGTTTCAGTAATGTGTGACTAGACAGAAAACCATAAGTCTGCAGCTAACACAGTTTAACCAAATCTAGTATTATTATGCCAGAGCAATGGCTACGTATTTGACATCTCTTCAAGTTTCTTGAGTCTGTTAGCTTATATAATTACCATCAGTATCTACTGAGTGCTAGGGGTGTTGGATGTTACTTGGATCTGAGACTTATGTGTTACATCATGTGGGGTAGTCCAAAACTGTTCCTAGTTTTCATTGTTGGAACAATTTCTCTCTTCATAAATACAAACTTATGAAGGGATCTAGACTGGAGCATCCAAACATTTTTACCACTGAGAGGTACGGAGAAATACAGAAACGGGGACAGTCCTGCTCTCTGGTTTGCTTGTTTTTTTTGTTTTCTCAGGAAAAAATCTTTCCAAGCTCTTGGTTGTTGTCCTGATGGGAGGTCATAAACCTTCTGGAAATCCGCAGTTTTTGTGGAATGAGGAAGTTCTTTCTCTGCAGCTTGACATCTGCAAATGAACATCTGCAGAGATAAGGAGCTGGTGTTGAACTCTACTCTCATAAAGGAGAACATTCTCGCTGGGGTTTGCGTATCTAGCCCAGGTCTGGGAAACAGTAGCAGAGGTGTGAAAACACTCTGTACATCAGTGAGCAGGAATAATGACTAAAAATGTTTTCATACTGCTACTGTTTCTATTCAAGTACTTGTATATATTTTTATTTAACCTTAGAAGTATGGTCATGCATAAGTAGATCACATTTTAAACATCAGTTCTGGTTTTCTGTCTAGAACATATCATGGGTGCTGGGGCTAGTACTATTGGTTACTGTTACATGACATAACACAGTTAAATGAGATATTTGTCCAGCCTCCTTACCTTTTTTCTGATTTGCAGTGATACCAAATAATGTGCTTAATGTCTGTCTCTTTAGGGTCTGATCACCTTCGAGAGAAAGATGGACTGTGGGCTGTGCTAGTTTGGCTTTCAATCCTAGCGGCTCGAAAGCAGAGCGTGGAGGATATTGTCAGGGATCACTGGGCAAAATTTGGCCGGCACTACTACTGCAGGTGAGAAAAATGAGGAAAAGGCACTTACGCAGCTGATAGGAGAATTCTGCTACAATCATTGCTTGTTTAGATGTGCTCAGGTGCACTTAGGTGTGCATTCGCTGTGCCTACAGAATGAAAATCTGCCACAGATTATCACTGTTTTGTAGACAGGTTTTTGCAGAGGAGTACATGGCAGAAAAAGAAGGTATACATATATGTTACTGCTGAATTTTTTAATACTGAATGGCAGAAATAATTGAATTATTTACTTGTGGAATATATAGCTTGTTACATAATGTTGAAAATGAAACATAATCTCAGCAAGATTTACTCCTGCAATTTTTTCTCTAAAAACCCTGCCTCCATGTGACAGGGTTTTAGTGAGAACTGAAACCTACGCCTGCTTCCAGTTCAGGATAACTCCTCCAAAGATACAAATATTTACTTTTTTTTTATTAAGGTCTCAACATGGTGAGTTCTAGCTGTCATTTTCATCTTTGCTTCTGCCTCTCTCTTAATCCGGAGTTAATCCAAAGGAGTTTGCAATTTGTAAGGTCTTTTGCACACAGGTGTTCCTCAAAACTTGTAGCAGTTTTCTCTTTTTCACTTTTCTGTTGAGCACTGTACTGATTGTGTCATTAAGTTCTGAAAGCTAGCTGTGTATTGGTGGTGTTTTCTACGCAATTTTAGAAACCACGTTTTCTAGATGCTTTCTGTTGATTTAGAGTCAGGTGGCCAGTGTAGAGTTGTGGTTGCACACATATAATGCTTAGATTGCACAGGACTTGCATGAGTGTGCTGGTTTCATTTGCGGTCAGTAGTTCAGTGGTACACTTCTGATTTTTGAAGTAAGCAGTAAATTGCTAATTGTGAGTGTATAGACTTCTGTGAAAGCAGAACTCTCTTTTCACTTCTGGGGACTTACTTTCTGGTTCTACGGTTTTTTTTATATATGTGCAAGGTTTGATTACGAAGCACTGGAACCCAGAACAGCGTATTTCATAATGAGAGACCTGGAAGCTTTGATCACTGACAAATCATTCAGCCATCAGCAGTTTGCTGTGGGTAACAATATCTACAGTGTGGAAAGAACAGACAGCTTTGAGTACGTAGATCCTGTGGATGGCACTGTGACCAAAAGACAGGTATGGCTGTAGTGGTGTTTTTACAGCTGTCATATTGTCTCCAACTCTGTTGTTTCTGAAGCTCAGCTGGCAAGACTGTCCGTTTATTTATGGGATGGTGTTTCCTTTGCTGTGATAGATACTGCATTTCCTACTTAAGATTAGCTCAGTCTGGATAAGATAATCCACCTTTAGTTTATCTTGCATTTGCTCTGCATAACTGGAGGCAATAGTGTCATGGTGAACATAGGATAGGATGAATTCCCTGTTGACAGCAATGCATGTATAGGGAAGGGTTATTTTCTGGAACAGTGGAAAGTGTCATATAGAAAGAAGGTCTTTCCTTTTTCTGTTTTCTATCTGAAATCTCCACTGGCTATACATTGCAAAAAAAAAAAAAAAATCTTGCTCTTGATGACCCACAGGATTTACATAACTGAGGTGCAATATCTAAATATCTATTGTATCCAATAGCATACAGAAGACTTTAGAAGGCTGTAGCCTATGTGGGCACATTTGACTTCCTAGCCCAAATTATCAGTTCTTTCTGGACTCCGCCTGTACTTAGATTCCTTGATTATTAAGAACTTCAGTTCACACTGAGCCTTCAGTGTTTGGAAATTCATGATGTGCTCAAAAGTAACCAGCTTTTTACCAGGTTGTTGTGGTTTAGCATAGCTCAGTTTTTAGCTAAGGAGAATGTAAATGTATATTCAAGTATCTTGAATATGAGCTATGACTCCTATTAAAGTTTGTCCTGATTTTATATTTTCATGGCCCTGGTTTATCTGGTTTTTAAATTATTTGACCTAAACAGACCCTAGCAAATGATATTAAAAGCCATTAAAACTATTGTCGTGCCATTTTGCTCAGAGTCTTTATAGTTTCCGTTCATCATTGCATTGAGAAAATATAAGCAGTCCATCTGCCACTAAGCTACTCTCATTTTGCATAGTACTGCTGAAACAAGATGTGAGGATATTGTCATATCCAAGTCCAGTGGAAAATTACAGGCACAGCAGACTTGTGACCTTTGTAGTTTAAAAAAGCAACTTGTGAATTTTCATTGCACTTTTCTTTCCCTTAATTTTTTCATCCAAAGCACTTACTTTATAGTGGAATATAATTGCTAATCATATCACCATGTAACAGAAACAGAGAAACATGACTTGGCTTGTTTTCAGACGGACTCTGAAAGGGAGCCCATAAAACCAGAAAGCATGTCTTTTCATAGGGAGAAGCTCTTATTTATTCAGAGTACAGTTCAGCCAGTTTGTCCTTTGGCAAGGACACATTCCTAGCTTCATGTGTCTGCAGCCTCGGTGGGATTCTCCAAGCACAAAAATGGAGAGGATATTGGTCTATGTAAATGAAACAACAGTTCACTGCTGCCATTTTCCTCAGGTAGCTTGCTCATCATCTAAATGCAGATATCTCTTTCAGACTGTCACAGGCTTCGTGTGGTTTTTTTAGCTAAGTATTCAGGAACATGTTCCAAGTTTTGTTCCCCAGTAGGTAGGAGAGAGACATTTATATTCAGTGCAACTGCACTGTTTAATGGACAAGAAGCTGGCTGCTTGATAATTATTCAGTGTTAATAACAACATACTCAGAAAATAAACACAGCAGTGAGAAAATAGGCAGCAAACAATACGCACAGACTGTTGCTTCTAATTAATCCTGTCTCTTGAAACCCATCAATATTGTTTATCACAATGCAATAATAAGACTTAAAATTAAATGAAACATTCTGTTGTTCTTGAAGACTGTTTTAATTTTTAAAGCTGTACTGTGCTTTTGCACACCGAAGCACATAGCAATGCTGCTTCTGAGGGTCCAGCAATCCAGGAATGGGACCAGTTGCATTTTTATGTGAAATTTGAATGTAAGGATGAGAGGGTACAAGTTGGCCATTATACTAAGAGACAAAAGGCTCCGGGGAAATCTTACTGTGACGTTTCAGTACTTCAAGGGGACTTGTAAGAAAGATGAAGACAATCCTTTTAGGAGAGCCTATTGCAGTAGTACAAGTGGTAATGGCTTTAAACTAAAAGAGTAAATTCAAAATAGATGTAAGGAAGACTTTTTCTACAATGAGAGTGGTGAAACACTGCAACAGGTTGTCCAGAGAGACGGTGGATGCCCCATCCCTGGAATCATTCAAGGTCAAGTTGGATGAGGCTCTGAGCAACCAGATCTAATTGAAGATGGCCCTGCTCACTGCAGTGAACATGATGACCTAATGACGTCAGGACTGGATGACCTTTAGAGGTCCTTTCCAACCCAAACCATTCCGTGATTCTATGATTATCAAACAATGCGTTATATGGTGCTAAAGATGTTTTGGCATATATCTGAGAAAACAAAGGTTTTACTTAGGTTTTACTTATACTTCAGAATATTGGCACACTGTGTTTCTATTATCATTGTCTTGTCAAGCTGCTGAAAGAACTGGAAAAATAAAATGCATCTCTTTTAATTCTCTTCTCTTTTTTTTTGGTTTACTGCCCTTTAAAAAAAAGTAGCAAGGATCTTAGTTTGTGCACTAGACCTTTGTCAACAGAAGGGCTAAGGGGAAGAAGAGCTCGCTGGTTTATCAGAGGTGGCACTTAGTCTAAGGGTACCATTTACATGAATGGAACTACAATGTGTAGTAATGCGCAGCTGATAGAATACTGCAACACTACAACTATTTATCTGTGGAATTTAGTCCTCTGGCCTTAATGGCCTTCCTGTATGGAAACTGTGGGTCCAAGTATATGGTCTGTGGTCTGTAAAAAAAATGTGTTCATATATGCAGTACAAAAGAGGGGAGGAGAAAAGAAAAAAAAGATGTGAAGATGGGAGCAAAGAGCAATTTTTTTGTCAATTAATAAATTTCGTCTTTATTATGCCCACAGTTAATGTGCGTTAATTAATGTACTTAAGATTAACTAACACCTTAAGTTTTCCAAATTGTACTACAGACTTACTGAAATTCTTGCAGTCATATATTGATTCATGGTGTTTGAGGGGTAGCAACTGGTCCTGTCTTTTCTATTCACTACTGACAACTGTTTTTTGATCCAGGTATTCTGTAGGTGTTTCTTAGGCCACTTATCTTTAGTGATCTTATACCTATATCTCAGGCCATTGATTCTGTGCTCTGCCACAGAGAATAAGAACAAATCAAGTAAAATAAACAAAAACATCAGTAAGAGAGTACTTGATAAGAGGAGTGGGAGGGAATGCACAACATAATTTCTAGACTTTTGAGGGGAAAAAAGAGTAATGAATGAGTTATCCAAAGTAATGGGGAAGGAGGAATGGCATCCAAATTACTCCTTCTTTCACTTTTGTTTCAAAGCAGTGAATGGTGATTTGTAAAGGTACTGCCACCTTACATATATGCTGTTCCTTCTTCTTTCACAGGGGCTGCGGATTATTTTTTCAGATGCTTCCAGACTCATCTTCAGAATGAGTTCTTCTAGTCATGTGAGAGCTACTCTGCGGATCTATGCAGAGAGTTATGAAAAGGATCCTAGCCAGCACAATAAGGAGCCACAGGTAATGCAACAGCATTGTAGTAAGTCAGTAGGTAAAGCACTACCTCTGTAATAGCAGTGGCTACAGGTTTTCTTCTTTGGTCAGAAGCAACACTCAATGCTTTGACCCATGTATTGTGTTTCGAGATTATTTTCCTAGTCCTGTAAATGTGCACCTGTTGAGGAAGAACCAGCAGTTTTAATACACCCTAGGGTAATATTTAACACAACAGGAATGTCAGGGGCTGAGATGCCTCATGTTAAATGCTGGGCAATGACTTAAAATCTATTAAGAGAAGCCATTCTAGTTTGAATTTTTTTCAGAACATTTTTAGAGTTGTGATCTGACTTACGGAACAATATTTTAAAAATAAGATAACAATTTTTCAAGCAGATTATCTGAGAGTCACTTAGGGCTTCCCAAGGATTCCTCACAATCAAGAGTACAGTTAGGAAGTATGGATACCAGAGTCTAAACAATATAGGGATTCCTTGTAAGGGAGAGACTTGCAGCTGTCTTAAGAATTATCTCATATCATAACCAGATATTTTCCTAAGCAGAGTGAAGGTTGAGAGCAAATTGCTGGATTGTCCAGCAGATGCCTTACACAATTAATAAAATAAATCACACTTCACACTCTCAGATTCTTCCCAATAAATGTTCTTTATGCTGTTATATACAAGAGAGGACTAAGGATATTTCATGGAAAAGAGGTTAAGCATTTGGCTTGTAGTAAATCAAAACCCTGTAGTTTTTAGTTTTGTGTGTTCATGGCTGGAATGCAAGTGCAAATCTACCAAAACATATATGCTGTCAAATGAATTTGAACCCTAGGCAAGGGTTTGATGTTTCTCTTTCACCAGATTCTGACCATAAACTTAGTTTGTTTCATCTTACGCTACTAAACAGTCATGTATCAGTCAGGAAAAGTGCTTCAGATGTCGCAGAAATGTTGCAGAGTCCATGCCTGCAGATACGATCTATTAAATTTATTTACTTTTTTTTTAAAGTAACATTTTGCATCCTCTTCTTGGATAGAGTATTTAAAATGTTAAATCTCCAACAGAGTAAAAGACTATATTTTATCAATTTAATTGTTTTTCTCTGTATCTAGCTTTGCCCAGCTAGCGGGATCATAAATATATTTTGCATGGGGAGGAACACTGTTACAACCTATTTGCAATTGCTGCTATACTGGCTTTACATGGTAAAGTTTTGGTGTCTGGGGGTTGCAGGGGTTGCTTCTGTGAGAAGTTGCTAGAAGCGCTTCTGTGTTAAAAAGAGCCAGTTTCAAGACGGCTCCTAGATGGACCCCCCACAGTCCAAAGCTGTAGCCCCCTGTCATAAGATCCTTAAGCAGGGTAATAAACCCTCTGTGCAACAACGTCAGGGAAGGGAGAAGGGGGGGATACTTGGAAGAAACAACTCTGCAGGCACCATGGTCAGTGCAGAATGGAGGGGGAGTGATAGGGCAGTTTGGTGGGCATCTGACAACCAGCCAAGGTCAATGCACCACAGTTACATCAAATTTTGTTACAGCATAAATTGTTTATCAGTTCTGATTGCACTGACCATTTTAAATATGCTTCTTTGTGCTATGCAGGTAAGGCATAGATGAAATGAAAATAAGTCACAGTAAGAGACAGGCTATGAGTTGATTTTAGAGGTTTGAAGTGGACTTAGAGTAACCTTGTGGTATGTAACCAAAATATGTGATCTGAGCATGTTTCTTGTCTGACAAATCCTAGTAGAAAATACAAGAAAACAATGGAGCATATACTGGCAACATTATCTAGCTAAACTTCTGACTATTTTATTGGAAAGAGCATGTGCATTTTAAAGTGGAATTGTTACTGCATTAACAGATTGATTTCCTTTCTGGGAGAAGTCATGCTCTGGCAGAATTTAGGCTTGTGTGTCTCCCAAAGTAACCTACAGTCAATGCTCAGTATGTATCACTAGTTCTTTTAAATGAGTGAAAAACAGCAAATGTTCTCAGTGCATTTTCTACTTGTGAAGAGACTAGATGGAGGGAGCAGTGGTTGTTCTCAGAAAATGAGGAATTTGCTGCCCTACTGTTACATTTCTTCTTTCTTCTGCTTGCATTTGCTTTAGAGAAGTACATAAAGTCTCACTAGAAATACAGACCACGTCCAGGGAGCAGCAAGAATGAGTCTGGTGCACAAGGTGGTAGGAGCCAGGCACCCAGACCTGCTGTGCCACAGGCAATGCCCTCTTTGTCCAGCAGCAAAGTGAGGAGGACAGGGCAGGTCTCCAGTAATGAGCTCCCTCAGCAGGTAATGGATCAGGTTCAGGGTTCAACTGGAGCAGCAGGAGAGGGGACCAGAGACAAAGCTGGAGACAAGGCAACGGTGTGGACCTATCTATGAGACAGAGTCAAAATCAAAACTGGAGAAATGATACAACACATATCCAAGCAGTCTTTCAGGGAAAGGAGCTGCCTATAATGTGGGCCTGAGGTCCCCCCAGGAAGCAGAGCCAGAGATAAGGCTGGAGATAAGCACTCCTATAGCTTACCTCAGGCAGGGACCAACAGCCCTGGGGACAGGCTGTAATGGGCCTTGGGCAGGGTGCAGGAGAAGGTCCTCAAGGGACCCTAAGCAGGTTGGTAGGACTTAGGACTGCCCCTGAGGATTTCAGAGTTTGGTCTTTTATTCAGCATACCAAAAGGGTCTGTTATTCCCAGGGACAGAAAGGTGGCTAGAAGGGATGTTTCCTGTGCGTGTATCGGAGCCTGTCAGATCGCAACACTTTCGGCTGTTGAATCAGGATATTCACTAGTGACCAAATAATCCTGGGGGTAGAAATGTCATTGCCTTGAAACTTGATACAGGGACTTTCCTGCATTTGTACAGTGCAGACAGGCATTTTAATATCCAGAGTGCCTCAGGAAATACATGGTACTGTAAACACCCTCCTCATCTTCTGCCATGTGCACAAAATCTGGGATAAATAGCAGTTTAATCTCAATTAATACAATAAGTTCTTTATTTGGTTTCTCATTGCATATTATTGCACAGTTCCCACTGCTTCTCATTCTTTGCCTGGGCTGGATGCTTTGCCAACAACAGGAGTGCATTAGAAACAGCATAGCTGTATCCAACAGGCAGATGGTGGACTTCAAGGCAGGACATAAATTTTAGGAAATCCTCACGTACAAAAATAGCTAAACATTTCCCAGGAGAACATAGTCTTCAGTGGAGTACGTAAAAGAGACAGAATAAAAACCTCCTTTTTCAGAATACATCATTGCTAGGAAGGGGTGCCAAAGTTTTCCTGATATTGTAATTTCTTTGTTGTTTGGTTTGCTTGGAAGTTCATACTGACATGCACTCATCTCAAAGAGCTGTGACAGATTTTAAGAACTTTATTGTCTATTTGCTGTCAATAATAGGGACATAGCATATATGTAAGTGGTCAGTTATGGAAAAAGCACTGACAAAAAGAAGTATGTTAAGTGTATACTTTATGTATTACCTTGTGGTATTTAAGAAAATTGTTACATTTGAAATGATTAATGCATATTTTTCTGTAACTGATCTTTGTAATTGAAGAGATGACTATATGTAGTTTCTGTTTATTACACTCTTTCTGAAACAGCTGATCAGAAAAGCTCCCTTCTATACCTTTTATATCATAAACCAAGACATAAGATTATTTGATGGTTGGCTGCTTAAGTAAATACTCAGTTGGTTCTGTTTATTGCACCACCTCTTTCCAGCATCTTGTTTTAAATAATGCACTGCTTCGTGTTTTTGCATGGTGACAATTCCAGTCAATACCTGAACTGAAAGGCAAAATTACCTTTTTCATCTTTTTGCTTTTTGTCACAAGAAATAAATGTCTCTGTCTTGACAGACAACTCAAATCATATTGGAGGTTCTGTTTTGTGGAATCATTATGGTAATTAGCTTGAGTTTGCCTCATACCAACATCCTTTCCCCCCCGCCTGCTTCTCTTTTCAGACAAAGCATTTTGCAAAATTAATCATCCAGCTTTTCAGTAGTGTTCAAGTTCTTTTAGTTTGCTTCTGTAATCTTTGACAGTGTAACTGCTGATGGTGAATATTCCACGGATACGCAAATATCTGAACTACATCTTCCAGTGTGCATGTTGAGATGTGCATATTATTCTGGAGCACCGATTATAGCACTTTCTGAGTTGAAGTGGACCTTTTTGACCTTTTGTTCCAATTTATATGTAGCCCATTGGCTGTGTTGTAAACCATAGGTGTTAATGAATGTAGGAGTCACCCAAATAATATTTTAGTACCATCTTTCATACAATTAATTGGTAATGCTTTCTCCCTCGAATAAAGCATAGACAACTTCCTGATGTACAACAAAAGAGTCCAGGGGAAAGTGGTAAAATACACCAGTAATTAGAAGTCTGAGGTCATGGATAAATGTGAATAGCAATGACTTCTGGCTTTGGAATGATCCATTTAAAGAAATTTGCAGAAGCAGCTTCATGGACACCTGGGAGATAAGGGGTGGCTACTTTTTTCCATTCAGTTCTTCCTGTAAGCCAGTATCAACAGTGAAAATCAGGAGCAATAAAGAAAAATTACCATCGTACTCTCTGCAAAGTATATCAAAAACAATTCAGTGTTTTCAATTCAAAGAAATCAAACTCAATTCAATGTCTTACGCATGTTAAAATTGTATAACTTAGAGTGGCGATGGAATCTAGATCTAAAACAAAGTCTTGAAAACAATGCAGAACACTTTGCTAAAACTGAAGTGTTCTGCTCTAGAATTAAAGACCACTCCACTGATCTGCCTTGTCACAGGTGATGCCCCTTATCACTGGGCATTCCTGAGAATATTGCTTTCCAGATAGTTTTTACATGGAAGATTTATATTTAAAAATTATTTCTGTGTTTCTAAGTATTCAAATAGGCATCCAACTAGCATTTCAGAAAGCTCAGTTCATTGTAACAAACAACAGGTTTCTCTCTGAAGTCTTATATTCTTTGGACCTTTATGCATTGGCATGTATCTTTTTCTAAGAGAACAGTTATGAGTTGTCCTAAATTTAATACAGGTGTAAAATGCAGAGATATGTTCAATGGGTATGAAGTACTAAAATAAGAGTTTATTGACCTTTAGTCTAATTTATAGCTTTTACTTTATCAGGTCACCTCATTATTTGATATTTGAACATCCCCACATGTCTTGTCCTTTGTCTAGTCACATGGATGTATTATGGAACTCAGATAAGATTCAGACAGGAAGTTTCCTATACAAAGACAAAGAAAGAAATGATCCACTATAGTTGTACTTGTAAATACAGTGTACTCTTTTACAGCATCTGCAGCTGTTTCAGGATAAGTTTCTTGGAAAGAGTGTAATCAGTAGTCTGGATTATTCTGATAATGACTTCATTAGCTCTGTTTACAGTACCTTATTATTTATTATGTGAATTCCGTCAGCAGTAAATAGGTGTTGTCATAGAGTCACAGAATTGTAGAATGGTTTGGGTTGGAAGTGACCTTACAGATCATCTAGTTCTAACCCCCCTGCCATGGGCAGGGACACTTCTCACTAGACCAGATTGCTCAGAGCTCCATCCACACATGACTTTGAAGATGGGGGATGGGACATCTGCAACTTCTTGGGGCAACCTGTTGCAGTGTCTCACCAGCCTCACAGTAAAGAATTTCTTCCTAGTATCCAATCTTGACTACTCCTTCGTTTTGAATTCATTCCCATTTGTCCTGTCACTATGTGCTACTGTAAAAAGTTCCACTCTTTCTTGTAGGCTCCCTTTAGGTGCTGGAATGCTGCAGTTAGGTCCCCCCCAAGCCAGAAGGCTGAACATTCAATTCTATCAGCTTTCCTCATAGGGTGGGTGCTCCATCCCCCTGTTCAGCTTGGAGTCCCTCCTCTGGACTTGCTCCAACGTCTCCATGTCCTTCCTGTGCTGGGACCCCAGAGCTGGAAGCAGCCCTGCAGGTGGGGTCTCACCAGAGCAGAGCAGAGGGGCAGAATCCCCTCCCTGGCCCTGCTGCCCACACTGCTCTGGATGCAGCCCAGGACACGTTTGGCTCTCTGGGCTGGCAGTGCCCATGGCTGGGTCATGTCCAGCCTCTCAGCCACCAGCACCCCCAAGTCCTTCTGGGCAGGGCTGCTCTGATCTGTTCATCCCCCAGCCTGTGCTGATATCAGGGTTGCCTCAACCGAGGTGCAGCATCTTGCATTTGGTCTTATAAACTCCATGAGATTCCCATGGATCCACTTCTCCATCTTGTCCAGGTCCCTCCGGATGGCATCCCATCCTTGAGGTGTGTCTACTGCACCACTCAGCTTGGTGGCATCTGCAAATCTGCTAAGGGTGCACTTGATCCCTTCTTCCATGTCATTAATAAAAATACTAAATAACACAGTATGGATCCCAGTATGGACCCCTGAGGGACACCACTTGTCATTGAAGTCACACTGAGTCTCTGAGCCCTTGACCACTACCCTTTGGATGTGACTGTTGAACCAATTCCTCATCCACTGAACACTCCACCCACTGAATCCATCTCTCTCCAGTCTAGAGTGAAGGGTGTTGTTGGGGACTGTGCCAAAGGCTT
>VZRF01011456.1:703849-736701 GCA_013396875.1 Vireo altiloquus
TAAATGACATCTGTAGTCCTTCCCTTGTCCACTGCTGCAGTCACCCCATCATAGAAGGCCACTGAGTTGATCAGGTGGGACCTGCCCTTGGTGCAGTTGTGTTGTCAGTCCTGAATCACCTCCTTGTCCTACATGTGCACAGCTCTAGGAGCATCTGTTCCATGATCTTCCCAGACAGAGGTGAGGCTGACAGGTCAGTATTTCTCAGGGTCCTCTTTTCTACCCTTGGTAAAGGTGGGTATAACATCAACAATTCCTCAGTCTTGTGTCATCTGTATTGGTACTCTTTAAGTGAGATGCAGTGAATCACAAATGCTGCAATTACTTTTGCCAAAGACTAGTAGGCAATGTGCTAGCTAGCTACAGAATCATTAGATTAACAGCAGTCAAGCAAAGATTTTCGGGCAGGAGTTGTTTGTGTTTTTATTGAAAAAGGCAAGCCAATTACAAAGGAAAAAAAAAAAGGTTAAATTTACATCTTGATCATCAAACACTGAATTTCTGAAACTAGTTTTGAACAGCAAGCAGCAGCGGGAAAAATCTCCCTGATTTTCAGGTGGATCTTGTTTGGTATATGAAAAAATTTTGGTATATGTGATTGTATATATAAGTGATTATATAAAGTGATTGTGTGGGGGAGATGGTCCAAGAACAGGGAACTGAAATCAACAACCCAGAATCCTGGGTTCTGTATCACTTAATTGTGACAAAACGAAAGGAATCTCTCTTGTTCTGTCAAGACACTGGTGCAACACTAAGCACAAGTGCAGTTTGCTAGACAATTATTGCCCCTTTGTTTACTTTTGAGCCCCTGGGTTTTTTGGCATGGTTCTGGTTAGCTATTAGAACATACAGTACGGTCCATAAATATAAAGTTGTTCTGGTTTCATTGAGCTAGAATTAATTTTCTTCTTATTAGGTGGTACAGTGCTGTTTTGGATTTGGTATGAGAATAATGTTGATGTTTTAGTTGTTGATAAGTAGAACTTTACCTATGTCAAGGACTTTTCAGTCTCCCATGCTCTCTAAGTGAGGAGATGCACAAGAATCTGAGAAGGACCATAGCTGTGACACATAACCTGAACTGGCCAAAGGGATATTCCATACCACAGAACATCATGTTCAGTGTATTAACTGTGGCAGAGTTAGCTGTGAGGGACTGATGGCTGCTCAGGTCAGGCTGCTCCTCAGTCAGTGGGTGGTGGGCTGCTGCATTATGCATCACTTGTGGGATTTTGGTTGGATTTTATTCCTCACTCTTTTTCCTTCTATTATTCATTTTGTTATTGTATCTTAGTTTGTTTCAGTTATTAAGCTTATTATCTCAGCCCACAGGTTTTACATTTTTCCAGTTCTCTACCAATCTGCCAGGGGCAGGGGAGTGAGCGAGCAGCTGCATGGTACTTACTTGCTGGCTGCAGTTGAACTGTAATAAAAGTTTTGCCTTTACTATTAAAATTCATAAGATTTTTGTAGAGGACACATGGAATGTGCAGACTTAGACCTGTTTGAACATACTCGTAGATAATGCAGCATGTTTGTGATATTCAGGTAATTTAACTTCAGATTCTTCCCGAAGTCACACCACAGAGTGAACAAATTTTCAATCAACTGGGACTGCAAAGGAAATAAATCATGGGACAGTAATTATAAAATACTCCATGAATCAAGGAAATTAGTTAATCAAATCTGATCTTCCCTCAAAGCTCTCTGGATATACCAGAAAAGAACTAATCTTTTGCAAACATAGATGTCTTCATGCACCGCTCAGTTTACATTTTCCTTCTGTTTATTTCACCCCTCATGCCTGCCCTCCTCTATTGCTAGAGGCAGAACAACTGGCTTATTGACCTTTATTGTAACTTTGTTTAACAGGCAGACCATGCACAAGAATAGAGAGGTCAGTTTCCTTTTTTTTTCTGTGGAAGGTGTTCTTCTTCATGGTAGTCAACTGAACACCACCAGTGCTGTGGATGTTGTAGAGTCAGTTCAGTTTCACAGTGAACCACATCGCTTAGATCTTTTAGGACAGGTGGCTGTAGCATAAACCTTTCCAAAGACTTCTGGGTTTTTTTGGAATGGAAGGTCAAAGCAGGCACACTGTGCTGAGCTGTGTGTTGAGCCCTTATGGCAGAAGCTCTCCGGGATGTACAGGCACATGCTGAGCTTTTAAGCTGCAAGCAGGTACATTTTAACCCTGTCTAAATCTTTGATAAACCAGATGCATCACAGGACAAATCTTACCTGAGACCTTGATTAGAAGAGAGGACGTTGTACGGAATTTTCTTGCAAGATCACAGAGAGAAAAATTGCTAAAGAGCCAAGCAGGAATGATAAGTGTCTGACAGCTCTGGTACAGATTATTCCCAAGCAAAAGGCTTTTAATCTTTATTTGCCTGATGTTAGATATCTGCTTGCTTGATTTATTTCCTCGTAATCATTCCTCACAGTTGTTTTTTTTAGAGATATAACTTCTATCTGTGATTACTAAAGCAACATTCTGGTTAAGTTAGTTCTGTTAATTTTCAATTCTTAAGTTTTATCTAAAGTGTAACATGCCATGTGTCTTAAACAGTTGCCAAGAGATAAATGTGCTATTTCACATACAGAGTAATTTCAATTGTCATTTAGAGCTGAAATGTCAATAGTAAAATTTTACAGTTTCTCAAGTAGACAAAACCATTGAAGAATACTTTTAAAAAAGATCTGGAGATACAGAAGTCTTTCTAGAGGAATATTAGTGATAAATTATTGTTGGCTAAGATTTTTCTCTTGCAACTTAAATGTAAACTGTTCATGGCAGAGGTAAAGGAATTTTTAAAAGGCATATGCAGTCCTAGTTTCTCGTTATTTTGTCCTGTTCTTGCCATTCCAAATATAATGCACTTTTTGCCTTTTTTACATCTTTTGGATGAAGAAAGTGTAAAAATTAAATTGAAGCGTGAAAAGACAATTAAATAAGGACTTTCTCTGTTGAGAAGCATGATTGCAACAAGCAGAATACTTAGTAGTAATTGGAATCACTTGGCAAGCTAAATTGTTTATGTAAATGAATGCCACATAAACTCATTTGATTTTGTGATTTGTTCCAGCATTGTGTAAAGTGTTGCTTGTGGTTTTGTTTTTTTTAAATTCAGAGTGCATTTGTTGCCTAAAAAAGCAGGGTCCAGTAAAGCAGGTCAGTAGAGTTGCTTTTTAATTTTTCCTGTGCTTTTTAGATTAAATAAGGATGAGGTTACTTAGAGAAGTGCTGGAGAACTTAAAATGCTTTAGAACTTTCAAATGCATCCAGACCTTATAAATTGGCACATTTTAATATTTACTTTTGCAGCATTTGTTCATGGATGTGAATTTGTGCTCTACATATTAATTTTTTCTAAGTATGTTTGACTTTAATAGACTTGTGTTCTGCTTCAGTGATTATTCAATAGATAGATATCTACAAATATGGAGCTTTTCAAACAATAACATGTCAGACTGCTCACACTTGTGCATAACTGAGCTTAATCATAAACTCGCTTGACACCAGTGGCATTCATGGTGTTATTCCATTCTAACTGCTTGCACAGTTAGTCTCTTCACTCTTGATATAACTGTCTGACTCTTTGCATAAATAAAGCAAATGCCTCCTCCTGTCAGAAACCATTAGGTGGCTGAAACAAAGTATTGATTGTATTATGCTTATAAAAAAAGATGTCTGTAGATTTCAGCTCTCTAGAATTACTGTTTTGTTTCATTTGATTTTCAAACCTAATGTGTGTGAAGCTGGAATTAGTTTATTTGAAAGGGGCAGCTGGGGGAAATCTCTAGGGGCCAAAGAATTAGTTTGATAACCAAATACATGATTCTCTGAAAAGGAGATTTTCTCAGCTCTGAGGACAAAACTCAGCCCTGCTGTTTTATCTTCATGAATCATTTAACTAACTGAAAGAAGATCCAATTGCCATTTTAAAAATTGTTTTTTATTTGATTTTCCTGTGATACTGCCATAGTTGTTATCTGTAACTCACCCACCCAGGCCATTTAATGGCCATTTAATAAGGTCTGTAGCCTGAAACTTGAAAGTTCATGCTGTTCTGTTGGAATTTATCCTGTTAATACAATTGCATGTGGTATTAGTCAAAACACATCTGTGAATTCTGTTAAGGTAGTTGTTACAGTACCTTCTGACCTTAAGCTTCACATATTAAGTGTATTTAGGAAAAAAAATACCATCTATGTGGCTTCCACTCATCAGAATAGAAACAGTTCTGCCTCTGTGATTGATTCTAGGTTGTTTTGTACTGCAGATTTCAAAGAGCTCCACAATTCCTGTTACACAGAGATGTGATCAGTACAGCGTATATTTACTGGTTTCCCTTTTCTGCATAGCTTAGTTACACTCAGTGTAACACTTCACAAAGCATATGCTAAGCATGATATTTCATTGAGTCAAGTGTAACAGTAATAGACGCTATAGCTGTATCAGGTTTTGATATTACTAAGTTATTTATTATTTTTGTGTAATTCTACAGTTAAAAGAAGGATTTATAAGTGTAAGATGTATTTCAATATTTCTGCTTTATGTAATTCAATGTATTTCTTCATCTTTAGGCTGTGCTGAGTCCTCTTATAGCAATTGCACTGAAAATATCTCAGATTCATGAGAGGACAGGACGAAAGGGACCCACTGTCATCACCTGAAGCCACAGAAGATTGTTAAACCAGGGCCAAAAGAGGAACAGCAAGGAATAGACAGAACCTTGTTAAGATTTGTTAGCCATTTGTGCCTTGTATGATTTTAAAAGTTTTCTTGGAGAGAGAAGTAGGGTGGGAAGAAAAATTCAATATAACATTGAGCATAATCATTTGCATTGATCTCCAAATGCAATAGTGTATTGACTTCTTTGTTTTACCTGCAATATCATAATTTCTGATAACAGTAAAACCAAAGAAAAAGGCCTTAAGGTTCAAATGTTGTCAGTAATGCAGCAGAAGACGACAACTGCTTGGTTTTGAATGCTGTGAATAAAGTTGGAGAAATTTCAGTTGGGGAGAGAGAGGGAGGAGTTGCAAAGCAAAGACATGCTTGGTGAGTATTGGTTGGGATTCTCATCACCTCCTGGTAGGTTTCTGAAGAGGTGTAGAGAGCATGTCTGAGTCAGAAGGCCGTGTACTAAGCTCTGCACAGGGTGTGTTTCCTCCCCTGGCACCATGCCCCCTCTCCAGCCTGTCCTCTTGCTCACAGATGCACGCTGACAGCAGTGGTGTATACACACTTACACTTGCTCCCAAGATGGGGTTATTCCATATGTTTTTACCCCTGCTTTTAAAACATATCAATGTGACTTGTGCCTTTAGATTTTGACTCTTTGTTTTTGACTCTTTGTTTTCCTCCAAAAGGAGGCCTTTGTGCTATAGAGCTGATTTTGTCCTTCCAGCAATATGTCGGGTATGGAATCTGACTGTTTTCAATATTCCTCATGTCAGGAGATGATACTGGTGCTCACTGTGCTTGAAAGATATTCTCTGCAAGTTCAGCAATTCTTTCAGAAGGAGTTACGGAAGCTTTTTTAAGTCTTCGGAATACTCATGCTCCACTTACCACAAAGTAAGTGAGTGAGAGGGAATTAAACAAACACTAATCAATTGGATAGAAACACTAGTCTGATTTCACCCTCTGGACACAGTTTCTGTTAGACTCTTGGTAACAGTGGATCATGCAATAAAAATTTGGGGAGTGAAAGAGACATCCCGGCATAAGTCTGAGAAGGCTGTTGGGGATATGGACATCAGCATTTTTCATTTTTCTGCTTGTGAAATGATACAGCAGTTCTAGCTACAATACTGTGCTCTGAAGAAGAACACAAAACACTTTATGCATGTGATTTGCTTGAAAGCTTTGCTTCCTTGGAAACAGTATGGTGACTTGTATCATTTGTCAAGGTGGCTTTTTTGCAGCTTGCCTCTTTGCAGTGTATTTCAATTCATTGTGGTTGTTAAATTTTAGTGCAATTTATATAATATCTCAGCAAAGGAAATTGTTTCAATTTCTTCCAACACTTCTGTCAAAAAATGGCTATGTCACTTAGTATACAATAAAGAGTAATGCTATATATCTGTCTTAATACCTAATTGTGAACAAGACACTCTGCACATTCAAGCATCCTAATAAAATTGCCTTTATTACAATTACATTATTACTTAATTGACTCTAAACAAATGAGGTATGAATGTTCTCACATAGTGTCCTACTTTACAAGTAAGTGTTCTCTTAAACCAAAAGAGATTTTTAAGAGTTTAGTTCTTTTTATAAAGATTTTTCTTTTATATGACCATGACATTCTCACACAGTTTGGACACCTACTTCCAAATGTAAGAGCATTCATCTTCACAGAAACCTTATTTATCTAATATTTTATATTTATTACAGATTAAACTTCTCTAGGTGCAGGATAATAAGCTCCTAAGTAGATCACACATGATCAAGCATAGACACACTCTAGATTATGACAGTTCAAATTACTGGGTTGTGAAAGAACATTCTGAAAGTCAGTCAGCTAAAATTTCTAAAATCTCTTACACATTCTCTGGCAATGAAATGATTTTTGATCACATAGTGAACTAGCTGTTTATACTATGGAGTATCCCATTTGCCAAGCTTTTCTGGAATGGAGAGAGTGCTGTTTGAAAAGATGTACAAAAGCGAGGTGTCTTTTGGGATGCAGGTATCTTTTTGGGAAGACTCAAGAACAGATGAGGAACAGTGAAGAACCATATTTGTGCTTTTATCAGAAAGCTGTCACTAGAGCTGCAGTAGATGGCAGTCTGCTTTTGTGAAGGCAGGCATCATAAACAAAGGGCATATTTTAAAATCTCTGTATTGACTTTGCCCTGGGCTGCAGAAATGTTAGCTGTGCCTAAAAATATGTATAGGCACAGCTAACATTTGAAAAATGTGAAAACGTGTGTGCTTGTGTGTGGTTTTGAATAGTTGTCAAACAGGAGACTTGCAGAAGTAGCCTAAGCCCAAATCTGCTCACCGTCCTTTTTTTAAAGTTGATGGGTGATACTGATAAAATGTAACTTGTATTTCCCACCAATTAATTGGTTTTCTCTGCAAGAAAATGAGTAAAACTTTTTGAGGCTCAAGTACAGCTCTTTATATCTGATGTGCGTGGGAGAGGACTGTAGCTGCAGTCTCATAAAGTGTGCTGCATTTCTGTAGGTCTTTAATTATAAACATGAGAGATGAATCCATGGAAAAAAGCAAGGTATATGAACTTAAAAAAAGATGCAAAGCTCCTCAAAACAGATCATACATTTAGCAGAGAGAAAACTATTATTAATATTGTTCATCTTATCACAGTGTCCAGGCACTGTGACAGAGACCCACACCCTTTTGTGTTACTGTTTAATTAGCAGCTTCCTCAAGTCTGAAGTTGCAAGATTTCCTGTATTACTCGGCTGTGGTTGCACTGACATTTACTTGGACAATTCTGTTCCCAAAACCTCAGATTTTCTCTGTGTTCAGACACAATTTGGAAGGCAATACACTACTCACCTGAACCACAGGATCACGGAATCCTCAAGGCTGGAAGGGGCCATTTAGTTGATCACGACTGAAATCACCTAGTCTGTGTTCAAGCTCACAGCAGAGTCAAGTAGAGGAGGCTGCCCAGGACCATGTCTAGTTGGTTTTGATTATCTCCAAGGGCTGAGATGCAACAACTTCCCTGGCCAAACTGTTTAAGTGATTGACTTCTCTCATAGTGAAAAAAAACCCAAAAAATAACATAACAACAAACCCAATACGAAAAACCTTGAGTGCTCAGATGGAATTTTATGTGATTCAGTTTGTGCCCATTGCCTCGTCCTGTCAATGAGAAGAGCCTGAATCCATACACTTCTTTCTTTCCCATCGCATATTTCTAGAAATCAGTAAGAGCCTTCTCTTCTGCAGACTAAACACTCCCAGCTCTCTCAGTGTCTCATTGTATGACAAATGTTCCAGTCCCCTTATCTTTGTGGGCCTTTGCTGGAGGTATGCTGGAATGTCCATGTTTGTTTTGTGCTTGGGAAGCTCAGACCTGGCCCTAAGCACTCCAGATGTATCTTAACTCTACTGGTGCTGAGCAGAGGAGAAGGATCACCTTCCTCCACCTGCTGCTGCTTTTTTTCCTGATGCAACCCAGGCTGTCATTTGCTCTCTTTGCTGTGCAGGTGAGTTGCTGGTGAGTTGACAACTTTTTATCAGCATGTAACCCCCCAGATCCTTCTCCGTGGAGCTGTTTTCCAGCCCACTGACCCCAGGATATGCTGGTTTCCTAGGTGTGTTCATCCACAAGGGCAGCACTTCCATTTTTTGAATTTCATTAGTCAAATGTCAGCATGTTTGTCCAGCCTTTCCAGGTTCGTCTCAATGGCAGCACATTCGCTTGGCATTGCTGCTGCTCCTTCCAGTGTTGTACCATCTGCAAAACTGCTGAAGATGTACCCCGCCCCATGATCCAGATGATGCCAGGATTTGCTCCCATATTGACCCTTAGGTAAGGGGTCAATAACAGCAGCTGGCTGCTTAGCTGCTTTTCAAATCCACCTTGCTGTCTCTTACCTAGATTGTGTTTTATCAATCCATGAAAATGTTTTTGGAGATGATGTCAAAAGCCTTACTAAAGGTGAGACAAACAACTTTTCACTGCTCTCCCATCATCCACCAGTCATCTCATTACAGAAGGTCATCAAGTTGGTTAAGCACTATTTGCCTTTTATAAATCCTTCCTCATGCTAATCAGCTTTTTGGCCTTGGCTTTGGCAAGGTTTTTGTCATAGCTTTGGCAAGGCTTCCCAGGACTGGCTACTCCATCACCTCCCCAGGAACTAAGGTGAGGCTGACCAGCCTGCAACTCCCCAGGTCCTCCTCCTCTTGAAGACAGCAGTGATAATTGCCCTCTTACCTCGGGAGCCACTCCCAGTCACCCACAGTCTTTTAAAGGCAATAGAGAGTAACTTGCAATGCTATGAGTCAGCTTCTTCAGCTCTGTGCATGCCATCCTAAGTCATTCCATGGATTTGTGTGTGTCCTGTTTTTTCATGTGGACCCTGACCTTTTCTTGCTTCATCAAAGGTAAGTCTTCCTCACTGCATAATTTTCCTCTAGTTTCAAAGGCCTGTGATTCTTGAGGCTAAATTACCAGTAAAGATGGAGACAAAGAAGGCATTGAGCACCTCAGGCTTTTCTATGCCCTCTTTCAACTCATGTAGCTGTAGAAACTTTTCCCATTGCCCTTCCCATTTCTCACCTGTCCTAGTTTTAGCCAGGACAGAATTACTTTTGCATTTGCTGGGATGGGAATGTGGGAAGGAGGCTGGAGCCATATGGATGTGTACAGGTGATTTATTCTCTGTGACTCATGACATCACTGTGGCTGGCATTGGGTGGAAGAAATGGCAGAGTGGAAGCACAGCCATTTTTGTTCCCTCTTTACCTGTGGGAGCAAAGTGCCGGACAGAGTGGTGCACTCGGTGTGGTCTGGGCAGAGCAGTGCAGACGGTCTGGCTCGGGGGTTTGTCCATCATTTTCCATTATCTCAGGCTCGAGATAAGAAGCCCCACACTGGCTGTGGTAATGTCCACCCTTTTCTTCTTTTCTTCTTCGGTAAAAGCTGCGTGGCCACCAGGGCTGCGGTAATGTCTGACATTTTTCTCTTTTGTCCCAGGAAAAGCTACATGCCACTAGCCGTGGTAAAAATGGGAAGGTTGGACTTTCATAAGCATTTTTTGCATGTAATCACTCTCTTTTATACATTGTTGTTATTAGTATTGTTGCTGTTACTGTTTGTTTTCCTTATCTCATTACTATTTTTCCAGTAAATTGTTGTCTCAATGCATCATCTCTGCCTTTTTGTCCCTTTCTCACTGGAGGAGTTGGGGGGAAAGGAAGTGACTGCTAGGAGCTTAATTTCCAGCTGGTCTTAAACCGCAACATTACCTCATTCAGCTCCAGGTGGGCTTTGCCTTTCCTCATCTCATTCCTGCATGATTGGGCAGTGTATTCCTCCTGATTCTACTGTCCCTGTTTCCACTTACACATTTCCTGTTTATATGCGAGTTTAGTCAGGAGCTCTCTGGCCATCCATGCAGGCCTTTTGCTGCCTTTGTTTGATTTCTGCATGTCAGTTGCACCATTCCTGAGCTTAAAGGAGGTGACCTGTGAGAACCAAACAGCTGTCCTGGACTCATCTTTTCTCCAGGGCCAGAACCCATGTGACTCTTCCAAGCAACTCTAAAGATTTTAAAAGTCTGCTCTGCAAACTGTGGTTCCACTCTTTGTGTTCTCCCTCCTCTCAAATTTCTGAATTCACCATCTCATGATCATTGCAGCAAAAACCTTCTCATGCCCATGCATTTCTTCTGGTGTTGTGAGTGCCAAGACTGGCTCCTCAGCCACCAGTGTCAGGAAGTTGTTTGTCAACGCACTGAAAGAATCTGTTCTGCTCTGAAACTTTAGTTCAAATGGCTTGTATCCTTCAGCCCAAAGAAAATTTATAAAATTTCCAGCTGCTACTCTTTGCAAAGATAATTTAATGCCATTAAGTATGATCAAAAGCAGTGTTTAAAACTTTTGCTGCTTTAAGATTGTTGACATTTTTGAGCTCATGGCCCCCGCCATTTTCCATTAAGTTCATAATCAAATTGTTCATTAGCTGAAACAACAAAAACAGCTTGTATCAAAATATTAGGTATTAATTTTAATGTTCTCCTTATCTCAGTAACTTTTTTGTATCAAATACTTAATTGCATGCTGCAGGTTGAAGATGCATCTTCAGTTTCACATTTCTGGACCCATTATGACCTCACAACATCTGCAAAGGACTGGAGCTAAAAAGGGGTACTGAAGGACTCTCACGGAATTGGAAGAAAGGAAGAGAGGTTTAGGTCTTCCTGATGGTTCATAAATTATGTGGAAATGCTCTGAATGCGTTTCCTATAGTGAAATGCTCCAACAGCAAACTTCAGTGGTACTCCTGCAATACTTGCTCTCAGTATGACTCAGAATTGTAGTCCCAGCCATTTCCCACTCATTTGGTCTTGCTTTAGTATCACCTAGTGGAAAAGTTAGATTTCCACTGAAAAAAAAAGTAAGCTAAGCATGCAGAGATCAAGCATTTTGCTGTGGGGTATCTCCTGGTTAATCAGCCTCATCTGCTGTGATTGATGCCTGCACTGATACTTGCACAATGCCAGCTGCCTCCAGAATCTGGGACTTGGGAGTAAAGAATTGATTTGGGGGGATGGGTATGGTAATGCTAGGAGGTGAGGCCATAATGAGGTCATGCAAGTAGATCCTCTCTTCAGCTGTTTTGGAAATAATGTGTTGTGTTCCTCTGACTTTAATTGTTCTCTGTGCTGTGCTGCTTCTCAGTCACTTTGAAAAATATTTATATCTTCTGTCTCTTTCAGGGACTCATTTTTCTCCCTCTGGGTACTTTACTCCATTTCTCATCCCCAATTTGTCTCAAAAGGATTTTTCTTCCTCTGTAGTTTGTCCACCCCATTTTATTCTTTTCCTTTCTACTTACAGCCACTGAAGAACTGTATGTTCTTCCCATAAAGGATGAAATCCTTTGAAAGAGAAAACTGATGCAACTGTCAGTTTCCTGCCCTTAGCCACGGCTACCTTCATGGCTTGCATGTGCAGCCATAATGCTTAACTTGCAGTCTTACAGTGTATGAGCATCTGGAAAGTGTGCTAGCTTTTTTGTCTCACTGGTCTGTAACAAAACCAGGAACAGGTTGCCCAGAGTGGTGATACATGCCCCATCCCTGGAAAAATTCAAGGTCAGGTTGGACAGTGCTCTGACCAACCTGATCTAATTGGGACTTGGATTGAAGCATCTCTAAAGACCCCTTCCAATCCAAACCAACCCAAAAAGAAAAATTCCATCTAAAATAAGTGTTACAAGTTCAAATCTGAGTGAACCTCATGAAATTTTTCTTGTCTTCTGGAATTATAGATGGCAGTGGCCTGGATGCATATTTGCCTCAGTGATTTTGTGGGAGGAATGATACATGTAAGAAAGACAAGTCAAAGCCTATCCTTTTTCTGGTGTTTGTTGTGTAATTATGAGGCCACTTGTGTCAGAAACAGGGTACCAGGTCCCTTTTTCACTTCCCACAGTCTTGAGCAAGCTGTGACAGAAGCAACCCCTCTTAGAGCTGACTCAGAGCAGTCAGAGATGCTTTTTCCTCCTGCAATTGTTAATTGCCTCTGAGGAGCCGTAAGCATAACCAGAGCTCTCAATTTAGCAGCTAGGTAGTGTATTTTATTGTGCCTTTATCCTGAATCATGGGCACCTTGTATCATATAAGCAAATACAAGGCATTTGTTTTAAATACAAAATTTATTCATACTTGTAAAACAGCAGTTATTTTTACCCCCGCATAAAACAAATAACTTGAAAGGCGTACAATACAAAAATAATCCATTGCAGCAAATAATCTGCAAATTTCAAACAAAAGCTGAGTTAATAGGTTTCCCAAGTCAGTTAATGTTTCAAAACAACAAATGACAGCTTTCATCTGAAACTCCTTACAAAGCACAAGACAAGATTGATAACACCATGATGCTTCATTTATCTTGCAGCATAGGAAACTCGTATTGCCAGACATGGTGACTTTTACAGGACACAGCCTGAGCATTTCTTTCTCTATAGAGATTTGTTTTAATTTGCACTACGGAGCACTTTTACATATCCCCTCCAACTCCACTCTAAGTCACAAATGATCAGTGTTTTTCCTGTGCAGTTTCACAGGAAATAGTAGTGTACTGTTGTAGATAGTACACTATCAATAGTAGTGTACTATTAGGGATCACTGACACAACTCTTCCTCCAGTTTTCCCTGCTTCACAGATGCAGGATTTTACTGGCTGCCGGTCTCATGTTTTGACAGATGTTCCTCTTCCTGAGGTCTTCTGGAAGTCTGTATCCTGTTGGCAACTGATTTCTTGCATGGATAGATGAGAATTTAACTCCACTCCGGGGTTTGGGTCTTGGTCAGCTGTTTGCTGCTGTGCCACAGATAATGTATATGGTGGTGGCTGTTCCTGCTCATTTGTTTCACTCACAAACTCTGCACTGCTTTCGCTATATGGAGGTGGAGGGACAGTGATGAATTCTTGCTGTTTTAATGTGGAAGCAACTGGCAGTGGGGAGACCAGTTTTTCAGGATCTATGCTGTCTTCATAAGAGGGAGGAGAAAAGTCAGGCCTAAAATAAGCAAACCAAAAAGAAACACATCATGGTGAAGTGTGATTTATCTCACAGAGCTTGGTTAGATGATTTGTCTGTTATGTTTCCAAAATTTAGATGAGGCTTTAACTGTAAGCAGACACCTAAGTGTGTTAAGAGCAATGGAATATATTAATATTAAAAAGCAAGCACAACTGGGATAATTTCCCTTGTCTTTTTGCAAAATGTTTTATTAAAACACAGTGTTCTAAAAAGACAACCCTTTCCCATGAAAATTCCCAATAATGGCATACAAATACTCATGCTTGTATTTCAACAAGTGCCTGAGAAGAGTTTAATTTGGAAGAAGAATGAGATCAGTGTTCAAAGTTATTTATTATTACAATAACCATTGTTTTCCACAGTTTTAAAATAAATTTGGTATATCTCTGCTTATCTAACCAAATTTGCTGAATGTTGGTTTTATAGTGCTTTTAGAGCACCCATTGTGAGTGTTTCTAGCGCGGTTTCCACAACAGTCTGGGGAAAGTAATTTGTATCCAGTGACCCTGTTAAAGAGTTTTGCCAGGCCTAGTGCCAATCAGTTTAAGAAACTCTCAAAGCATCAGACTTTGTTAAGAAACAAAATCAAAGGGTCACAGAAAGTTTTGTGTTGGAAGGGAACTTAATGATGTTTCAGTTCCTGCTATGGGCAGGGCCACCTTCCACTAGACCAGGTTGTCCATCCAACATGGCCTTGAACAATTCCAGAGATGGGGCAGACACAGTTTCTCTGGGCAACCTGCTCCAGTGCCTCACCACCCTCACAATAAAGCATTTTTTTCCTAATATCTATTCTAAACATAACCTTTCTCCATCTGAAACCATTCCCTCTTGTCCTGTCACTACATGTTCCTTTTAAAGTCCCTCTCCATCATTCCTGTAAGTTCCCTTCATGTACGTAGGGTGCTGTAGTCTCTCTAGAACCTTCTCTGAGCTGAGTAACTCCAGCTCTCTCAGCCTGTCATCATCAGACAGGTGTTCCATTCCCCTGTTCATCTTCATGGCCCTCCTCCAGACCCACTCTAGCAGGTCCATGCCCTTCCTGTGCCAAGGACCCAGACCTGGATGCAGTGCTACAGGTGGGGACCCACGAAGACACAGCAGAGGGGCAGAATCCCCTCCCTCAACCTGTTGGTCACACTTCTTTGAATGCAGCCCAGGAAACATTTGCCTTTCTGGGCTGCAAGCGCACATTGCTGCCTCACATTGACAACCTGCCAAGTTCTCCCCAGGACTGCTCTCAATCCACTCTCTGCCCAGCCTGTGTTTGTACTTGGATTTGTGCCAGCCCAGGTGCAGGACCTTGCATTTGGCCTGGTTGAATTTCATGAGGTTTTCAAATAGAGGGGACAATTAGAAACGAACATTTAAGCAGAAGCCATATAATGAATGGGCCGATGCCCCCTGCATACCTCAACTTTTATAACTTACATGAGCACCTACCCCACAGCAGCATCTTAAATTGTCAGCTGAGATGGAACTAAGGATGCTCCTGAGTGAAGCTGGTGTAACTGCACCTGCTGCCTCCATGAATGACTGGAATCTTTGGAAACTCTGAAACTTTCTCTCTTTCATGTAATATACCTTACCTTGTGTGTTGTTTGCATGGATGGCTGTTTGCACATTGCTGCTTCCTCTAGCAGATAAAATTGCAGACTACAGTCCTCTCGACAGAAAAATAATAAAATGGCTACATGATTTGCTTTTTGTAAAAACCTTGTATTGCTTCTTTCTTATCACAGCATGTTTAAAAAATAGCATCCCTCCCCATTCATCTGCAACACATACCTGTCTATTGTGCAGACATGTAGTTCTCTGTGGCTGGGATTTTGAATGAAGATGCCAAGGGCCCTGTATTTCAGGACTTCATGGAAAGTGCTCCAGAAAATGCCAGTAACAAGGAGAAAGAGCCCCAAAGCTAATAGGCAATAAAACACTATCTTGTTGTTTCCACATCTGCAGATAGAGTAATCTGTGAACATGCAAAGTACTCCCAGGCAAATAATGGAGAAACCGAGTAAGGGCATAAAAAGATGAATTAAAGTAAAAAGACATTTTGGCATCTTTTGCAGAAGACACATCACTTTGTTCCTGTCTGCTGTTTGTTTGCTAGCTCTCTCTGCTGTACTTCCCATCTTCATGTATGGGTATTATATATACTACAGGATCAACTGGCCTTTAAACAATTAAGAGAAGCAGGCAGTTTTAACTTACTCATTAACTCTTTGAGAGACTTTTAAACCCTTTTGAGATTAATTTGTAACCTTCTACCTACTTTAAGGAAGGAAGCAGAAACTTACTGAACCATGCCTTTGCCGTTGTAATCTCTGGAGTGTAAACTTGGACTGCAACCTTCATGGCATGATTTGCAGTGGTTTATACACTTTGCTGCTTATGAATGAGACCTGGATTTGTTAAATTCAACTTATTCAACAAGAAAAACAACCAACAGCCAAAAAATGCTGTTCAGAAATCCCCATTAAAAGTTTGAAGGGAAAATACGCTTAGCATACATGCAGACATTGACATGGGAGGGCAATGGGCATGGGTAAAAACTGCTTTTCTCTGAGGGGCGATGTCATCTCACCTTCTCTGACTTGCCAAGATAAGGCAGCACTAAAGAATAGTAGTGTCTGACAGGTATCAGTCTAGGTTCAACAAAGGATTTACTTCTCCAAGCACTAGCTGTTGCCATCCAGTACCTTAGTCCAGAGAACTAGAAGCTGACGTGAAGCACTTGTGTGACCTATGCAGTACATAAAGGAGTCCAGCACCTCAGACTGGGACACATGGCAGCCCTGAGGGGTGTCTGTGAGCTCCCAGAAGAAGCAGCAGGAGGCAATACATCTCTTAGTAAGCAGGTTCCGAGACATGAAGTTATCCCAAAGACATGCTGGGCTCTGACTAGCCCTCACAGCTTTCTCTCCAGATGCCTATCTTGCGTGGTTATTTCTGGATGGGTGTTACAACAGGCAGCTCACACCTCCCTATATTGCTTTGTAAGGTTTGAGCTGCAAAAACAGCAAAAAATTAAACTGCAACAGCAACTGGTGAGCACAGCAAACAAATCACTTCCCTTAAAAGAGCTGCTCCACTGGAAAAGAGGTAAAGTGGAGCAGAGTCCCACTAATGCAAGCTGCCACTCAGCATGTGTGCAGGTGCATGCTTCTCAGGGATGGAAGCAGGGGTGGGTCAGGGCAAACTGTTATTTTAGGCACTGGCTTCACCAAATTCAGGTCTTTAAAAGAGGTGGCCCAGTTGTGACAGAGGAAATCAGTAACCAGGAGGGTAAAGCCATGTGTTTGGGGTAGGAGTTCGTGCAGGGAAGGTGTGTGTGGAGGCTGAGAACATGAGAGGCAGGTGGAGCACGGTCAAATGGTAGAGTCAGTGCTGCTGGATGCTCACTCAACAGCAACAGCAACAGCTGCTCTTCCAGAAATGCAACTGCAAAAGTGTAGTGTGATGGAAATGCATTAAAATAAAATGTTTCAATAGGCAAGTAATTTACATCTGTCTTGTCAGATAGGAATTCCACCATCTTCCTACTGCTGCAGGACTGTTTTCCAGGACACCTTTATTTCATGCTCTGTTGTTCCAAATATTAATGAGTGGTCTTCCTGCAATTTGTTTTCCCATAGGTTAACAGATCAAGCTAAATTTACAGTACTTTTTTCTTTATAATTCCTACTTTCTGCATATCTGTTAAACATACTTAATTTTACAAAATACTTTTTATTACTTCTCGGTTTTTTGATGTTTCAGATCTTAACTCAGTTAAGTAGAAATACTGAGTTATTCATGACTGCTATCTAAAGTTCAGTTAATTAATGTAATTCACATCTTCTGTAGTGCTTCTCTTTCTGCTACAAGACAGTATCTCTGAAACACTGATGTTGGTAAGAAAAATTTTTACTTCTTGTTTTCTATATAGACCTGTACTCATTGACCTGTTTGGTCATTGAAATTTATAGCTGGAACATTATAGCATTGTTTCTGTGGTGATAAAAGGAATAGTTAATTGTTAGAGGAAAACCTGGAGAGAAAATTGTATTTTGTCTATGTGAAAAAAATCTAAGAATTCAAATGCACTTCCTTTCTATACTAGGAAAAGAGATTAAAAGAGATAGCCTGAAAAAATCCTTAACGAGGAAGTTAAAAAGATTAAATAAATGTTATAACTCTCAGAAGAATCAAAGCCAGTGACTAGGCTACACTCCACTTCGGAGGAAGAACTGGATTGCATGATAAATTTTAGCTGAGGAAAAACTAATTTTCTATGCCAGGCAGTTCCCTGAAAACCCCAAGAAGTTGAAGGGAAGGGAGCAAGGCCTGTCGGTGGCACCTGCTGGCTCCACAGGCTGGCGAGGGCAGAAGCCACCCACGGGGAGGGAGCAGTGCTGTGGAGAGGCTGCAAGGTGCTCTGACCTGACACCAGCCAGCTCAGCCCTGCCCGGGTGCTGAGGATCGGGAGTCACAGACTACCAGGGGTTAGTCCTTGCGATGCCCCTTTTATGGGAAAGATACATATCTGCCTCTTGTTTTGCATTTGGAGATCTGCAGGGGTTTTTTGTAGGCTGCAGAAGTTTGGTGATTTCTCCAAGAGGTCAGTTTAATCTATTGCAACAGACTATGGGTATATTATCCCTGAAAACAGCATTTGATTCTAAATTACTGCATCTCACCCAGTGGGTATAAAAAGGAAAAGGAAAAAATAAAGTGAGAACAGCTCCATAACGCTGTTTAATTATCAGGATTCCATTACTTTTCTTACTTTCCATCACTTCTGATTTTCTGTAATGTTGTTCTTGGCCTTCTACAATTTCCCTAACATTTTGCAGCTTGATTGTTTTATTGGCAGTGAGTGTCTTGGACTGCATCAGACTGGATGAGCAGATTTCCTATTTCTCTAAAAAAACAGGAAGAAAGTTACTTCTAATGAGATCAGGTGGGAAAAGGGAATAGTTAACACAGTGTAAAGGTTACTGAGCAGAACTGGCTGCTGACCAAGGTCAAAAGGTAGCAGTCCAGATGCAGAAAAACCACTTCTTAGGAAGTCTGATTGAAGGTGAACTTAATGGATGTTCCACTGGATGCTTTGATGATCGTGATCGTTTGGCAATTTGTATTTCACTTGGAAAGGTCACTGCTTATCCTGTATCCTGTTGAAACATGTAAGGCTTCAATAAACCAGTTTCTACTCAAAAAGAAATTTGTGATATCATACACATTTTTATGAGAGTTGTGAAACACAAACTTATTTTTTAACTACTAATAAAATGGAAAACTTGATAATCAGAAAATTTTAAAACAAATTTTAATGCAAATATTTGGGTTTTGTTAGTGCCAGCTGCATATTTTATCACAGTACATGATAGAAGATAATGTCATATTAGAGGTCACATTTGCTAATAAAATGTGATATTTTACCAGAAATTTGAAGATTATATGTTCTGCTCTAGTCTGAAATGAATTATTTTAAACAAAATTAAAACTCTGAATTTAGCCAGTTTTGTTTTTCTCTTCTCTAACTTCCTAGCACCCTTATCTGACATGATTTATTGTAATAACTCACTCAAAGGGTTTTGTACGTTGTTGTCAATGATACAGACCGGATTTGCCAATGGGTCTCTTCAGCAATTCCAGTATTACTTGAAAATAATGCAATTGAAGTAATGGGACATAATTTAAGCTTTGCAGATGTAGTCTCTTCTTTGTATTATACCTGAATTAATTACAGTGGTTTTGTGAACACAGAAAGGTTTAAGAACAACTGAGAGTTGATGCAATATGAACATCAAAATCATATTTCACAGACCAGTTCCCAACCTGAGAATTTGATTATGCCTGTGCAAAACAAGATGCATGAACACAGCCAGGGCTACTCTTTGTTTTTGAAGATATTGTGATTTTAGGAGGTGTGGCTCCTATTTGAGAAGGAATGATTGAATTTCATAAAGGAAACTAGGCATAATTCATTCTACAAATACTTGAAAAGAGCAGTGATGAACTAATTTGATTGAAGATAGCACACTGCAGGATTTTTATTGAGAAATTTCCCCAAATGGGTGAAAATAGTTTACTCTGGATACAAGTAAAGTAAACAAGCAATAAATACTTGAAATAAGGATAATTAAGACACTAGATTTTAAAATCATTGAGAAAATTTTGAGGTTTAATAGATGATGTTTTAACAAATATTTAAACTTTATTTTTGATGAGTCAGATTTTTTTTCCCCAAGTATTCTTTCCAAATTTTATTGTTTTATTTATTTACTAAAAGAATGAAATACAGTAATTGTGATAACTAACAATAGTTTAAAGCTTAGTAGTTTAGTTTTAATATTTTAAATAGTTTGAAGTGATGATGTCAACTGGCTAGGCTGAAAAAAATTACACATAAATAGGACAGTTCCCTAAAGAATGTGGAATTATCTTTGGTCTGTCAGGCTACTGATGTATCTACCAAAACTTGTATATTTTTGTAAAATTTTGAAATGAACATGACAGATTATCAGCAGATCTGAGGCCTTCCCTTTTAATTTATATCTGTCAAATTCAGAATGCTATCTGTGTCCAAAAAAAAAAAAAAAAAATAGAAAATACAGTAGATATTCCTCTTCTTTTTCTCTGAGGAAGAAGATTTTGAGGAAGGCTCTACCAATGAAAACACAGGCATGCTGTATTTGTCTCATGTTCACATCTTTAAAAATACCACATCTTGCATGATATCCAGGAGCCTGGGAAAGATGTGAACTGCATATGAACATATATTGAACCAGACATTATGGTTCTCTCTGTGGAATTAAGAGTCAAAAATTATCATGCACACAGTGAAATAGAAAGCTTTTAAACTGAAAAAAAACCCAAACCAAACAGGAAAAACCAAGCCCACCAAAGGCTTTGGTGCCTGTTTACCCAAGGACAAGAATCAGAGCTGTGGGTGAAGAGAGTGACAACCTGGCTGAGCAGTGTGGATTAGAGGGGGTGAAGGGCCCTGATCTCCATTCTGCTCTGTTCCAGCTCTTCGTGGTGCCTCCAGCACAGCTGTATCTGCACAGCTTTGTCGGGATTGGAGTAATAGTGGGATGACTGAGAGATGTCATAAAGATGATTTATTGCAGTCTCACTGAAGGCTGAGACAGGAGAGATGTAACAAGCAACAGCATTATCATCAAAAACTGAAGACAAAAATTACACTAATTACAAGGCTTTATACACTTTTTAAAGCCAATAAGCAAAGGCCACAAAGCTGACCAGCATACTTGTACCAATCATCACTTAGTATGTTTTACATGGTTCTACTGCAATGCGTATTTTCTTAACCAAGAAAATACTTTTCCTTATTGCTACCTAGGCCTGCTGTACAGGCCTATATTGCTGCATTTTATCTTTCTAACAAACTCTACTATAAGGTTTATTGACAAACTTAAAATTCTTAACTTTCTTACTTATCATAACTTTTTATTTGCATAAGGCATGCTTCTACTTTACTAAAGATATATTTCTGCCTTTATAAAGTATATCTACTCACTAATAATATATTTCTGCTTTTATGAAATATATTTATTGAAAACTGCAAAAGTACATTTTCGTTTCAAGCTGCAGAAGCTCACTGTTCTGACTCAGGCAGCCTTTGCCAAGGTCTCAGATTGAGAAACGTATCCATTTCTCTCTCTTCGAGCACAATGCTGTTCATGTTCTCTGTCAGTACCTGAAAGTTTTCTATAGCTCCATTCTCCACAGGAAACAGTTTTACAGCACTGCTTAGCAAGTATGGATAACTTTGACTGCCAAGAATATGGATCCTCTGTACACGAGACAAGTTCTTCCTTTTGTTTGTGCATCAATAGTGTAGATGATGTGCCAGCTGAAATGTTCATCTTACAGAAACCTTTGTATTCCATCACTACACACGTGAGGATTTTGGCAGAATTCCAATAATAAATTAGTAAAACATTGACAGTTAAATAATAGTGCCATCATAGGTAATAAGGCGATTATATTGTTTAATGACAGTATAAAATGTCTTGGGGAAAAAATTTACTTAGGGAGGAAGTAAATAAGCATTATTTTCCACTCAAAATTTAAGTGTCACTCTTCTTTTTACCTTTCACTCCTCCTTCATACTTCTTTTCTCCAGAAGATGGCTGTCCTGAGGATTTTGAAATTGAGGTTTAGGGGTAAAATATGTTTTTGTATGAGGACTCAAAGCAAGACATATAACCTCTGTAGATACTTTCAAGTAGGGCTCAGATACACATAAGAACATAAATACTGCCCATATAAACAGTCCTGTCCTCCTCTAGGAAAGGCGAGGACTGCCCTGAGCACTTTTTTAATCTGTCTTTAGTTTTATGGTGTGGAAGGCACTGAAGCACAGTCCTGTTGGCACTGATGCCTGTTTGCCATTGGCAGCAATGGTATTCTTGGCTTGAAGGCTTCAGCAGTTTCATCAAAAGTAGATCAAAACTGAATTTTGAAGGAGCTGCTGGTAGCTCTTGTTCTAACAAAGCACAAAAAGCTTAGAGCTAGCTGTTTAGCTGTGCTGGAAGGTTTAATATTAAAACAAGAATTCCTATTGGCTTTCAAATACAGTTAAATATTGTAACGCAATTAGATTGAACCTCCTGAAACTCTTCTTATTTGACGTCATTCTAGGAGGTTGGCTGAACACTGAAGTCAAATATTGTACACTAGTAGAGTGTAATTGTCACAGGTGTAACTTCTAAGAATTTTAAGTGGGATAGATGCAAACATCCTGCTCTAGGTTAAAGGAATATCCTGTGATGGAGTTTTACACAAAGCTGACAAATGGTCCCAGGTAGTAAATATCCTAAAATATTTTTTTTAATTATTTTCAGATTGAATCTGGTGTTAGAAATTACAGTTATCTGTGCACTGCAGTGCACGCTTTGGTATGTAATTTTGCTTGCAGATGTCTACTCATTTCTGATTTGAACCAAATGAGTTAATCAGTACTCAAGTAAACCTCAATGGTCTATCTTTCAAGTGATCAAGTTTGTAAAGAAGCACGTTTTACAGCATACCTGATTTGCCAAAGAAAATGAACAAGGTGGATATCACAAGAAAATAAAAAATAATTTTTAAAAAGAGAGTAAAGCACAGTGGCTGAAGCAGCAGTTAACACAGATATGAATTGACTGGCAAAGCACATGGACAAGAACTACAGTCTGTGGCATGTGTAAAGCTTGCATTGTGCAAAGCTTTCACACTTCTGTGCAAATGAACAGGCCTGAATGATGGAGCACAGGTCAGCCATTCTCAAAAAAAAAAGAAGCCAGAGTAATAAGAAGTGTTTTAGGCAGTGGGGTTAGAGATGAAGGTTAGAGATGAGTCCACAGTTTTGACAAGTGGACTCAGAAATGTCAGCAGAACCCCAGGGCTCTTCAATTTTCAGTTCATAAACCAGACTGCTGATACTTGCAGGGAATACCTACACAACAGCACTCATTAATGCACGGAGCAAGAAGACCTACATTTAGGTTGCTGCTTTACAGGAAAATGGAGTGCAGGAGACTGATATCTCCCTGATGATTCAAGGAGAAATGTCTCCAGCTACTGCAGGATCTGAAATTCACAACCCACGTGTGCATGCAGAGGCTGGCAGTCCCATTGAAAAAGCTGACTAAATTCCATGCCTCTGGGAAGCATTTCTGTTCTCTTTGCAGGCTGCTACAGAATGTTGTACTGGCATTGCTTCTCATGATTTGGAGATCCCGTACTACACATGATACAGGAACATCTTCAGCTCCTCACAACACACGTGCAAACTGTCTGCAGATCACGAGACTTTCACTTAGAGGACTAAAGGGCACTTCCCACCTCAGAAGAGGCATCTGTTAGGGTGATCATGAAAGTTCTGCAGGAAAGTAGGGGAAGTTAATGGCTAAGCCCTTCCATGGGTGTGGAGTGACAGAGCAGACCCTTTGGTTCTTTCTGGTCAAAGAAATGGCACAGACAGATGTATGCATACCTAAAATACAATCTGGTCTGCTACATCATGGAAGCCCAAGTGAATTAATGGGGAGACCTCATCACAGTCCCCCACAGCCTACAGTTTCCTCACAAGAAGAAGAGGGGCAGACACTGATTTCCTCCTTCTGGTCACCAGGGACAGGACCCTGGAATTGCGTCAAGTTGCATCAGGGGAAGATTAGATTAGATATTAGGAAAATGTTCTTTACCCAGAGGGTGTTCGCATACTGGAACAGCTCCCCATGGAAGGGGTCACAGCAACCAGCCTGGCAGAGCTCAAGAACTGTTTGGACAATGCTCTAAGGCACATGGTGTGATTCTTGGGGTGTCCTTTGCAGAGCCAGGATTTGGACTTTTCATGATACTTGTGGGTCCCTTCCACCGCAAGATATTGAACTGGAGTTGCTGTCAGTTTGGTCTTGATGACTTCACAGAGCTTATGGTCCAGTACCCCACTAATGGATTCTATATTCACAGAGGTGAAAAAAGCTAGCAAAACCCCCCATTAAGGGAGCTTTTAAACATATAAAGTGTGGCTGAAGGGGCTGGTACTACAAACACTGAATAGAACCACAGCTGGTGATGCTGGAGGCAGAATCAGTGTTAGAGAGACCACAGGGTGTAACACAGACTTTTGTTTTCAACAAATCGTTATTGACCTGGTGGATAATAGGATGACACTCAAAAAGAATTTAAGAAAGTCACTGTTTTTGATTGATGGATTTTCTGATGATTTGATTATAGGACAAAGGTTAATGGTTTTAAACTAAAGGAGGGTAAATTTAGATTAGATATAAGAAAGAAGTATTTTACAATGAGGGTGGTGAAACATTGAAACAGGTTGCCCAGAGAAGTGGTTGATACTTCATCCCTGGAAACTTTCAAGGTCAGTTTGGATGGGGCTCTGAACAATCTAGTGGAAGGTGTCCCTACTCTTTGCAGGGGTGTTGGACTAGATGACCTTTGAAGTTCCCTTCCAACTCAAATACTTCTATGATTCTGTGATTCTGTGGTTGAAAACACAAGGAAGGAAAGGCACAGGAAAAAAACCAGCAAGCTAACAGAAAACTGGAAAAAAAAAAGTAATTTTTTCCTTTGGATCATGGGTCAACCAAAAGCATTGTCTGGATGAGACAGAAACTCTGCCTTGAATTTAAGACTTAAGAAGAACTGATGAGTAAATCCAAGCAATATCAAATAGATTCTTAGTAAGGAGCAGAAGCAATGAATGTAGGTCATACTGGACTGACTCAAGTTCCATGGAACCAAGAGGACTACACAGAGAAAGATAACATTTCACAGAGAACATTTCTGGCTTCTCAAGAGGGGAGGGAAGAAATCTGCAGTACCCCTGATGACAATCAAAGCTCAGTGGCACAACTGTAATAGAGACAGATACAAGCACAGGAGGCCTCAAGAAGGATCTCTTCTGCACTGATGAAGAAGTGTTAATATTCATATTCAAAGGCATTGGTTCCACATATGACTTAGGATATCCTGGTCAAGGATATCTACAGCAGACACACAGAAGTGCTATTGAGTAAGGAGTGAATCAGCAGGCCATTGTACTGGAAGAAACTGAGGGTGCTGGACATGGTGTACTGGGCAAAATGAAAGCTGAGAGGCAATATGGTTATTGTCCACAAACACATCAACAAGGGAACACCGAGGGCTGAAAGAAAAAAATGACTAAAATTATGAACTATGGAAGCATAAGAACACAGGATTCAAAATAGCCAGAAAGAAACTTAGCCTGAAAATGAGTAGACTTAGAAGACGGAAATTTCTGATTGATTTCAGAAACAAAGATGGAAAAAATATAACAGCTATGAAATCAACTAAATAGAAAGGGACTAAATACCAGTGAATACATATCCACAGTGACAAGTTTCCCTGCCCTCTATTCCCAAGAAAACTTGCATAAACAGACTTTGATAAAAGGAAGATACAGACCCTGTAAGGGTTATGAAGTTAATTTTAGCAGATTAATCTGAACCACAGTTACTGTTTTGTGAACTCATACAACATATTCCAATTAAAACAATAGTGTAGGCTTTGAGAAAACTGATGTCACTGCCTTTTGTCCTTCCCAGCCCCCTTTTCCCCTTCCTTCCCTTCCACCACTTACATGCAAAAGGCCACAGTTTGAATCAGAGAAAAGAACTTCTTTTTTCCTTTTTTTCACTCCTCCATTTCAACTTGTGGCTGCTCAGCTCCTCTACCCAAATGAAACACCAGCTAGAATTGGGCAGCTGAGGCAAGAAAAAGGGCACAACTTCAAAGGTGAAGTTATACTTGTTGATTATATCCCCAGAGAAAAAATAGTTCCTACATTTTTTATTTCTTAGGCTGAAGTTCTGCTCTCTGCTTCTCATTCTCTCTCTTCTTTCCTGCTTTTCTTTGTTCATAATTTACTCCCAGTTTTTTTCTTCCTCTTACCCAATCCTCTTTGCAAAGCCAACTTCTTTCTTTAAAGCTGCTGCACTCTTCTTTAAAACATGCAGCATTGCAAGTTGAACAGAACGTAAGTGTCCAGTTCTATCTCCTGATTATAAAACAGGTATCAATATAGTCAAATGACTCTTGGTAAGGATGACTCAAAAAGCTGTAGCTGGAGCATAGAAAATATGAGAAAAGGATAGATAGAGAGTTCCTGTTCAGCCCAGTGAGAGCAGGAGGAGGTAGGGAAACTAAAGAAGCCTTCCATCTCCTGGAGGGAGATTACTGAAAAGAAAGCAAGTTCATTATAAGACAACTCACTTTGGAAACATTGCAGACTAACCCTCCTTTACAGTGTGTTATTTGCTTAATGACGATAGATAGGTTTTAGAGAGAAAAAGTATCCAGTACTTGTTTGGTTTCAGTATTTTTCGCTGTTTTCCATTTTCCTAACTGACTCCATCCTATTCGCTTGCAATCCACTCTCCTGAACTCTACAGGTCCTTTTCATGGCTACTGAAAAAGGGAATATTTCTTCCCTTTATCCCTAACCCTTGACTATGCAACTACCAAAGCTGATGAAGTCTCTGCTTACCCATCAGTACCTTGTTCATTTGTAATTTGCTTTGCTTTCAGCTTCATTTAATCTCAATGTCTGATTTACTCCTGGATCATTTCCACTGGAAATGCTGAGGCCAGCAAAGATGATCTACATGAAGCGTGACAGAGAACAAGCTGTCACGAGAAAGTACACCTGTGAACCTTATGAAGTTTCTCTATTGGAAATTTTGGTTTTTTCTTTAAATTCCCAGGCACAAAACACCTGAGTTTTGTGTGGAATTCTGATAAGCAGCATTTTAACTCTGCTGTTATTCTTCAGACTAATGATGCTCAGCAAATATCAACAAACATCAGCGTTTTTTAAAGGGAAAAAGAGAGCTCTTTGAAATTTCTTATTATCCTTTAACACAGAATGTCTGCACATAAACTAGAAGACTTCCATATAGATCTTAAATAGGAAAAGGAAAGGAAGAGCATATAACTGTATTACAATTTAGGCTTTTTAATAATATTTCAGTCCATACACAATTTCAATTCTGCCATTGGCCAGTGCAGTGTTCCCTGCAGGAGACCAGATCTGTATCCATCTTTACTGTCTAAAGCATACCTACAGAACACTGCTAGAAGATAAATAATTAAATTTTGCATTGTTACTTTCTTGCAATGTAACTTCAATGACCTCTCCCCAGCTGTGCAATAACAAGACAGCTTTGGACCGTGCAACTTGTGATCTCAATGTGGGAGCTATTTCCTTTGATGTAACTCAAAACATCTTGAACTCCTAGTGACAAGTTTCATGTTAAGGCTCTGCTGTGCTCTGTTTGCAAGCTTACCTGATGAAAGGGTGTCATCTTGCAGTGCTAAAGGAGGTCCACCGTACTCACTGCAGTCTAATTACTTGTTTGTGTGCAAAACACAGCTTTGTGACACCACCCCAATTCCCTGGCCCCCAAATTTCTCACTTAAGAATTAAGATTTTTTTCTTAACAGGATGGACATTTAAATTGATGCTCCAGGTCAAGGCAAAAAGAGACTGTGCCTTCAACCCCGGTCTTGGAAAAACTTGATCATGGGAGTATTTTATCTTCTGCAGTGAGTGAAATAAGTGGATAATTAAGTAGTTTCACCATTTTTATAGAAGTACATGTCTATTTTAAGGTTCCATATGACCTTCCTAGTCATCACCTTTTAAATAACAATCTGAAGAGGTAGTAATGTTCTTCACAAAACTAAAACTTATGGATAAATATCAATCTCTTTATCTTCTCCACTAGCCTGAAATCCTCAGGCAAATCCTCAGCAATCTGCCCTGAAAAGTTTTGCCGCACACTTTGCAAAGGAGCACTGTTAGCAAAGCTCCTTTCAAAGCCTCCCTGCTGTACTGAAAGTACAATCTTTGCAGGATCCGCTGCCATCAATTGCAAACACCATTGACTGCATCTGATTATCAAACAAGCAATCAATTCAACCAACGTAGGTCCTGTCTTTTTTGGCTGATGGGGCAAAAAGACCCATTCTAAAATGTGCAAAGTATTGGACCTTTGTTCACTCCACTGGTCAATGACACCTGTAGGATGAAAATCTGGAGTGGTGATGAAAACAGTGATCTCAATGGAGGGATCCACTCGAGAAACCTGACAAGCAGAAAGAGCCTGTTGGACTTCCTCCAGCACTCGTCACACTCCAGGAGTCAATTCTCAAGGTGAATCCAAAGCAGGATCCCCCTTTAAAATGTTAAACAGCAGGGACAATTTTGTGTTGTTCAGCCCCAAGTAAAGGCATGACCAATTGACGATACCCAGCAATTTCTGGGCATCAGTCAGAGTCTTAACAGAATACAGGAATTGCACCTCTTGATGTTGTATGGTTTGATCCAGAATTTTGACTCCTAAATATTTCCAAGGAGGATGCTGTTGAACTTTCTCCAGAGCTACTTGCAGCCCATAAGACTGCAGGGCAGTGAGCAGCTGAGGCTGTATCCTCAGCAGCTCATCCTGAGTGAATATTGTCACCAGGATACTATCCATATCAAGAAGTTGCTCATGGATTCCGGACAAGGCCTGATCCACATACCATTGACAAATGGGTTTTGTGCCCTTCAACAGAGTGACCCTCATCAAAATTGCATCTCAATCCATACCCCTCAGGCCATCAATACATCTTGCCCCAGAGGCTGAGGGGAGCTGCTGTGACATAAAGCCGAACTGCAGCTATTTGTCCTTCTGGGGCTTTTTATCAGCACAGGCTGTTGGCTTAAATAGCTCTGTGTTGTTCCTCCACCCCTGTGATGGCTGAACCTGCAGAAGCCAAAGGCCATGTAGGAGGCCCTGCAGAGAGGGAGACAATTGTCACATCAGCACCTGTGCCGATCACACCTCAAAGCTGGATCTGAGGGAGTCTGGCATTTGGTAGGATTGGAGTATATGTCGTTTGTGGTTGCTGGCTTGAGATGCCCACTGTGAAAAAGATCTGTGGCAGTACCTTAGATCTGAAGCTGCCATCCCCACTATTCCGTTGGCTTGTTCTGAGGACACATGACTCAAAAGGCACAAATTGAGCAATGCAAGTATTTTCAGTGATGGAGTGGGTGGGTGTGGAAACCATAGCATGAATTTGATCCGTAAAATCGGCATCAATGACTCTCGGATCACACAAAGATGCCTTACAGGATTGCTATGGTATGTACATCCGCCCCAGCTGATCCCAAAACAAACAAAATGAGACATGCAATCAGTAACGCAAGACAAAAACCAGTGGTTGTGGCTTGTAAAGTTCTGTTCGTATTTGAAGCAGCTTTAAATACAGGACAGGCTTGGATGCTTTTGTGCAAGGTTCCACTGCCATCCTGATTCACTTGCTTCCCTTTCGCAGATGTTGCAACTGTCAAGCAGCGGCCCAGGGAAAAATGGAGCCGCTGCTCATTCCCACTCCCCAAGTGAGAGCAGAGGGAGCGGAGGCAGAACCCCGCCAGCTGCGCCAAACAGACCCCACTGGGGCTGCTCCGTGGCCATGTGAAGAGCAGAAGTGAGAGAGACGGAAGGAGGAAGAGATGGTGGCCACTCCTGGAGTTCCTGCTGCCCGTCATGTACAGGCATCCATGTGGGCTGGCCAGCAGGTGAGGGATGCTTGGGCATTGCAAAGTCACAGGGAAGGGGTATTTTGAAGTGACGGAGTTCCGGGGAGAGAGATAGGATATTTGAGGAGTTCCCGTACCTTTTTGGGGTCCACATGAAGGCCACTATATGGTCCCCCTGTCCCCAACGCTCGCCCTGGCTTTCCGGTGTCCATGAAAATAGAGTCCAATTCCCCTTTTGAGCTGGGTCCCTGAGTTCCTCCAGCTGTCCATTTTTGCAGTGCCTCGTACAGTGCACCCCAAGTGATGGCCAGTCCAAATGCCTCCTTGTTCCCCCATGCCATCTCATGCCATAACTTGTCTCCAAGAGAGTAACTTCTCTCTCTCGCCAAGAATACAGGCTAAACACAGTCTGTGATTCTATTATCATTCCTTTTGTCCGGGTCCAGTGAAGCAGCTCATGCAGAAAGAGATCTGATATAGCAGCTCTCTTACATGCTAATACAGTTTTCCATGCCAAAAGCATGGTTTGTTCTTCAGTAGGGGGCTGGTTCTCCATGTTGGAAACCTCTTTATCTCCCCTGTGGCCAACGTTTTACATGGTAATAGCGAACCCAGGTTATGTCGATTGCTACACAGAGGTGACCTCCCCACCTGGCCAGGTCAACCCAGCCAAGCTTGGCTACCCATTTTTGTGGGCCCTACATAGCCCTCGGCAGAGGTGTAGTTCAATTATTTCAAGGTCCAGTGGCTCAGTTCCAAAATTCGCACGGTTCGGAAGTCGCTGCGGAGCTCAGTGCAAACATCGCTCATCTGTTGTGGATACATTGGTCGTCACCAGATGTTGTTGTTGTGCTTCAGAGACGGGCAAAGAACGACACATGCAACTCCATTCTCAGAACCAGAAGAAGGCAGGAAAGCAGGAATGCAGGATTCCCTTTATTAGAGAGCACACACTTTTTTATATAGAACAGTGCTAGAGGCAGAGCAAAAACACTCACCATTGGTTAATGGCAGAAACCACCCCTTTAACTGAAAAACACCACCAGTGAAAAAACATCTCTTCAAAACAGCCTGTGGCGAACAACAGGTGTTAAGTTATTTACAAAAGACTTGCTTATCAAAAGTTGTTTTTCATCCCTCATGGCCTTGAGGCCGCTCATGAGAAGTTTTACTTTCTCACAGAACTTTTGCTGAAAATCTCCTAACAAGTGGCCAGCATCCATTGTTTCCCACCTGATAATTTGGCCTCATGAGAATATTGTGAGGCACTTCACAAACATGAATTGAAAAAGGAAACCCTTCGAGCAGAAGAGATGTCAGACTAAATACAGAATAAAAGACCTGAGCTGCATGTTAAGTACACAAGTGAGAGTAACATGATCACAAATTCTCTCCAATTTAAGAGAGAAGGATGTTGTGAGGGACTGTGTCGAAGGTCTTGTGGAAGTCCACATAAGTGACATCTGTAGCCCTTCCCTTGTCCACTGATGCCATCAGCCATCATAGAAGGCTGTTAGATCGGCCAGGCAGGACTTGCCATGCTGGCTGTTTGAGCAGTGCCCCTGACAGGTGCCTCCATTCTGGTGCACAACACCATTCCTGTGCAATGCCATCTGTGTTGCATGTGCCTGGGGCAGTGCTGACATCAGACCAAGTTGACTATCCAGCCCAAGCAGTGGTGTGTCAGCTGTATTTTGATATGTATGAGCAGCTTAAAAAAACGAAATGTTTCCTTACATGTGATTGGCTGTAGAGATATGCATCATACAAATTGCCAGGTAACTGCATGGTGATGTATGTCTTCAGATGAAAATGTTCAGTTTTATTCTTTGCATACTCTAAAATAGAGTGCAAAGAATCCTAGAAACCCCAGAAGAGCTTGATAGCCCTTCCTGTGCTTCACACCAGAGAAGTCTTTTTATGAATAATTTATTTTTCTGCAGGATTTCAAGCAGGAGATAGTTTACTTATGGTGTAGTGCAAAAGATGCAGCATTCTCATCAGGAAAAGCCAAAGGACACTTTCAGGAAAAGGGAGATTCACACACTGGTGAATGCCTAAAGTGAAAAATGTCTCCATTAACAAGCTAGCAACAATAATTTTTATTGTTCCCCTTGCTACTTCAGTACTTTGAGGTATTATGTTTTCGGAGCTCTGAAATGTACTTCCATTGCTTTCAAAAACAGCAAAAAGAGGCCATCTGGTACATAGAGGCCAAATCATTTGGGTATTTCTAGAAGGCAGTAATAAACATTATTGCATTTAGAGAATATTGCTAAAAAGAAAGCCTCTGGCCAGTATTTTGCTACTATTGTAGCAGATCTCCCTCTGTGTTTTCATCTCTGAGCATGAATATCATCATACTGGTGGCAGCAACTCAGTGCAAATTCATTGTATGTCATCCTTCTGACAGACATCACACATGTACATCAATTAAATCCTTGCCTTCTAATAACCATAATATCTAGAAAAAAAGACACACTTGAAGCTGAGCACAGCAGAAAGTGCCTAGCACTTAGTTTCTTTTGTATCCGAGAGCATACACATATAATACACAGAATTCAACTGGTATACATGTACAAACACACTTCCAAAACATGAATGCAAAATAAATCACACCATATTGTTACAAAACAATTTATATGGTTCTATATCTATGTCTGTAATAGTAGTTGACAGGCTCTTTATTATTTGCTTCCCCTGTGTACAGACAATCCACAAATCCCAACTCATTCCCTACTTCAAAAGAAACCTTGTCTCATTAAGTGCAGAGTCCAGAAGATCTTTAGCAAACCTCTTGAAGTAAAAGTCAAAAATTCAACACTCTCATCCATTCAACAAGTGAGGCTGCAAAGTATTTTCCAGCCCATGCAGAAGTTAGAGTTGCTTTATCTTCACGATTTGCTATACAGAAACAGCAAATGTTTTGTTTGCTAGAACAAAAATAAAAAAATAGAATTCTAGTTATAAATCCTTAAATACTTAGCTCAAACCAACTCACTGAGATGCCAATAAACTCTAGCAGCTACAAGGCTTATCTGCAGCAGAGGCAGCGCTGAAGGTACTTTTCAACACGCCGCGCCCCATGCAAACAGCAGCAAACTGTTTTACTCCTCCCCAGAGGCAGCAGCTCAGCAATAGTGCCTCCTTGTCTCCCACCCGAGGGTCCTGCTGCCTGTCTGCCATGGCTGCAGCTGTGGTATGTTGCAGTACCCCAGCTTGGGGCAAGCTGGGGGATGACTGAGAGACTCAGAAAGCTCCGTGTTTTACAGCCTCCTTGTTGAGTTTAGTCTGTTCTGTCGAAGTTCCTTCTCCGTACCCCAGTTACTGTGGTTACCCTGAGTTCTGCCCCTCCCCGCCATGCGAACCCATTCTCCCGACTCCCGGGCGGGGACTGCTTGTCTCTCTCCACCCATCCCCGTACCCCCTGGGCGGAGATCCCCCGCCACTCTCCCCAGAGCACACCCTTCCCTCTGGAAAGTTCCCTGCCACTCTCCCCAAAGCAC
>VZRF01011456.1:736875-775921 GCA_013396875.1 Vireo altiloquus
TCCCCTCTCCACCCATGTCTCCACCCCATGGGCGGAGAGACCCTGTCAATTCCCCAAGGCACACCTTCCCCAGAAAATTCCCTTCTGTTCGGTGTGCCATTGGTTGTTGTTCCTTAGTCCCTCCCTTGCCAATCCCCAACTGGTTGCTGTTTTGTCAGTCATCCCCGCATCCACCCCTGTGTTCATTGGCTCTCATGTTCTCCACCCCCCTCACTATAAAATCCCCTGCACTCCTTTGTTCTTGGTCTTTTCCCCTCGGATTTTCTGCTGGCAGTAATAGGTGTTAGTACCCGGAGGAGAGACTCCTCTCTCTTTCTTTGCCTCCACGGGCGCAGCTCCCATCAGGGAGCAGCCTGCCAGCGGTGAGGAACCTGCAGAGTTTGTGCCACCCTGTGACAAGAGCCTAAAGAGGCACTCGGGGACATCGCAGGGAGATGCAGCGGGCCTCGGGCAGCACCCCCAGCATCACCCTAATCCCTCCCCAGCTGCTCTCCCGTTGGATACCATCCCAGCTGGATCCACCCCTGAGCCCTGTTCCTCTCGGTTTGTGACTTTTTCCATCCCCAGTATAAGAACCTACGCGCGACCATAATCTGAGTTTTCCCTCGTCCCCTTCACTGGAAATAAGCTGTTGGGAGTTCATCCCGGAGACCCATCCTGCTTCTCTACGTCTGCGGACCCACAGTGCCTTCGGCTATCAGCCTGTCCTCTCAGAGGACACCGCAGAGTCCCCTAAAGCTGCAGCAGACCAGGGACATCTGCAGTGGGACGCGGTGGGTTTGGGGCAGCCCCTGCTGTGTCAGCGTGAATCGCCCCAAGTCAGGCCAGCAAACACTCCAGAGACAGAGCCGGAGAAGTGGTATTTGCTTTATTCGGCGCGCCGGGTGTGCAGGGATTGCTCCTCCAAAACCCAAACCCGTGCTCCCTGCAACACAGTATTACAGGTTAAATTACGAATATTCATCACATTCCTTGGGACAGGCGTGGTTATACAAATTATTTATTGGAAGTCATTAATACCATTAGCATACGGGTCACGCATGCCCTGTGTGTCCTGGTGGTCGCACTGAGGAAGGCTCCTCTTCTTCCTCGGGGGTCTTTGTGATGAAGAGAAGTAGTCTTCCTCACAATGCACTTTTTACTTTTCTCCCTGGGGCATGCGTAGTCCTTTGAGGGATGATTCAGTGGTCTCTGAGAGGATCTTTGTCCCCTCTATCTTGACAAGATTAGGGCGAACTCGGCTTCTTAGGTTTTGTAATTAACATCTGCTGACTGAACTGACATTTGCTGTCTCCCAGTAGTTAACTGTGCTTACCTGAGTTAGCTATTGACTGCTCCTTACCCGAGTGGTAGGACACAGTGGCATTACCCTGACTCAGCCAGCCAGTGGTGGGTCAGGGCTGTGCCCTGCTCAGGGATGCAGGGGTTTGCTCCATGCCTCAGCTCCACACCCGCACACAGGTGGCCAAGCCTGAACATCACCCAGCGCAGCAGGGGAAGGTACTAAGCCCGCTGCCTTCCGAAGTGTCTCCAGCTGGGGCCGCTGGGTCGGAGCCACACACACCAAATACACTCACACAGAAGCCGGATGGCTTCTTAGCCGGATCGGCGGTAAAGAGACGGGAAGGACTCCGGTGTGGTATTCCAGTGGATGGGCTTATTGCAGCCACACACGTGAAAGGAACCAAGAACCAGAAGAGCCCAGAACAATGGGGGTCCAGGTTTAAGTACAGGGGGAGGCAGGGGCGGAGAGAGCATCAGAGAGCAATCCTCCAGGAGCACGGGGGCGGTGCAGAGGGAGGGCCAGGGTATGGGAACCAGGCGGGGATCAGGGAGGGGGCGGCTGGGGAAAAATGGGCCAGTGGGTGAACAGGGAGGGAGAACATTCTTGGTCTGGGGCATACAGGGTAGGAAAAGGGGTAGAGGGCCAACAGGCCAACCAGGGAAGCAGAACTGGGGTATGTTAACATAATGCAACAAAAGATCCTGGGAAGAAGTCTTTGTCTCCCTAACCTGGGAGCAACTTTCAGGGACCGACCTCGCAGGGGGCTCCAGCATCATTCTGACTGGGGGGCTTATTGGCCCCCACAACAAAGGACCAGAGCTGCAGGGCTTAGAAACAACCTCAGAGGAAGTTATAGGCAACTTGTTTCTCCTTCCTAACACATAATTGGAGTAGTCTGCAAGACTTGCAGGATTGGAGCTAGTCTTAATGGGACTTTTTTTCTCCAAATAAAAAAAAAAATCACGAAACTTCGAATTAGCTCAATGGGACAATACATTAAAATAATTATGACTTTTCTCTTGAATACTGTGTAGATGCTTTAAAGATTATGATGAAGAATGGTAGCTAGAGAGGTTTTCAGTTATCAGAATTATTTGTAAATTGTTAGGCATGAAACTACTTCACTGACAGTAAATAGTGCAGATGAATGTGTCTGTGCCAACTGTAGTGTTGGTTTAGAACTGTTTTAGAACAGTTGGAAGTTAAGTGGAGTTTTCAGAAGATACAGTAGTTAGCATAATGCAGTTCTACAGCTGCTTACACTTGACATAAAACCTCATGAACAGTCACTTCTGTTTGGAAACTTCTGCCACCCTTCAGATTTAAACATTGTTTTTTCACCATGGCATAATATTTATATCTGCATATATAAATACATTCATGTATTATATTGATATTTTTTAAAAAGCAAGAATTTATGTTAACTTTCATTGCTCAACAGGAAATTTTCTTAATATATTATTTCTTTCACTCAGGAAACAATTTCCCACACTTTTCCCATAGGACCATCTTCTAAATTCTTTAAGAAACCTTCATGATTGAAGCATTGCACCTTATCCCCTTCTCCTGCAAGCTAGAAATTTCACAGTTCAGAAATGATCATATACATAATTATTCTTCTCAATAACATGCTAACAGCATCACAGTTGCAACAATCGTTATTTCGTGAGTTTCATGATAACATCCATCTCAGTTCTTTCCTAATTCTCAAATTCTTTACATTCTTTGTAAACCTTAAATACAAAATGTTAAGGAAAGTAAGATCTCACAGAAGTGAGGGTTTCCATAGGATGGGTGAAGATGCTTACATGCCTTTTATTAGTTTCTCTAGGACTGCAGTGCTAAAACCTCTGGAGGGCCACAGACCTGCAAGCATTGCAACTCCAGCTCCTGGCTGTCTGATAGAGCTGCACCCAGACATGCCTGCCAGAGGCAAAGCAGCTCAGTCTCATTCTGCAGCTGACTGCTGTGCTTGTCCAAGGAGCTGCCTTGTGCCCTGGCTTGGCTGGGACTGTGCCAGCCTCAGCAGCTGGTAGCAGCACTGCTCTCATCTGAAGCCAAGGTCACTCTCAGTTGCATCATGGAATGACCGGAGCAGCCATGTAGCTGTCTTCCAGCTTGATCGGTAGCTCTGTTTTGACAAGGGAGAGTGATTTAACACCACAGTGTGTTCCCTGTCAGAAAGGATTTTCTGCATGATAGGGATCTTGTGTACACCACCCTGTGTAGGGTGTGTGTAGGGGTATGTTACACAGGGTTTTATTCACAAATAAAGAATCAGTAGGCATTTGCTCACACAGCTAGGATGATGCAGAGCAGTGATCTGCTGGGAAGGACTATATGCCTTTTTCTCCTTCACAGCAGAGGTGCTTTACATCTGTAACTCCTGTGTAGGAGGTGTGCTTCAGGACACATAACCAAATGGTGCCAGATGGTTCCTGCAAGGGAATGCTGTATCCTGCATCTCCTGAAGGAGCACCCTGCCTGAATGGAGATCACAGAGATGCAGATAGCACAGCATTGTACACAGGCAGACCCCATGGAAAGTACAGCTGTTTAGTTGATCACATGCCCTGAAGACAGCTACCAGGATCCATCCCCTCTCTTTGACACAAGAGTTCTCCTTAAGACTGCAAGAGACAGATGTATGCAAAGATGAGTCCGGGCTGGATGTGGGGACTGCAAAACAGCCACATCTAAAGTGTTTCTCCTCTTCTTCACTCAGGACTCAGAGTAGCAGCAACAGTTCGGGAAGCCTTAATTAAGGAGGCACTAAGGAGGCTGCATGGAACTGGTTTGGAAAAGTACAGATGAGGCAGAGCTATCCAGTGCTGACAGACAGCATGAGTGTGGACATGCAGGGTCCAGGGAAATGAAGGGAAAACATGCTAGGAATTTGGCACATGGAAGGAGCTATGGGATGGGGAAGCTGGAGGTGTCTGACCTGGGGAATTAAAGAAAAAGAGATGGGGTTTTATGCCACAAAGCAAAGGATTAGATCCGTGTGGAAAGGAACTGCTCTGCTGCATTGTTCAGCCTGCCTCATTCTAGGAATTTTTTTTTTCTGAACTTGCCAGGAAATGTCTCTTGAAGTCTTTTAAAAATGCATGTTTTCCAGGTGATGAGCCTACAGTCATGGAGTTAAGCTATGTTAAACTTCTGTGGTTTAATCCAGCTCAGTGATTTTTTGCCCCATAAATGTCAGAAGTGCTGGTCTTTCACTGACACCTGTGGACATAAGGCAGAATTGCACACAGGCTTTCATGCTCTGAAAGTCAGGCATTTCAGCTCCTAAACTTTTTGGAAAAGAGTCTCTTTCCTCAGACTTTCCCCCGAGGAGTCAATAACAAAAATGTTCATGATACTGCTGCAGTGATACACAGTAACTTGTGAGATTCAGGTTTGTCTTTCTCTCTTTCCTGGGGGAGAATTATAGGAAGAAAGTGATTTAAGGATTCTGCCTTCTTCTGCAAAAGCTAGCTGCACCCCTAACCACGTGTTTTACAAGATCAAGAGCAGGGCAAAGCAGTATGCCTTGTAGTTGGAGCAGACAGGCGTGAAGCATCACTGCCCATCCAGAAGCTGGTTTTCACCTGCCAGTGGTTTTGCCTGATGAGAACAGTGGGATGGGAAGAGGGGACAGTACCTGTTTCACACTCTGCATTGCTACTCTAGTTAAAATTGCTGCTGAAATAGCTGTAACACTGGTAACACCCTGTCCTAGACCTCCTTAGGTTAACACAGGCTCACATTTAGCACAGACAAAGCAAAATTTTAAACATGTATCTTTATGTGCAGGATAAACTTTTAAATATTTGTTTTGCTGGTGCTTACAGGTGTGGAAATCCTTTGGCTGACATACGATATTTTTAAGTAGGCTACTGGCTTGTTGAAGGCAAGCTGCTGCTTGTATGAAAACTTACACATGAAGCTAGGATAAATTGACCTCAAACTAGGATGACTTCAATGCCGAAGATGTGTATTTTTGATAAGGCCAGTGCCATGCACATGAAGAATATAGTAGGAATTGATTTAGAGGCAGCATAATAGAATCATTTTGAAAGAGAGGACAAGGAAGGGCAAGGCAAGGACCATCTCTCACCATCCCCACACTCCCACTGATGAGGCCAGTGCCTTGCTGGGGTCAAATGAAAAAGTTAGTGGGGCATTCATCACCAATGCAATGTATCACCACTTGCAGTTTACTGCGGTATATAGCACACGCTCATTAGGAAACATTTCTTATTTCCTTGACTTTGTCCTCTGTGATTGTCTTGACTGTCTTGATAAAACAACAGCTCTTGTAAGGTCATTTTTGTCCCATACACAAAGCTGTGCACTAACATTAGGTCCAGCTGAAGCCAAACCTAGGAAGAGCGTGGCAGTCATTTGACAATCATTTGTGGTCATATTGATTAACTGCAAGGGTACATTTCCCTGTCTCAGAAGTACCCTCTCCCCCACCCTTCTTGCCCAGATTTCTGTGCTTTCCAGGGGCTTTGGTTTGCAAACTCTTTATTGCCAATGGGTTTTGAAAGAACTATGGTATGTAGTGGGGCTTCTGCTACAAGCTGGAAAAAAGAACTTTTCAAAATAATCTTCTCGGTGATATTTGTGGTGTTTTGGAAATAAGCACTGTCTGATCCTACAGCACTATTGGGAGTAAGATTTTAAAAAAAGCCAAAGGTTTTCCACACTGGTCTTCTTGGGACCAATAAAGATTAAACAAAAAAGTTTGGTTAATGGTGGGGCTTTGCTCCCATACCAATAGAGAAACATCCTTTCAATAAATGAGGGTCTGTGAGCAGCCCTCTGGCAAGGAAAGTGTGGGAGAGAAGAAAACTCTTGGTGATAGGACCCTCTCTTTGTTTGCAATAGACCTTGTCACATACTACGTTGATTTTTTTGGTATGTTTTAAATCTTTTTCAAGACCTTGAAATAGGTCCATGAAATGGACCTCTCTGTCAGGAACTCTTCCTGTTTGGCAGTGTTGGCACCCTTTTCTGTATGTTGTTCCAGTGTAGTATCAGTAACTCCCACTGAATGGCAGTAGCAGGCTGTGCATATAATTCTGGCATATTCAAAATGCCAGGTATTACATTAAGCATGCACAATAAAACCATTTAAAAGTTGCACTGCTCTGAGCTGATTTAGACACCTCCCCAGTGCTTTATAAATACATGTTATATTTACAGTTCTTTGATCAGATTGAAGTAACCTATTATCATAATGATAGTACTCACCCAGTATATTTAATATGATAGACACAACAGATGTATGCTGTGAGCTTGAGAGAAGGCACAGTTAGAGTAAAAAGTGACTTCTTTCTCCTTAAATAAGAGCTATTACTTGCAGCTTTACAAGTCTATGCTATGGTGACCAGAATTCATCTTCTTCATACCTGTGGTTTATATATAACATCTTTGTACAAGGGTGCTGTGATCCTGATACACACTTCATACATTTCTTGCCAGAGAGTTCTCTTCCAGAGTGAGGAGAGTAATCCATATTTAGAGAGGCAGCAATTGCAGTAGTAATGTTCCTTGATGAAGGTTTCAAAAGGATGTCAGTAGACATATAGGTCTGTGGTTTATAGCTTAACGAAAAGGCATTCCTCAGTCCTTTTTGTGATCTGTATGCACACAGAGTTGATGAAAGCAATACTTTATTTAAATGCTTTTGTGGTCATTTTTGCTTAATGCAGAAAAATATCTCTGTATTTCCAGCCCGTACTTATGGGGATTGAAATGAGGGACCAGAGTTTACCATGTCTGCTTATCAAAGAACTGTGGAATAGCTTGGGTTAAAAGCGAGCCTAAAGATAATCTGTTTCCAACACCCTGCTGTAGGCAGAGACACCTTTTGCTAAACCAGGTTGCAGAAAGCCCCATCTAACTTGGTATGGTTATGCTATGCAGTACCCAATTGTTATCAATAGTGCCCTCTTGGACTGTTCAAATTTCTCATGTAGCTGAAATAATACCATGAGATGGCTGTCATTGAGATACCTCAGATTGCAGTCAAAACACCAAAAAACCAACACAACTTCAGTGCACCAAATACTTACTCCTCTTTATGTCTCCATTGTGCTCTGTAAAACACATTGCTAGCTAAAGGAACTAGTGGCATCCTGGCTTGCACCAGCAACAGTGTGGCCAGCAGGACCAGGGCAGTGACTGTCCCTCTGTACTCGGCACTGGTGAGGCCACACCTCGAATCCTATGTTCAGTTTTCGGCCTCCCACTCCAAGCAAAATATTGCGATGCTGGAACAAGACCAGAGAAGGACAATGGAAATGGTGAAGGGTGTGGAGCACAAGTCCTATGAGGAGCTGCTGAGGGATTTGGGGTTGTTTTTCTCTCTGACGCTTTCTGGAGAAAAGAAGGCTCAGGAGGGTCTTATCACTACAATAGCCTGAAAGGAGGGTGTAGTGATGTAGGGTTTGGTGTCTTCTCCCAGGTAACAAGTGACAGGACAAGAAGAAATGGCCTTAATCCGTGCCAGGGAAGGTTTAGATTGGATATTGGGAAAACTTTCTACACAGCATGGGCTGTCAAGCATTGGAACAGGGTGCCTGGGAAGTGGCTGGGTCATTATGTCCAGAGTTGTTTAAAAGACATGTTGATGTGGCACCTAGGGAAACAGTTCAGTGCTGGACCTGGCAGCACTGGCTTAATGGTTGTACTTGCTGATCTTAAAGGTCTTTTCAAACATAAATTATTCTATGATTCTGCAGAGATATTTTTTCATGTGCTTTTTGTAATAGAACTGCCCCATTCAGCACCTCTGAAGCTTTACTTGGACTATATTACTGATTTCAAGTAATAAAACAATATGGAATTAATTCTGCATCTGACAAATTCTGAAGAAGACTAAGGGAACTTTAAGCTTAGCTTGTGTGGAATCACACTGAAACTGCAGCTCACCACTGCTGGAAGATTCCCATATGAGCAGTGCTGCCATTTTACAAGTAACTAGCTTGCATGTTAGAGGTGGTTGTTGATGAAGTGATTGCTACCAACAGTATGCAGGCCCATGGAAACTAATACTTCATTTTGAAATATATCTAATAATTGGCCCTTATAAGCCACTTTTGAATGTCTCCTTGATAGTATGGCTACCTAATTGTTTTTTTTTAATTGTAATTGCAAACTTGATAATTGCTCGAAGCATGTAATACATAGAAGCATCACTAATGTGTGGTTGATACATATTAAGAAAAAATGTAGTTGCAGGTATTTCTGCTGCCACTAAATTAAGTAACGACACGTTTTTGGAGCTATTGAAGTTCTCTTTCAAAATGTAATGTTTTGGGTTGGTTTTGGCTTTTTTTTTTAGTGCTCTAATCTGAAGCAGAGTTAAGGAATGCAATTTTAATGCTGATTGGTCTAGAAATGAAGTCTGCCTAGAAAATGATCAGAATATTTTAAAAGAAAGCTGTTTTTTTCACCTTATCCATGACTTGACTGATGATTAGAAAAACAAAGAAAGCCCTGTAATATGCCACGGTTACTTTAGCCCATAAAGAGCTGTCATAGTTAACTACTATGCATGTTTCATACTGCTAGACCATAATTACTGTTTTCTGACCTAAGCATCGCTGTGTGTAGCTCACTGAAACATCTGCTCTACAGGTTCTAGTTGTCGTGGGGAAATGATAAGGGGATGTTTTTTCCCTCTGAATATCACTGTTGAGAAGACACTAGTTCCATAAGAGGACTGAGTGGCCTGACAGCCTCAGGTCAGGCGCTATCTGCACTTCTTGTCATGGCAACTTTGTAAAGGGAGTGGAGGCTGGGGAAAATGAAGACCAATAGGAATAACCAGGGATAGTGGCATGTGAGCCTGAGAAGAAGGTCTCTTGGATTTCTGCAGAGTAAAACACAGCCTGTAGCAGTATCTCCAGTGACGGAGATCATTATAATAGAGTCATGAAGGAGAGAGTTATTAATGGAGAGCTTGAAAGGGGAAAGGCAGAGGTAGTTGAGCAGGATCGAGGTGTTACGGCAACCACAGCAGTTTCAGCAAGGTGTATATGAGTGTCTGAAGCTGAATAAAGGGGAGAGAAAGAGAAGCAAAGTCAAAGAACATGAAAGCAGGGGAGGTCTCTGGCCTCTGCCCCAGGCTGAGCTCTGACCACAATGAAAGCAAGAAGCAAGCTTAGCTCCTGGGTTGTTACAGCTTGAAGATGGTGTTTTTCTTCCTTGAAATCTAGCCTAACGCAGTCATCAAGACATCATTATTTTTATTAAAAAAAGTTCCACTCACTCTTAAAAAAAACACCAAAAGGAAGCAGTTCTGCTTGACCACCAGCTGTGTTGACTGAAGAGCTGACAACTAAGATACTGAGCCCTGCCATCTCCAGAAGCTGCTGATGTGCCTTTGCCACAGAGTTTGGGCACATGCTGATGGGACATCACGCGAAAGTACAAGTGATGCTCATTCCAGTGCACGTCAGAGGAAACTACAGAAAATGCCTTGGGAATCAAGATGGAACTGGGGGAAATGGAAGGAGATGTTGGAGCCACAGCAGACTTCAGATCGAAGAACAGCAGGGGTCTGTGGTCACATCCCTGCTCAACACCAACCATGGGTTTCTCCAGACATTTCCACAGAGGGATATGGGTATTTCACAGCCTCATCAAGCAACCTGCCCCCGTGTTGACCAAGTGCTGTGAGAAGGGCCAGTTGGAGGAAAAGCATAAATTTCCGCTGCTACAGTGCCGCAGCGTGATGGTTCAGCAAGCCATGCTCTGTGTCTGTGCCGGGATGTGTCCTTCAGTGGATGCTCCGGTGCAGCCTCTCAAGCCGCTGGCAGGCATGCGGCCACCCTCGTGCAGACAGAAGCACGGGAACTGAACACACAGCATTCAGTGCTGAACAAGATAAAGAGATGGAAGGGGGTTCTTGTGTGGAAAACCTGCAAGATGTATTTTGCAGGGGATCCGGATACAAAAAGCCACCAAACAAACGAAGGCCTAGGGGTTTTATCTGGGAATGAGGGCTAATGGGAAGGGGGCAAAGGGGAGGGATCAAAGGCGGGGTTGGGGTACACAGTCCAATGGGAGTATGAGGGGGGAGTGGCTGAAAGGAGATACCTGAGAATGTGGGAGTGTCCTAGAACGAGGTATGTACAGGGGTTACAAAGCATTATGGCGAGAAGCCGCCTTCTCACTATAACCTGGGAGGGGGTGAGGTCATTTTAAGTCTCTCTTGTGGCCCAAGCTCCAGGCTGGGTCACCACAACACTTAGGTTACAGATCTTAGGTTACAGACCAATCTCAAGTGCAAACTGAAGTAAAATTCTATCTGGACCTGTAACTTCATGAGTTTCTGAGACCAGTGTTTAGAATTTGGCCTCATTCTTCTTGTGATTCTTCTCAAGATCTCTGCATGGCTTAAGAAAAAATACTGACACATGACTGTGTCTGTTTGTTATGTAAGTCAGTGCTCACACCACAAAACATGAGCAGATGGTGATATTGGAAAGTAAGCATTGAAAGGTTACAGAATCACAGAATCCCGGGATGGGTTAGGTCGAAAAGGACCACAGTGGTCATCTGGTCCAGGCTCCCAGCTCAAGAAGGGCCTCCTAGAGCACATGGCACAGGATTGTGTCCAGACAGTTCTTGAGTATCCTCAGTGATGGAGACTCCAGAGCCCCTCTGGGCAATCTGTTCCAGTGTTCAGTCACCTGCACAGTGAAGAAGTTCTTCCTCATGTTGAGGCAGAACTTCCTGCTCACCAGTTTCTTTCCATTGCCTCTGGTCCAATTGCTCAGCACCACTGAGAAGAGCGTGGTCCATCCTCTTGCCACTCACTCTTCAGATACTTACGGACACTGATGTCTCAAATGTCTCTTCTTGAGGCTGAACAGGGCCAGTTCCCTCAGCCTTTTCTCCTAAGAGAGATGCTCCTTTAGAAATGCTTCTTTAACCATCTTTGTAGCTCTTCACTGGAACTACTCCAGGAGCTCTGTGTCTCTCTATTCCTGAGNCTCTATTCCTGAGGAGCCCAGAACTGGACACAGCACTCCAGATGTGGCCAGGAGTGAGTATTATGAATATGAGTATTCATGGGTGTGAGGGTGGGAAGCCCCTGATGTAAGTGCAGCAGGGGCATGTGGCTGTTCCTTGTGCCTCCCAGGAGTGTGTAGGCGCAGGAAGCCAGCCCGGCCCTGTGCGAGCAGGGGGCAGGAGGAGAGGGAGAATCACCCAGTGATTCGCAATGAACTCACCCACTTGCATGCTCAGCAAAGGGTAGAGATAATGCAAACAGAGCTGTCCCAAAAGCAGTTTAGTCAGCTTTTAAATCTCCTTTAAAAAATGATGACCACTGGAAATACTACTGGGTAATTTTAAAACGTTTTTATTATTTTAGGAAATCGCAGTGGAAATATCTAAAAAAGCGAGAGAAATCTGATCACCCTGGCATTTACAACAGAGGCAGCAGTGTGAACAGCTGATGCAGAGATGCCTCGTCTGTTCTAAGTTAAACAGGGAAGAGGCCTGTGTTCATAANCCAGAAGCTGCTGATGTGCCTTTGCCACAGAGTTTGGGCACATGCTGATGGGACATCACGCGAAAGTACAAGTGATGCTCATTCCAGTGCACGTCAGAGGAAACTACAGAAAATGCCTTGGGAATCAAGATGGAACTGGGGGAAATGGAAGGAGATGTTGGAGCCACAGCAGACTTCAGATCGAAGAACAGCAGGGGTCTGTGGTCACATCCCTGCTCAACACCAACCATGGGTTTCTCCAGACATTTCCACAGAGGGATATGGGTATTTCACAGCCTCATCAAGCAACCTGCCCCCGTGTTGACCAAGTGCTGTGAGAAGGGCCAGTTGGAGGAAAAGCATAAATTTCCGCTGCTACAGTGCCGCAGCGTGATGGTTCAGCAAGCCATGCTCTGTGTCTGTGCCGGGATGTGTCCTTCAGTGGATGCTCCGGTGCAGCCTCTCAAGCCGCTGGCAGGCATGCGGCCACCCTCGTGCAGACAGAAGCACGGGAACTGAACACACAGCATTCAGTGCTGAACAAGATAAAGAGATGGAAGGGGGTTCTTGTGTGGAAAACCTGCAAGATGTATTTTGCAGGGGATCCGGATACAAAAAGCCACCAAACAAACGAAGGCCTAGGGGTTTTATCTGGGAATGAGGGCTAATGGGAAGGGGGCAAAGGGGAGGGATCAAAGGCGGGGTTGGGGTACACAGTCCAATGGGAGTATGAGGGGGGAGTGGCTGAAAGGAGATACCTGAGAATGTGGGAGTGTCCTAGAACGAGGTATGTACAGGGGTTACAAAGCATTATGGCGAGAAGCCGCCTTCTCACTATAACCTGGGAGGGGGTGAGGTCATTTTAAGTCTCTCTTGTGGCCCAAGCTCCAGGCTGGGTCACCACAACACTTAGGTTACAGATCTTAGGTTACAGACCAATCTCAAGTGCAAACTGAAGTAAAATTCTATCTGGACCTGTAACTTCATGAGTTTCTGAGACCAGTGTTTAGAATTTGGCCTCATTCTTCTTGTGATTCTTCTCAAGATCTCTGCATGGCTTAAGAAAAAATACTGACACATGACTGTGTCTGTTTGTTATGTAAGTCAGTGCTCACACCACAAAACATGAGCAGATGGTGATATTGGAAAGTAAGCATTGAAAGGTTACAGAATCACAGAATCCCGGGATGGGTTAGGTCGAAAAGGACCACAGTGGTCATCTGGTCCAGGCTCCCAGCTCAAGAAGGGCCTCCTAGAGCACATGGCACAGGATTGTGTCCAGACAGTTCTTGAGTATCCTCAGTGATGGAGACTCCAGAGCCCCTCTGGGCAATCTGTTCCAGTGTTCAGTCACCTGCACAGTGAAGAAGTTCTTCCTCATGTTGAGGCAGAACTTCCTGCTCACCAGTTTCTTTCCATTGCCTCTGGTCCAATTGCTCAGCACCACTGAGAAGAGCGTGGTCCATCCTCTTGCCACTCACTCTTCAGATACTTACGGACACTGATGTCTCAAATGTCTCTTCTTGAGGCTGAACAGGGCCAGTTCCCTCAGCCTTTTCTCCTAAGAGAGATGCTCCTTTAGAAATGCTTCTTTAACCATCTTTGTAGCTCTTCACTGGAACTACTCCAGGAGCTCTGTGTCTCTCTATTCCTGAGGAGCCCAGAACTGGACACAGCACTCCAGATGTGGCCAGGAGTGAGTATTATGAATATGAGTATTCATGGGTGTGAGGGTGGGAAGCCCCTGATGTAAGTGCAGCAGGGGCATGTGGCTGTTCCTTGTGCCTCCCAGGAGTGTGTAGGCGCAGGAAGCCAGCCCGGCCCTGTGCGAGCAGGGGGCAGGAGGAGAGGGAGAATCACCCAGTGATTCGCAATGAACTCACCCACTTGCATGCTCAGCAAAGGGTACAGATAATGCAAACAGAGCTGTCCCAAAAGCAGTTTAGTCAGCTTTTAAATCTCCTTTAAAAAATGATGACCACTGGAAATACTACTGGGTAATTTTAAAACGTTTTTATTATTTTAGGAAATCGCAGTGGAAATATCTAAAAAAGCGAGAGAAATCTGATCACCCTGGCATTTACAACAGAGGCAGCAGTGTGAACAGCTGATGCAGAGATGCCTCGTCTGTTCTAAGTTAAACAGGGAAGAGGCCTGTGTTCATAACCCAATGTTAAAATTAACAGGGTTTCTTTTGAGAGGTCTGCTGAGCCATTGCTGGCTCTGAATGCAAGACAAATTTCATGCTTTTTGATACATGTACTATTTTCTTATGTGCCTAGTAATACATCTACCTATTTATGAATCCCTTGTTTGAGATCTGGCATCTTGCTTGGTACTATATGGAAAGTCTAAGAAATGCAGTCCTTTCTCCAAAAGGCATATAAATCAAATGCCCAGGTTGTTTTTTTTCAGTGTTTTCCTACTGTGAGGCAAACAAAAGGAGAATTAGAACAGTATTGAAGTAGAAAAAGCTCAAGTACATGGAAGACTCCTGTTTTTCTATCCGCAACCACAACTCCTTGGCCTGGCAGTCTCACAGGGTGGTCCTGTCCCTAAAGAAACTCAGATTCCTGGGTTTGGATGAGCTAGAAGCAGCAAAAATAACAGTGGTTTGTGCTCTGCTTGTTTTGCTGCTCTTGATATGGGACCAGAATAGGAATCATGGCTATTGAAGAAAATAGTTGATGTTTAAAATCAATCTTCCTGATAGTCGGCTCTGATAAGAAGTTGGCTTGAAAATGACAGTTTAGGTGAATGGAAATGTGTTTCCTCTCACCTCAGTGAACACTGCAGGAGGCCAGGAGTGACATAACACATCCAGATTTGCCTTTCTTTGGAGGTGAACCAAGTTCACCAGGAGGTAAAAAGCCAACAGGGATCTAGTGGCAGGGATTTGTTTGCTGTTGCTGTTTCCAGGTACCTAATGAGGGTCATAGAGGACATGGAGACAGACCCTTTCCCAAGATATAAGGATAAAAGAACACGGTTTGCACCCAGGGAAATTCTGATCATATACTAGGAAAGGTTTCCTCACTGTGACAGTCTTTACACTGACATAGGTAGTGGAGGGATGATGTGGGGTCTCTGTCCTTGGAAATATACAAAACCTTTTTGGGTGAGGCCATAAAAAACCTCATATAATTTTGGTATCAGCTCTGTTTCAAGCAGAGAGTTGGATTAGAAACCTCCAGGTTTTTCTTCCAGTCTATGAAACTAATGAATATATTGATGAGGTAAGTTGATGAGTTATGACTAATTATTCTATTAGATTTTTAGACTCCCAGAGACTATCTTACTATTCAGGGTTAAAAAGAAATCAGCCAGTTAATACAGAACATGGGAAAGCATGTTGATCCGACTCCTCTCAGGCAAAGGCTTAGCCAAGAAGCCTGTTTTGTTTCTAGCACACTCTCCCCTTATATATTACCCTTATATATTACCCTTATGTCAAATCCTTGTAAATAAAGCAGTACATTTATTTACGAGGTGATGACAATGATTGTAGATTTGTTTAATGGCACACAACGTAGCATGGTATATTACAATTATCTATCGTAAACAAATGTAAGTGGGCTCTGTAATAACAATTGCTGGTGAATATACTGTTTTATTATATCCATTTTTAGATAAAGTACACAACCAGGACAAGCTGAGCAAGAAACCAAAAAACTGTGCCTCTATAATTGTCTTCTATGAACAGACATGCTGCTCTGCTCCTGTGCCACCTATAAAAGCACCTGTGATATTTGAGCTAGTTTGAGAGAGATAATCCTTTTGCAATGGGGCTTTCAGTGGAACTGCATGGTCTCATTGCAATGGTAAACTTTTAGAGTCCTTTTCCATTTGGATTACATTATCTGTGCCCAGTGAAGATGTTATCACAGGATACATTTCTGTCTGTAATCGGAGAATCACAGAAGGGTTAGGGTTGGAATGGACCTTTAATAATCATCCAGTCCAACCCCTTACCATGACCAGGGACACCGCTCTGTGCAACCTGTGCCAGTGTTTTATCACCCTCATTGCAAAAAAATTCTTATATTTTATCTAAATTGAACCTCCTTCATTTCAAAATCACGATCCCTTGTCCTGTCGTAACAGACCCTGCTAAAAAGTTTGTGCTCATCTTCCTTACAGCTCCCCTTTAAGGACTGAAATGCCGTAAGGTCTCTCCATATGTATGTATTGGAGTCTCTAAGGGTTGGGAATCAGTATCCCTTTTCTCTTTGGTTTGTGGTAAATCTGCAGGAAAATGACCTGAGCCTGGGCACTCCCTGGATGTTAATGTTGTTCCTGAGCAGTGTGAGCAGGACTTGTCCCCAGGCTGTGGGACAGCAGTCTCAGTCATCCCAGGACAAGGCAGGTAAGAAATGTAGGAGGGAAAGGTGTCTGCCTCCCCTGTCCCTTTCAGGGATGCATCATGTGGGTGATGAATATTGTCTCCGTATGGTGAGGCCTGGGAAGGCCAGGGCAGCTGCATGACAGATGGCTGTCTCTTGCTAGGCAGGGCAGCAATGCAAACAGAGGGTCAGGCTAAGTGCATTGACTTAAAATCTTAACTTCAACATTTAATTAACATTTCCAAAGTTTCCTGGATCCTTATGAGACTTTTCTCTTTCTGTTGAGAATCAGTATTGTTATTGGGCAGATGCCAGATTTCTTGGCTTTAAGTTTGTGAGTCTGAACCACACTGTCGGTTTCCCAAGCTTTATGTCTTGATCTCTGATAATGTATTCACTTCTGAGATGGAAATAGCAAGTCTTTACAGAACTCCTCAGATTTTTTGCCATCCAAGTGTGTGTCTGTGCACATACCCTGCAGCCAATCTGTTTGAAACTCACATCCAAGAATTGCACCAAGATTTGAAATCACTGCTTGTAATGAATTTTTTAAAAAAATAAAAATAGAAAATATACGTATCATAGGATATTAAATAATNTTAGGTGAATGGAAATGTGTTTCCTCTCACCTCAGTGAACACTGCAGGAGGCCAGGAGTGACATAACACATCCAGATTTGCCTTTCTTTGGAGGTGAACCAAGTTCACCAGGAGGTAAAAAGCCAACAGGGATCTAGTGGCAGGGATTTGTTTGCTGTTGCTGTTTCCAGGTACCTAATGAGGGTCATAGAGGACATGGAGACAGACCCTTTCCCAAGATATAAGGATAAAAGAACACGGTTTGCACCCAGGGAAATTCTGATCATATACTAGGAAAGGTTTCCTCACTGTGACAGTCTTTACACTGACATAGGTAGTGGAGGGATGATGTGGGGTCTCTGTCCTTGGAAATATACAAAACCTTTTTGGGTGAGGCCATAAAAAACCTCATATAATTTTGGTATCAGCTCTGTTTCAAGCAGAGAGTTGGATTAGAAACCTCCAGGTTTTTCTTCCAGTCTATGAAACTAATGAATATATTGATGAGGTAAGTTGATGAGTTATGACTAATTATTCTATTAGATTTTTAGACTCCCAGAGACTATCTTACTATTCAGGGTTAAAAAGAAATCAGCCAGTTAATACAGAACATGGGAAAGCATGTTGATCCGACTCCTCTCAGGCAAAGGCTTAGCCAAGAAGCCTGTTTTGTTTCTAGCACACTCTCCCCTTATATATTACCCTTATATATTACCCTTATGTCAAATCCTTGTAAATAAAGCAGTACATTTATTTACGAGGTGATGACAATGATTGTAGATTTGTTTAATGGCACACAACGTAGCATGGTATATTACAATTATCTATCGTAAACAAATGTAAGTGGGCTCTGTAATAACAATTGCTGGTGAATATACTGTTTTATTATATCCATTTTTAGATAAAGTACACAACCAGGACAAGCTGAGCAAGAAACCAAAAAACTGTGCCTCTATAATTGTCTTCTATGAACAGACATGCTGCTCTGCTCCTGTGCCACCTATAAAAGCACCTGTGATATTTGAGCTAGTTTGAGAGAGATAATCCTTTTGCAATGGGGCTTTCAGTGGAACTGCATGGTCTCATTGCAATGGTAAACTTTTAGAGTCCTTTTCCATTTGGATTACATTATCTGTGCCCAGTGAAGATGTTATCACAGGATACATTTCTGTCTGTAATCGGAGAATCACAGAAGGGTTAGGGTTGGAATGGACCTTTAATAATCATCCAGTCCAACCCCTTACCATGACCAGGGACACCGCTCTGTGCAACCTGTGCCAGTGTTTTATCACCCTCATTGCAAAAAAATTCTTATATTTTATCTAAATTGAACCTCCTTCATTTCAAAATCACGATCCCTTGTCCTGTCGTAACAGACCCTGCTAAAAAGTTTGTGCTCATCTTCCTTACAGCTCCCCTTTAAGGACTGAAATGCCGTAAGGTCTCTCCATATGTATGTATTGGAGTCTCTAAGGGTTGGGAATCAGTATCCCTTTTCTCTTTGGTTTGTGGTAAATCTGCAGGAAAATGACCTGAGCCTGGGCACTCCCTGGATGTTAATGTTGTACCTGAGCAGTGTGAGCAGGACTTGTCCCCAGGCTGTGGGACAGCAGTCTCAGTCATCCCAGGACAAGGCAGGTAAGAAATGTAGGAGGGAAAGGTGTCTGCCTCCCCTGTCCCTTTCAGGGATGCATCATGTGGGTGATGAATATTGTCTCCGTATGGTGAGGCCTGGGAAGGCCAGGGCAGCTGCATGACAGATGGCTGTCTCTTGCTAGGCAGGGCAGCAATGCAAACAGAGGGTCAGGCTAAGTGCATTGACTTAAAATCTTAACTTCAACATTTAATTAACATTTCCAAAGTTTCCTGGATCCTTATGAGACTTTTCTCTTTCTGTTGAGAATCAGTATTGTTATTGGGCAGATGCCAGATTTCTTGGCTTTAAGTTTGTGAGTCTGAACCACACTGTCGGTTTCCCAAGCTTTATGTCTTGATCTCTGATAATGTATTCACTTCTGAGATGGAAATAGCAAGTCTTTACAGAACTCCTCAGATTTTTTGCCATCCAAGTGTGTGTCTGTGCACATACCCTGCAGCCAATCTGTTTGAAACTCACATCCAAGAATTGCACCAAGATTTGAAATCACTGCTTGTAATGAATTTTTTAAAAAAATAAAAATAGAAAATATACGTATCATAGGATATTAAATAATGCATCTATGGCTGGTTGCTGGGAAGGGTGGCTCACAGCTCCAGCAAGCATGACAAATGTGAAAAAGGATACAGTGATATGTAGAATAAAGGGATCCAAAACCAGCAGAAAACGGTGAGACTTCAGAAAGGCTCAGTGTGAACGCTGTTAGAAATCTCCATAATGAACACATCTGAGTCTTGTTAGAAAAGTCTACAGGGTAGAAGGCCAAAAGGAGTGCTTGGAGGGGCTGCCCCAATGGTTTAATGGTACATCTAACCTGAGCCAATGTAATGCAGCCTTACACACCATGGAGATGAAACACTTGTTTAGAGAGCCTTGCTTTAAGAACACTCTTAAAGGAAAATTAATGTGTATTCTCTATTGCTATATTGGCATATTCTGTATGCTGAATACAACATAGTACATTTGAACAGTTTCGTTGCCTCCTCTGGTTTTTTGGAGGAGATAATATTTGTTAGAAGTATGATTTGGAAAAGACAAATGTCTAAAGGAACAAATAAGGAAATACAGATACTTTGTGAAGCCTTAACTTACTCTCTAATTTGTTATTAGTCTTCGCATTCTTGCTCTGTTTTTTAGCTCAGGCACTAAAATCCTGCAAATGGAGCAACTCATGCACATGGCAGCGCATGGCCTTGTCTGCTCCTGTTTGCTCAAGACACTGTTATTCTTATCTCAGGTGCACAGTCACCAGAGGGAGGTGGACACGTGAGCCTGCCCTTCTTATGCTCATCCCAGGAGGGAAATTCATATGTAGTGACCAGAAAAACTTTTCCAGGTTAGTGCATTTCTATGTAGACCTTGTCAGGAGATGTCTCTTGTGGTGTTATTTGGAAAATTATCATTAAAAACCTATACAAACAAACAAAACCAACCCTTTCCTGGCTATGAACATATTTTACTGAAGCAGTTGTACCTCAGCCAGCAACACCATCAGTAAAGTGTTTCACCTGCATCAACAGAGGGCATGATTCCCACAAAAATCACCCTCACTCTTTATTTAAATGAAGCCCAGGCAAAGCTTAGCTGCTAATGCTCTGAGCCTTTGGGTCTTAAAGGGAAAAGCATCTGCTGCTCCCCAGTGTGGGTGTCCAGGTGGTTTTGGGTGGGCATTCTGTATTTCACAAGGGCATTTTGCAAGTATTAGCATAAATGGCCATTATCCAGGCTAATTTCCCACAAGCTGTTGAGGAAATACGTCTCCAGTTTTTTAAACTGGTTGTTGGAACCTGACAGCAAAAATCCTTTTAAATGTAGCCTACTGAATATACACAACCGACCCTTGTTTTTTTCTGATGGCTGCTGTGTCTATGTTCCATGTGGAAGCATCGACAAAGCATTGCTTTTATAAATTTCAGCCTTAGTGTGTCACTGGATTTCAGACAAATCCTTATTTCTGACAAATACTTCAGTAGTTATTTGATAATAGTCAGGGCTCATGGTTTGCTGCTATAATCCTTGTGGTTATCTCTTTCCGCAGCACATCTCACCATCTGCTTTAGCAATGCTGCCTGGGGCATTGAAGTTCCTTTTTCTCTCTCTCTTTCTAAAAACTGTGTAATCTCCTACATTTCTCTAGTCAAGGAGGAGAAATCAGCTGATTTCAGAAGAATACTGATTTTTGTAGCCTTAGCTTGCAGCAGAGCATGTTCAGCCTTGGTGGCACATGGAAGAAATACCCCAGACCACTACGCACCATGCTCGTGGGGGAGCTCCTGGGGGGTCCAGCTCTGGGTGTGAGCTCTTTGATCTAGATCCATCTCCCATGGATGTTAAATAACAGTTTTGCTGTGGGCACACCAAAAAGCAGCTGAGTGCCTTTTGGTTGCTACTGGAATTGGGGCAGGTAGGGACCCAGTACAGAAGTGGGAAAGAAGGGAGGGGTTTCTTTTCCTTTCCCCATCCTGTTACTCAAGCTGGGATGAGAGATGCAGGCACAGCTCAGTCCTGCTACCTGTACTTTGGAGAAGCTAGAGAGAAACTCTGGGTGCTGTTCATCTATAATGATGGAATTGTGAGAGATGTTACAGCAAATGTAATATCCCCAGCACCAGCTGGAGACAAGGAGTCTGCAGCAGCTCCTGACGAGGAGTGTGCTTTCTAAGGAAACCACAGCAGCAGAGTCCTTTTTTAATGCTTCTGAGCATGAAGTGGAAGAGCGCGGCTGTTCTGCATGCGGGCAGTGGCGAAGCATGACAGTCTGGCACACTCTGAAGAGCTCTTATCCAAAAAGAGTGAGCTGGGTAGTAGGGAGGAGCCCAGCTGTGGCTTTCAGCAGCTGCTGTTGACTTGGGTATCTGGCTGTGGCCACTGGTAGCACAAAATGGAGGCTGGTGGAAGTGATGTGTCACCCCAGTGTGGCATGAAGAAGGTCGGAGATAAGACTCATTCTGAAAACTTAGGTCAAAAAATACTGGAATAGTCTTGTGAATGCTTTCCCTGTGCTCTTGATTTTATTTTGCTCTTTCCAGATAGAGTAGGGTGTTTCTCTCATCTTTGAGATCATTACTGAAAACTCTAAGGAAAAAATAATAGCTAAAAATAAAGTGAACAAAAGCAAGGGTTGTGTGCACAGTGTTGCAGATTGCTCTTTATACGGATGGGAAATGACTGTGTCTGACTTGGGTACTGCTGAAATAGAAATATCCTAAAAGATAATATTTAGATATTGAAGCACTTAGTGTTTGCAACCTTGCACTAACTTCCCCGTTCACCCTCTACACTAGGCCTCTCCTTGAACAGGCAGCTGTGATAGAGAATGTCACACTTGAATCCATTTAGTGTCCTCCTGAGAGCCGTTAGAAAGCAGATTCTCAGCTGATATAGGTCAGCATGACTTGCAGGAGCTGACATTTTGAGATTCTCTCTCCAGCGAGACTAATTAGACAGTGCATAGGAGTAAGTTCACATGTTTTGCTGCGTGGGGTGAGGTCTGTGCTGTTTTTCATAAAAGAAATCTATGGAGGAAGCCTATGGCTGGAAATAGTGGGCTGGGCTAACCAGTCACCCTTCCAGTTTGTGGGGAAACCGTTTTGGCTTCTTCAGGGTCCTCAGAAATTAATCAGTGGAATAAAAAATATTTCCTCTCTGCTCCCTTCAAGGCTCACTATTGGCTCAGAGTTTTCTTAACCAACCTGTAAGAGGAAAGGTTAACCATGGGCCCTGCATGAGTCCTCTCTGTTGTTGGTCTCTCCTGTTTTGCTAAGGTGGCCAGATAAAGGGAAGGTTAAAACTCTCTCGTTACCTGGAAGCTGTCTGAAATCAGGACAGGACTAAAGTCTCCAGCTTGGGAATTTCACAAGGCAGCTGTCAGGTTGACCAAAGGCATGCTCAAATGAAGCCTGCATTTTAAAAAGCTTTTAGAGAGAGAAATTTTGGGCTGGCAGGAACAAGGCATTGTAAAAATCAAGCACTAATACAGTTGTCTATTTTAAGCTTGTTGTGCATATAGAAAGAAAGAAATGGTAGCACTTGAGATATTGATGTTTGTAGCTGTTTTTATTTTAACTGCGGTAACAGCTGGTGATGGATGACACCATTCTAAGGAAGAATATTCTTCCACAGAAAAGTAATGATTTTCTTGAGCATTTATTGTCCTTTGGGATTTGAGCTACTTGTGGTTTACTCTGTGTTGCATATTATATTATTTTCCAGTTTGATTGGCATTTTGCTGAATCACAGCTTGGTTTTCAATTTCCCAGTGACTCAGGAGCTGGTAACTGTTGTGTGGGAATATGCACTGCAGTGCTGGGCAGTACTGTAGCTCAAAAAATAAGGGGCACCACAGCAAAAAAAAAAAAAAANCATTGTAGTGGTTGGATTTAGCTACAGTGATCTTCTCATTCCTGGATTGTAGGGAAAAACAACAGAGAAGAAAAGTCCCCAGCATAAAAGGCTCTCCACCTCTTATTTCAGAAACATATTTTATCTGTAAAATTCAATTTTCAATTAGATGTAACAGAAACCTCTGAGGAAAATAAATTAATTTATTGATATACTGTGTCCCTCTGCCAGGAAAAGAACAGCTTTTCCAAAATGCTACCGTATCTAAAGCAGGAAAGGGAGGCTTAGATTTCTGCTTTAACTTTAGAGAAACCAAATAAGGCAACTGCTACATCAGCTGTGGTCTTTGAGAAGCTGTTTGCTGATAAATGAGGGGAGATATTCTAATGCCATAATTAAGCATCTCTCTCAAACATCACATCGTCCATGACTTTTATTTGAGTGATGAGGTCTATAGAAACACAGTCATTGCAGACTTGCTGACTCAAGTCCTCCATGTTCCAGGGTCAAAAGAGAGTTGCTAAATACAATTCTGACTAAGCTATTCAAAGACATCCCCTTCAAGAACACGTTCTGAACACTCAGTCTGTGAAAACACATGAGTGACTGTGGCTGTGGTTGCTGTGGCAGTGAGCATCGCTGCTGGCCCAATGGAAGCAATCTCCTAAAGGGTGGGAGGAAAGAGCCTGTCATAATAAGGTTTGCATAGGAGATGTCCCTTTGTCTATAAATTAATGAACTGTATCTGGTAGTGACAAGCAGTGTTGTCTCAGAAGGGGCTTTGTGCTCTGTCCAGAAGCTGTGTAGAGCAGTGTACACCTCTTGCAAGCTTCTGACATGTTTTCACAAGTGCACAGTTTTGCATTTGGAAAGACCACAGTTAAAGGAAAAATTGTGTCAAGAAAAACGTTTGCAGAGGGTCCAATTTTACTGCTTCTTCATCTGGGAGGAAGATATAGGTGCCACCTGAGCACCCTAAAGCCCACAAACCAGATCCACAACTGTAATTAAAAGTCTATTTTGTATTATATGAGCTCTCTTTCAGGTAAACACAGGGCAATATTTTTACCAGTTCCAGTTACTGGAAACCAGTCATTGCTCAGTACAGTGTCTGTACAACTAGTGCAGCATTTTCCATTTTGAAGCAAGGTGTTTATTCCACAGAGTTTAGGAGGAAAGTGAGAACATGCTACCTGATGGAGAGAAGATTTGTACAGACAATGAGATATTCCAAGACAACAGTTTGCAGATATCCCAGCAATCCCAGACCTTGCAGTGGGATATACTAGGAGAGGAGAAATGGGAACATCCACAGCTGAGAGCCTGTGTGGTCACAGTTTGACATGTGGAGGAAGGGCCAGGTACCCCAACCACAGAAAAGGGGTGCCTGATGCTTCTGGGGGAAGGAAGGTGATCACAGTCTGATCCCTTTACAATGGGGAGGGAATTTCATTTTCCTAGTGTGGACTGACTGAATTCAGACTACATCTGTCCTGGGTGTTGAGTAAAGAAGGTGATACAGGAAGAGGACAGTCTGTCACGTTGAATGCATGTATTTTATATGTTATTTGTTCGAAGGTGAATTCTTAATTCTTCTTTGCTCTCTGTTCCAAAATGCATCTTTACCCAAGTCTACTTTCTGCTCTTCAAAAATGAAAGTTCATGCACTGTAATTTTAATATTAGTATTTAAATGGTACTTTGATGAATACAAATTGTGCAAAGGTCTTAAAAGATGCATACACAAACACTACTGAGTTTCTCAGCCTACAGTATTATGGATATAAAAAAGTACTGCTGAGCTTGATGGCAAGCTTGAGACGTTGAAAGGCCAGCATCTTTTTCCGCAAAATAAAAAGTAGGATGGAATAGAGCAAGATTAACCTGTTTCAATTGCTAACTCAGTTCATAAAATACAATCAGGTCTGAGATTCAATATATGATGGAGTGAAATCACTTTCCAATTCCCTACTTGACTATAAGGTGTTCCCAGACAAATAATTTCTTAACTCTAGAACAAATTAGTTTGCTGAAGCAAGCTTTGGGCCCCAACTTTTTCTTCAAGGAATGCATTTTTTGTGTATGTTAATGCATATAAAGTCAGGTTTTTCTAATTGAGCTGGTATTCCAGTCGGAATTATAAGAAGTAAAATATAATAGCTGATAGACATGCTTAGCCTTTCAGCAGAAGGATGAAGCCATAATTGTCTTGTGAGAGGCTGCTTTGGTATTCGGGCATGTTCACATTTGACAAAATGAATTTTTTATCATTCTGAAACACTTCTGGCAGATGAATAAAAGTAAATCAGAATTTGTTATAGTCTTTAGGATTAAATTATAACTATATGGTGCATTTTGCTGCATAGTTTATCATCTAAATGGAACTATTATCTAGAAGTAAATTACACCTTAGTTTTTTATTAATCTCTAAATAGATAGTGTTTCTTCTTGTTGTGTTCCAAAATCATCTGCAAAACATAATCTGTTGTCAAGATTCAAGCTGTTTGACTGTAGCACACTCTTTACAGGTACAAAAGTTCATAATGCAGCACTCCTGTCTCAATAAAACCCCAAAGCAACAACCAAAAAACCCCACCAAACCCTGGCATTATTTATTTTTAATTCTGTAAGAAAAACCAGATAGACAAAAATTTGGTTATTTCCAGAGTTTCAGGTAAACTATGCCCTTACAGACAACTATGTGCACCTGAGACAATCCTGTGCTAAAAGAGGGAGTACTATCATATATCAAGGCAATATGTGGATTTTTTATGTGTAGTATAGCTATGTGCAAATCTTGAATAAAACTTATTTTATCACCAAGGCTATGAATAGGAATAGCTTTATAATCCAGTCTTTCTGCTTGAGTCACTTTGCCATCATCTTCTGCATTTTCACATTTCTTAGGAAGAGCCCATTCTTCTTGCTAGAAGTTGGGCTGGAATGTCTTTCATGATCTGCTCCATTTTCATGGTGCCCTTTGGTTGAGAAGTTATCGTAAAGCCTTGTGGCAGCTATTGTTATCTTCATAGATCTGAGCAGAATCACTTCTCGGCACCTTCTAGGTGCAGAATGTCTCCTTTAAAGGGGCTAGTTTGAACTGCTGGGGCAGATTAGTGACTGTCACACTCAAGATGTACACACAGATTAACTTGATCACTTGAAAATACACAAATAGAACTTTTGTTTAATATTAGGTCATTCTCACTCTCTGTTCTCTACGTTTAGCACACCAGACTAATGCTGGCTTAATACAAGCAGTGAGTAGATCGGGATAAATGTATGGGATATAACAACGCCCAAAGGTGCAATTATATAGTTTGGTTCTCAGGGATTTGTTTTAGGCAGGCAGGAACTATTATGAAAATACTTTTCAAATACTGGGGTGCTGCGGTTTTGGTTTTTGGTTTGGGTGGGGGGTTTTTTTGAGATTGAAGTTATTTACACACAAAAGACAAAAAGATCAGAAGAACAAAAGGATGCCCTCAGCTACCAAACCTCACCAGAGAGACCCCTATACAAACTGTAAATCCCTTTCCTCTGCTCCAAATTTGTCTTTGCAGCCTAGCAGTATGACAGCAGTGCAAGACGACAGTGATGCAATGCAGTGAACCTCTGTGGCTCTCCCTTGCCCTCTGGCTGCTGCACCTGGGCAAACATTGACCTCTGGGAAAGTCTCTCAGGAAGCTTGTGAGCCTGCTGGAAGCAGCTGGCTGCAGCAATGGTCACACTCCTGCCTGGCAGCCTTCTCTCTGAGTCATTTCCACTGAGTGTCTGTATCCACGGTGACCCATCCAGTAAGTCTTGTCCTCTGCATACCTTTCCATTATGAGCATCACAGCTGCAAAAGCAGAGGTAGGATGTCTCAATAGCCAAAATCTCAAATATGCAGCTTTCATTTCACATGTGTAATTTAGCTCTGCTCTGAGAGTCAGTTTCTTGTCAGTGAAGATTTTCCATCCTAAGAAATAAATCAAAGAAGTAGGAGAGTCACTCAAGACAAGGGATGACTCATTTGCCAATTGAAGCTCTGCTTTAAATACTTCAGGCCAAGAAAAATATGAACTGAGACAAGGTTTTTGTTTTGGTTGTATCACTAATATATTCAGATGGACTTTTGGGGTGGTTTACTTTGTGAAATTCAAAACCAGCTATGTTTAACATGCAGTAAAATAAGTAAGCAAAAATATTTCAAGATAATTATGCCTGTACAAAAATAGCATTATGCAGAAGTTAAAAAGTATTCTAAATATTTTACATCTGTAAAAATACTATTTAATTATTTGTATGGAGGAAATACTGAATGAAGCACTGAGAAATGTTTATGAAGGAAGGCTTTATACAGAGGCTTTGTAGAGAGAACCATATATTCAGTTTGAGTATTTCTGTGTGATCACATACGTTAATAATGAAATTATCTTTTTTTGGACTAATCTGATAATTAGCCAGTAGGTTTGCTAAAGTTAAATTCTCAAGTATCAAAGAAAGTGTGATTTTGTTAATGCACACTTTTCAATTCCTGCATAGCTGAAAATGGATGTGCAACAAATACTCTCACACATTCCCTGTCAGTCTCATCTTGCCTGGCTTGCCTGGCCAAGGCAAGCATCTTGTGACAATTACACTGCTAGTAACAGTGGTTACCACTTGATGACCTAGTGAAGCTACTAAAGTAGCTTCAGTTGAAAAGGATGTTTCAGTGTTGACTAATATCTTGAAAATAGTGTCCTTGCTGGGATGGATAAACTTTCAGGACAAAGAAGGAGAATTTATTGGCCAAGTACGTAGTTACTAATATGAGCATGTTAAATACGTCCAAAAATCAGTTTCTTTAAGCAAAATCTAAGCTGGTTTTGCATTCCTTTTTATTATACTTGTTTGGAACAGTAGCTTGAAAACTGTGATAGTGGATGAGTTGCTGATCTAATCCAGTATTCAGCAATGAATGAAGCAGCTCCGAGACACACATGCAGAAGTTCTGATATGGCAATTATAAATTAACTTTTCCAGAAAAGAAGTTCTTTTATAATCCCATTTGATGGGAAACTGGTGTGTGCCCTGAATAATAAAAGCTTATAACATTGCCAAAACTTATGGCTTTTTAAATTAAATGTTTTACCGTAATGATAGTTTTTATCTTTGTTCACAATGTAGTTCACTTATTGTTTTGGATCCTGTGCAGCTCTTTCCTTTAATGGTGGAGGAATGTGTAGCTCCTGGATAATGCCTTTTCCCAGTAATTTTCAAAGCAGTTCTAAAGAAGGTCACTATAATTAAAATATTCTCTTTTTTAAACTTAAGCTGCATAATGAATTTTATGAGATAAACTTCTTAAGAAATGGTTTCACAATTTAAAGTATGCCATTCTTTATATAAGCATAGAAGGGAAGAAGCAGAAAATCTACCTTGCTTTCTTTTCAGCCTTCATTTAATTCCTTCTTATCATCCATCACTTGTTTTCAGTTATTTTTCATAAGACTTCCATCGGGATCTTAGATAAAACGTAGAGAATGAAATTACTGCCAGAGGTATTGGAGTCCATTATCAGCCGGTTTGGGTCTCTCTTGTGGACAATCCCACTCTATATTTGTCCCCCTGATAATCTGAGCTCAGGTGGATATTGGCGATGTTTCACAGTTTCTCAGTCTTGGGACGCTGAGATGCCCACAGCTCCCATCTGTGGGTCTGGCAAGTGTTCCCTGAGCTGAGCATCTGTGCTTTGGGCTTTCCCGGTTTTTGGCAACAAGGAGCAGAGGTGTGTGCTATCCCTCCTTTCCGTGACTGTCCGGTCAGCTTTGTGGTGTCTGCACAGGGAATCAGCTGGACAACACGCAACTCCTGAGGCCTGGCACTGGAAATACCTCCTTTCTCCTGTCCGGCTCCAGCAGTCCCACTGGCTCCTCCAGTGGAGCTCCCCGAGGTGGGGACAGCGGTGGTAGCCAGGCTGCGGGCTTTGAGACGAGCTGCCGTGGCTTCTGACTGCTGGTTCTGAGCAGCACTGCTTGGCTCTGACAATGGAGGCTGTGGTCCACACTGCAGATGTGCAGGGATTATGTCAATAATTTGCAACAATGTTGGGAAACTTTTTTTGAAATTTTGAATTTGCTACAGCAATCTGAGTCTCGCCCTTGCCATGACCAAAGCAGTGATTTGGGCTCATTAGCTGGGTGAAACACAATTTTGAACAGCAGTTGTGAAAAAACAATTTTGAACAGCAGTTGTTACAAACCCTTTGTGAGAACAATGATAATTTACGAAAATTACTTAATGAGTTATTTCTGAGTAACATGTTTTAGATGAGTCCTGAATTTCTTGTCAACAGCATTGAAGAAAAGTGGTATTTGTGAGCCACTTAGCTGTATGATTTAGGTGTTTCCAGACTGAAGGTGTTCCCTGACATATTCTTCTTCCTCCATTTTTTCCTGGTACGATAAAACCTTAGTAGAAGGTGCCAAACAATTGTGTATTCCCATCAAACATGGCTTTGTATTTCTCAATTCTTCTTTATATATTTATAAATTATATATTATAATTTATATTATAAATTATATATATATTTCGTTATTAGGTATCTTCCTTGAGTTATATATTTAGTTGTTAGGTATCTTCCTTGCCCTCAAGGAACATAGAAGTATCAGAAATTATAAACTCTCATCTTACATTTTTAAATAAGTTTCTAAGCTGCAGTTGCTGCTGTACATGCACAGGTCTGTGGCAGGACTCCAGCAACAAGCAGCAGGAGAGATGTGTCTTGCATTACTCACACTGGAGCGGCAGCAGCTCCTGTACCCTGGCACAGACTGGCCCATCCCTGAACATTTAGTGCGGGTGTCATTCCCTGGCCAGCCCTTGCCCTTGGATGCTACTGGAGACATGAGCCATGAGCAGCAAGGAGGGTTACTGGGCCATGCATCAGTGCTGTTGAAGGTGCCATGCCTGATTATGCAGAGACAGGTGTGCTTTCTCTACCCTCAGCCCTCTGTCAGACGAGTGCAAGTTTGGGCATTAAAATAGCAACAATGAGAATATGAGACTGTTGTCCCACTAACAAAAGTGCTGAATTAGGCAAACTGTGAAGAGTGCTGTAGAGAGAAATCTTGTGCGAAGTCCGTGTACTACCTCAATGGCAATCAGGTGGTTAGCTTGTGTAACATTCTCCAGGCAGCTCTGCTCCAGCAGTGTAATTCTGATTCAATGTCTGGTACCTAATGCTTTATTAATTCCTAATTTGTTTTCATTTGCTTCAATGTAAATGCCCACCTAGCACTGGAGACAAATAGAAAATTCTTTCTGTCACCTCACACATTTCATTAACCTTCCCTCTGCCACTTCTGCCTTCAAAAAATTTCCTTCTGATGCTTCACTGCCATGTCACTATTTTTCCCTTTTATGGAGACAAAGGCGTATTTAAAATACGACACTCCCAAAGTGTGAGTGCTGAAACATGTCCAGCCAGCAGATGCCAGGCACCAGGGCCCCATGGTATGACAGTTTGGGATATCGTTAAGAAGCAGTAGCCAAGACAAGCAATTATCAGTGACTGTAGCCTCGTATGTGAGTACCAGAAATTCTTTTTATAGCTGAGCTTAAGCATAAAAACTCTGCAATGGACCATATTTCAGGAAGCCAGCCTTTTCCCCTGCTTCTCCTTTCCTTTTCCTTTATCCTTGAGAAAGGAGATATCCTTGCTTAAGGACAGAGATAAAAGGAGAAAAATCAGGATAGATACTACAATGTCCTCTGAGATGAAGGCCTAATCATGTGGTTTCTGTCTGTCTATGTGTTCTCATTATCAATCTGTTGTTGAAGGCAACATGTGCAGAGGGAAATAAGTAGATGATGGATTTGCATGAAAAAGGTTAATGAAGGTCATTGCACTTGACAGGAGAAAAATGCATTAACTTAGGATCTGTGAAAGCATCAATGGAAACAATAACTGAACACAACAAACTTGTCGGTGAAAACCTCTGTCGCTGTCTGCAGTGGGAAGCTTGCCTGTGTCACTGCTCTGGGAAGCTCATCCAAAATACAGAGGAATGGATGAGGGGCTGATAGCACGAGAGGAGGCCCATGGAAGAGGGTGGGTATTTGGTCTTCTAGTTGGCCTGATATTGTGGTTTAACCCCAGCTGGCAGCCAAGCCCCCAGAGCCATTTGCTCACTCCTCCACCAGAGAGAATTAGAAAGGTAAAAGCTGGAGAACTCATGAGTTTCCCTATTAAACTGGAGTTTAATAGGGAAAACAAAAGCTGCACACACAAGCAGAACAAAACATGGAATTAATGCAGTGCTTCCCATGAGCAGGCAGGTGTTCAGCCATCTCCAGGAGAGCAGGGCCCCATCACATATAACAGTGACTTGAGATGACAAAACTCCATCACTCCAAATGCCTCCTTTCTTCTTCTCCCCACTTTATACACTGAGCACGGTGCCACAGGGTCTGGATTATCCCTTTGGTCAGTTTATGTCACCTGTCCTGGCTGTGCCTCCCCCCAGCCTCCCAAGCACCCCCAACTTCTTTGCCAGAGTGGTAGTACAAAAAAGCAGAAAAGGCAGCTGAGCACTGCTCAGCAGCAACAAAAACATTTCTATATCACCAACCTGTTTTCAGCGCAAGACCGAAACACAGCCTCATGACAGCCCCTGTGAAGAAAAGTGTCTCTACCCCAGACAAAACCAGCACACCCAGGATGAATGCATTATTTGTGTGACATTATGGAGCTGCAAAAGTCTTAAGAACAGCTTTTGGATTGGGAAAATAGCAATACCATTTTTATACAAACAAGGCATAAAATGCTTTCCATGGCTCTACAGCAATCTACTAACTTTGTGCCCTAGCTGCTGGTTGAACATCCTTGTGTCAAGAGCCATTGTGTGATTCACTTCCTCCTTCCTCCAGCAGCCCCAGAATCATGCCGTGATGGTGAGCCTCGTGAGACCACACAGACTATCCCTGTCCCAGGCCTGCTGCTGCTGCTGCTGCTGCTTGATCCAGCAAGGGACTGCATTGGAGGCCACACAGCACAGTCCTTAAATAGCAGAGAAGTTGTGGGAATAGAGCAGGGCCAGACAGTGTCTTTACTTTTACACCAAATCAATGCTGAAAGGTGTGGAGATTGGAGTGAAACCAATCATCTGCCAATTATTGTGGCAGACGATAAAAAGTAATACTCCTGTACACCAGGAGCATCTGCCCAGAGTACTGTAATGCCTTAAATGGCTACCTAGAAACAGAGACTAGATAGGAATAAAGGAGGTATTTATTTGAAAGGCCTTCAGATGTACACATTGCGCTCCAGAGGGTCCTGCCTCAGTGGATCCCAAAATGGATGACAGGTCACGAGTTCTTCACACTTTTATATCAGCATAAATTCACCAACCAGAACCCAGCCAATGATGGAATTTCCCCAAGCTTGTCCTCCTCTCCCCAAGATGATGGTTTACAGTTCTTGGGCCTAGGATGGTCTGGGTGTCCTTGGAGAGCAGGCTAGAGAGGCTTTGTAATTTCTATTTTAGCATGAGAGATCAGCACTTAATAAGCTACAGGAAACTTCAGAGTTACACTAGCAGTACAGGATTTGAAAAATATAAAAGTTAAAACCTAAGGCATCAACTGAGTGAATTGAAGCCTTGGCCTTGCAGGTGTGCATTGGTGAAAAGCAGATCTCTTCTGGTTTTGCTCTCATCTCATTGTGAACTCTCCGATCCTCCATTTCAGTTAGGACAGGTCACAGATTGGAAAAACCTGTGCTGGGGCACCACCCATGCCACCAGCACAGTCCACCCAAAAACCAATGCTCATTCCTGAGCAAGGGAAATTTCAAAGCTTCATGAAGGATAGAGAAACCAATGCTTTTGTTGAAATGTCTCTGAGGCAATGAGTAACTCCTCTTGCTCCCACTGGTAGCCTGCAGAACGGCAGGTCTCATCATCTGCTCACTATCCCTTCTCAGCAGCCTCCGACTTCTACTTCTGGCTCCTTTATTTGGCCCAGGTGTCAGTACTCCTTTAATTGACTTCCTATTACCACCTGTAGAGGAGCAATGCCCATCATTACAATGTGCAGAAACTTTTGCTGGAGCTGGATACGTAGATGTGAGTGTGTGATGGTCTTTTATGAAGATAGGAGCTTGTATAAGCAAACAGCAATGAGGTATTAGTTTCCAGTAAGTGGTTAAGCATGCCTTTATCCATTTGTACTTAATTCGTTTTGCCTGCTGTTAGCAAAGGAGATGCAAATCTTAGTTTCACAGCTGTCATTGAACATGAGACATCAGTACTTCTGTGCCACAAAGTTCCCACATCACTAGCCTGTTTCCTGGGAACATTGAATCATAAAGCAGGGGCACGAAATCTGAACTTATAAGTACTAGGGTTTCCCTGGATGCTTCTGACTATTTGTCCAATGCTATTTCCTTTCTTAGAAAAACCACCTGTGCATCACAACCTGGACTATTGTAAAATACAGGTGTAGAAGAAGAGATGCGGATATGAAATATCCATAGGGAAAGGGGTGTTTATTCTTCCTCCACCTAATGTGGTCCAAGTGCAAAATGCCATCTTGATCAAGTGTTATGTCTGGAGCAGAGGTATTTTGTTTTGATTAAACCAGTCTTGAACTGCTTGAACTGTTCTGCCTTAGAGTGATTAGTTTACATTTGCTGTTCTGCTGTTCTACAATCCTGCTCTTGTCTGTCCATGAACAGTTTAGTGTCTCTAAAAGCTCCAGAACAAAGTGTAAAGACCACAGTGACTCTTGTGAGTTAACTTCTGAACATTTTGGAGCAGCTGGAATGTATTTTATCTTTGAGGTTGCAAATATTACATAATGCCTGGGGCGAGGGTACGGAAAGACAATATTGGAAGCTTGTATGTATAATTTTACATGGAGGTATTATTAAATTTGTGGGAAGTAAACTGTATTATAGCTGAGGGATATGACTATTTGATTTCATGACTGGCAAGAAGACAAAGCCTTCTGTTTCCCAGTAATTCAGTGTGTCAAAACAGACCCTACTTGAAAGTATTGAGCATGAAAGTGAAGGCGAGTGGTGATGCAGGAGATTGATGACAGGATTCTGGGGTTCAAAAGATAGAGACACCCGCATCGGCTCTAAGGTGTTTTAGATGGTTTGAGTTGCTTGATTTTGTTTTTCCTCTGTACAAGCTGGTTTCTTACACTGTTTTTCTCCCAGAGCTATGCCTCTAAGGGGGGAGCACCCGTCGTTTGGGACCATCTTGTCCAGAAATGATCTCACACTTCATCTGTGCTGGGGTCTGCACTCCCTCTGAGTGCAGCATTTGACAGACGAGGTCCTTGGTGGAGCCTGGTGAGAGGCAAACTCTCAGTGCATGGTGTGTTTGCTTTGGGACTTGTTGGGGGTGGGGGATGTGGGTGAGTCTGCAGCTGAAAGCACAGACCACGGGTTTGCCAGTAACTAGCAGGGAGCTGCGGCTGCTCCACAGTCCCCTGGCACATCTTCCAGTCCAGTTTTAATTGGCTGCAGCTTGAATTTGCATTCTGCCTTTTCTGATGTTGATCATGTGGGTAATAGATGCACACACAGGCTGTCCTCTTAGAACAAAGAGGGTGCAGAGCTAATTTAAAAGCACTTGTGAATATTTCAGCTTTAGAGGGCTTATTAAAACAAAAGACCCCAAACTGCTGCATGTACTTCTCTGCAGTGAACCTGGTTATTGCTGAGATTCACCCCACCTTACCAAAAGCTTGTTTTTGCCTTTCTTCTTCAAAATACATATATCTGTAAGGGAAACACTGCCATAGCATTGCACAAGCACTTTCCAAATGCTGTGTTTACACAGAAATAAATATTTGGTATTTCAGGTTTTAATCTATTCTTTCCTACAGTTATTTCTTCATTTGTTTGGTATATTTTCCCCACAGCAACGTATTTGGTTCATTTTTTTTTCTCACAGCTCCTTGGTTATTTGTCCCTCTGTTTTTAATTGTGAAAGTCAATACAATGGGCCAAATTCAGCTTTGGTGTAACTATATTGGATTAAATGTGCAGCATTGTCACATTTTTATATTGCATTTCAATATTAATTATTAATGTGTGTACCGAGTACATTGATTTAAAGGGCACTGCATAAGTTAAATGCTCGGCCGTGATATTAAAACCATTCCTGGCCACGCTGAGTGACATTGCAGAAGTATTCTGCTGCTCTCACTAGAATCCTTGGCAATTGCAACACTATTTGTCAGACATTGATACAAAAAACCTGCAAAACCATACTCAACAGGCAGTAGCGTGAACAATTGCAGCTTTCCTTGAGCTCTCCATCTTGCTATGTGTCTGTGATTACCACAAGCAGTGGGGAGGAAATCAGGGCTATGAGACATATACATACAAAAATATATCTTTTCATATATATAATTACATTCTTCAATGTACCTTTTTACTTTTGCTGTACTGCTCACTGACCCTACCTGATTTAATAACCTGCAGAAAAATAATTTTATAGGATCAGAGAAGGGCTTAGGTTATCAGGTACCTTAAAGATAACCTTATTCCAGTCCCCCACCATGGGCAGAGACATCTTCCACTCCACCAGGTTGCTCAAACCTCCATCCAGCCTGGCCTTGAACACTGCCAGGGGCAGGATATCCACAACTTCTCTGGGCAAACTGTTTCAGTGTCTCACCACACTCACCATAAATACTTTCTTCCTAATATCTCATTTACCTATTCAAATTTCAAGCCATTCCCCCTTGTCCTGTCACTACTTGCCCTTGTAAAAAGTCCCTCTCCAGCTCTCTTGCAGCCCTCTTCAGCTACTGGAAGGCTGTTAGGAGGTCTCGTCAGAGCCTGTTCTTCTCAAGGCTGAACAACCCCAAGTCTCTCAGTCTGTCCTCCTAGGAGAGGTGCTCCATCCCTCTGATCGTCTTCATGGCCCTTCTCTGGACTCAGTCCAACAGATCCATAACCTTTTACGCTGGAGGTCCCAGAGCTGGATGCAGCCCTGCAGGTGGGGTCTCACCAGAGCAGAGCAGAGGGGCAGAATCCCCTCCCTGGCCCTGCTGCCCATGCTGTTCTGGATGCAGCCCAGGACACCTTTGGCTTTCTAGCATAAATGGTGTTTTACTATTTTGAGAAACCTGCATTTTCATGAGAGGGTTTTTTCCCCACTTGTGTTTCATGAAGGGATGAATATGCTTTACTCCAGCTTCACTGTGTGCTCAGCCAGCCTTTCACCCCAGTGATCACATGGTTCCAAGGCCAGATTTTCTGAGGGTTGTTCTGCAAGGTGCAGGATTCACTCTCTGTGTTTGGATGACAGACCCTGAGAGCAGATAATTGCATTTCCTGAATGGGAAAAAGGCATTAATTCCTTAGTGAAATGTTATGGCAGCTCTTGGTGCAGCTGCTTCTAGGGGCAATGTCTCCATCCCTTGAAGCAGCTCCAGGCTCCTGAACTATATCTTTTAGCAGTCTGTGCCAATCCTACCAATTTGTTGTCAGCATTAATTATATCTGAGATGATCAGCATCTTTTTGAGGCTGGCACATATATTAGTAATAGGGATGTTGTCACTGGTGTTAGAAATTAATGTTATTGAGGGATTCCTGTTTGTGTTTATCAATGATGTGTCTTGGAATGTCTCAAGTGCTACAGCTTAGACCAGCAGCATCAATGCAGTGCTTCTCAGGAACTGGTGGACTGAGACAATAAGCTATGAGTAAAATAAAACTGCAGGTAATTTTTTCTGTATCTAGTCCTCGAAAACCTGTGGGATAAAGAGTTGGTTTAAAACTGTCCTTTAATATTGTTGTCAAAACATTACTTAGCACTTCACTGATAAAGATCACAGAATATTCTGACAACTCTTAAGGGAATGGCCCATACTGAACCTGCAATCTTGGTGCTATTAGCACCGTGCTTTAACCAATTGAGCTAATCTCTATTCTGCAACAAAAAAAATCATGGCTGCATTTGTCAGCAAAAGCTTATTTTTCTTCTGAGTTGCACGAGATATGAGGCTCCTTTATATAGCTCAGCTGTATGGGAGTGATGCTTTGCCTGGGTGCTTCAGCCTGTACAGTAACACGTGCAGAGCCCAAATCCTGTTCTCATGAGTAGCAGCAGCTGGGGCTTGGGCCATTAAATCTGCATCTGATGGCTTGTGCTCTGTGATGTCGGGAAAAGCCCCTTTTGCAGATTAAAAAGCCTCATGGTAGGCCAGTGTAGGAATCTATGGAGTTTCTCTATAGTAATTTCTCCCCAGGATTTTATATGGAGAATATTGTTGTGCTGTTGAGAGAATATATATGAAATGCCCTCTGGTTTTATGTTGTGTGAGACCGTAGGAAAAAAGATATGCTTGTGCTTGTTTTTAATGCTGTGCTTTTCCTTTTTCTTTGCTGCATTGCCATATTTTTTCCATGTTCAATCTTCAAAGAGAAATAGTATATTTATACTTTCTTTTGCGATGAATAAAAAATACAAGGAGAAAGAGTATATTTACATTTTCCTTTGTGATGAATAAAAAACCGAAGAGCCAATACTCCCCTTTACAGAGACTCTAATTTATACCAGATGGATTGATCTACAGGAACACAGGAGATTTGCTATGCGTAAAATATGGGACTGTCACAGCTTGTGCTCTACCAGAAAGGAACTGGTCTACAGATTATATGGTTCATAGCCAAAAATGTTTTTAAAGTTTTGTGCAGATGGCTGACCAGTTAAAAATGTTCTATAGCTCTCTGAAAGACTGCCAGGGATACTACAGCATGCTTTACTGACCAAATTGCTTGAGGTTCTTTAATGCCATTTCCCTCTTTCTTACACCTCTGCATATTGTAGCATAGTTACACATATGACATTTTTCAGCTGTTCTTGCAGAAGAATATATGGAGCAAATCTTCTGAGAGTGATGAAGACAAACAAGATTTCTTTTGCAGACATGCACATGGAAAGTTTAGTCTCCAACCTGTGCTGAATCTATACATGCATTTACCTTGTTGCACCTATGTGCTCTTTAGTGGTTGTTTAGGTAAGAGGTAACACCGCTGCAGACACACACACACACTTTTCTGTGTGGATATGAATATAGGGCAATGTGCCCTTTAGCTGCCAGAATATCCTCAACACGCCTGATTCATCAGAGCAGAGTATAAACTTCATACGTTTTTATGTAAGTTTTCCCAACAGGAGGTACAAAAAAGAAACCCTAGTTACCCTGCTAGGTAGGGTCTTGCTCTTTGTAGCATTAATTTTATTTCAGTAAGTTTTAGAATGGCAATAACAGCTTTGTGTGCCATTAGTGGCTTCATCCAAGAGACTTGGAACTCTTTAAAATCAATTACGTTTCTAAACAATGCATCAAGTACGATACTTGCATTTCACTATAAGGCATAAAATACTTTGGAGAGATCAGGCTCTTGTCCGCAGTCTCAGATCAATGCAGTGACCCAAGGATGAACTGAGCTGGAGGATTCTGAGCCTTAGGCAATTTTTCAGCCATTAAACTCCTTAGTCAGAAGCTAAGACTCAAGCAAATGCTGTCAGCTGGAAAATAGGCATTTTGAAAAGAAAGGGACGACTGGAGTAAAGTGGCATCCTGCACCTTCCAACACCTGCATATTCAAACAGCTGTTTCATGACCGATTTCCAGCATCACTGCGAGCAAGGCACTGATAGCAACATTTTAAAAGAGTACCTGCATTTTCATTTCCCAAAGAACTGGCTTCCCATGAGACAAAGACCTAAGGGTATAACTCTGGATTTCAATCTGCTGTATGATGTTGAATCTTGGTACGCAATATTCTCTTGTAACTGAAGGTCTTCTATGTGTCAGTTTCTGTGGTTGCAGAAGAGGATTAAGTGATGACACAGTATTGCAGGTGTCACCAGATGCTGTGGTGACAGTGACTATGCATGCATTTTAGGCAAGAAGAGAACATTTGTGTGGTCATCCCCAATACAGGGAGGACATTGACCTGTTGGAGCAAGTCCAGAGGAGGACCATCAAGTTGATTGAGGGGATGGAGCACCTGTCCTGGTAGGAAAGGCTGAGAGAATTGGATTTGCCCAGCCTGGAAAAGAGAAGGCTTCAGGATGACCTTCTAGTACCTTCTAGTGGCCTTCTAGTACCTGAAGAGATCCTCTAAGAAAGCTGGAGAGAGTCTGTTTACTAGGGCAGGTAGTGACAGAACAAGGGGGAGTGGTTTCCAACTAAAAGAACAGAAGATTTAGATTGGATATCAGGAAAAAAATCTTTATTGTGAGAGTGGTGAGTCACTGGAACAGGTTGCCCAGAGAAGTTGTGGATGCTCCATTGTTGGAGTCCAGCAAAGTCAAACAGCTTTGCCTGTTCTC
>VZRF01011456.1:776164-856627 GCA_013396875.1 Vireo altiloquus
TCAGTTCCTATCATGTAGTAATTGGTAGAAAGAATTTAGTTTAGAAGAGACATGCTAACAATATTGATAGTTACTGGATTTAGAAACAAAATAATATACATAGAACTTTCCTATTTGATGATAAAACTATATAATCTCTGTACACTGGGTCTCGTCGGTCATTTGGCACTTGGACGCAGTGGAGAGGCTGTGTTCCTGAACCTTTGATAACATAGAATAAACAACCTGAAGCAGCAATGAAGTCTTTCATTATTTTTTCCCTGACATGAGAGATTGAGAAGAAACAGCATCCTGGGCACAAACCAGCTCCATGGGGCCCAAAGGGGCCACCACACTCCATCCCTTGAAGTGCTCAAGGCCAGGTTGGATGGAGATCTGAGCAACCTGGTGTAGAGGAAGATGTTCCTGTCCATGGCAGTGGGATAATGATCTTTAAGGTCTCTTTCATTCTATCATTCTCTGATTCTATGATTTTGTGGTTTAGGAGATAGGTAGCTGACACTGTTCCTCACATTATATTGGTGGTGATGAAACTTATTGATGAGAATTTCTATGCCGTTGACTTGACAGATAGAAGATCATTAAGTATTTTTATATAAACCTAATACTATAGGTTTAATATATAGATTTAATAACCTAACAGGCTGAGAAATAATCAAAGCACTAATCTCATCCAAATAAATAATGCTCTCAAATGGCCTTCATTTTCACCTCAATGGGATAAGTCTTGCGATCCGCCTACCTTGGTCTGTTCTATTGGTATAGCAGCCCATCAATACAAGAGAAGGCAACTGTTTCCTATGCTGAAACTCAGCCATTCCTGAATCACCAAAAAAATCAATGTAACTATTGTCCTTCACTGCTGCTGCACTGCACAGCATGTCTTCTGAAGAGCATAGAAATTTTTGGACTATTTGCATTTAATGCAGAATGATTCCCACCATATGGGTTTTCTAAGGCATGTGCTTGAAGAAAGGCTTCCAGTCTAGGATTTCACTTGCATTTAGAGTGGGAGAGTTCTGTACATCCATAAAGACCTGAAATATCACTGCCCATTTCCCAGGCAGCACATGGATTTTCTGGAAGACATGGAGAAGTTAAATGTGCTCAGAAAACTCCTGTGTTCTTGAGACTTGCATTGAACAGGGAAATCTGTGCTTTGGCATGCTTGGGCATTAGCCTCATACATTTTCTGTTTTCCAAGCACAAATATTAACAGCACATCTCCTCCTATGAAAATAGTCACTCATTCTTACAGAAAAGCAGCACAAAGACAATTGGGCCTATGTTTATTATCCATACTGGTGAGACACACAAGGAGCTATGCAGACACCTTTACCAAAGCAATATCCACATTGAGGCTACAGTGGAGTTACTGTGAATAATACCTCAGCTCCCCACAGGCTTAGCCCAGAGTCTGATGAACAGAACTGCAGGGAAGCAGCTGGAGCTCTGCCTTGGGGGTGTTGATGAGCAAGAGGACATTTTATGTATTAGGATTAAAGAGCAGATTAACAAAGGTGACGCTGCTGTGAGTGTTTGCTGCAGGCCCTCTGATGAAGAGGAGGAAGCAGACAAGCCCTTTTACAGGCATCTGGAAGTAGCCTCACAGTCACAAGTCTTGGTTCTTGTGGGGAACTTCAATCACCCTGACATAAGTTGAAGGAACACAGCAAGGCCTAAACAATCCCTGAGGTTTCTTTCAGGTTACCCTGATGTTAACTTTCTCATTGAGGCTGTGAAGGACCTGACAAGGAAAGGTGTGCTGTTGGAACATATACTAACAAGGAACGCTGGAGGCAGCCTTGGCTGCAGTGGCTGTGGATTGTGGAGTTCAGTATCCTGCAAGGATGGAGAACATAAGATTGCAACCCTAAACTTCAGCAGAACTAGTTTGGGCCTCTTGAGGGAACTTCATGGCAGAATACCATTGGAATGACCCTGCAGGAAAGTGAGTCCAACAAGCTGGTCAGTATTTAAGGATTACTTCCTGCACGTTCAAGGAATGGGGAGAACCAAGACGTGGGGTGGAAGTAGGAACAGGACTTCTAGGATGAATACAGTCAGAGTATGCAGAATTGCAATGAGGAAGGCCAAGGTGTAGCTGGACTTAAATCTGACTACAGACAGGAAGAAGAGCTTCTTCAAATACAACAGTAATGAAAGAAATGCTAGGGAAAATGTGGGTCTGTTCCTGAAAGGAACAAGGACCCTCACAATGCAGGTTGAAGAAAAGGCTGAGTTACTGCATGCTTCTTTGTTTCATTTTTTTCAGGCAAGCCCATCCCTTAGGGAAACCCTGACCAAGGAGACCAGGGTGAAGACCTGGAGAAAGCAAAACTTCATGGGAAGAAGCCCAGGAACTACTGGCCACTTTAACCCCCAGAAAGGTGAAGGAGTGGCTCATCCTGGAGGCCATCTCTGAACATGAAGACAGGAAGGTGGCCAGGAGCAGACTGCATGCATTCATTATAAGGAAATTATGTTTAACCTTCATAAAAGAATTGTCTTCTATCATGAAACAGGTACTTAAACGAGGATGAGGGGAGAGTGGTAGATGGATGTTAACTACCCAGACTTTGAAAAGTCTTTTCGTGCTGTTTCCTGTGATGTCCTCATAGACAAACTCAGGAATGTGGGCTGGATATGTGGACAGAGAGGTTGGTTGAGTACTGGTTGAACAAGATTTCCCCAGATGGTCAAAATCAGCGGCACAAGGTCTAGTTGGAGGCCATTGGTGATATCCCCCAAGGTTCAGTACTGGGGCTGGAACTGTTCAACTTGCTCATCCTTGACTTGTAGAAAGGGGAATGTGCCTCAGCAAATTCACTGAAAACACAAAGCTGGGATGAGTGGCCAATTCCCCTGAGGGCTCTGCAGCCCTTCAGAAGGGNAAAGACTGGAACATCTCTTACAAAGAAGCCTGAGGGAGCTGGGCCTGATCAGCCTGGAAAAGACTGTGAGGATTTCTTATCAATGTATATAAGTCTCTGAAGGGAGGGTGTCAAAGGATGGAGCCAGGCCCTCCTTGAGCAATAGGATGAGAGGAAAAGGGCAGAAATTTATGGACAGGAAGTTCCACCTGAACGTGAGGTAGAACTTCTTTACTGTGCGGGTGACTGAGCACTGGAACAGATTGACCAGAGAGGCTGCAGATTCTCTTTCCCTGGAGGTGGTCCAAAGCCACCTGAACACAGTCCAGGGTCCTGAGGACTCTGCTTGAGTAGGTTGGACTATATGGTCTCCAGTGGTCCTTTCCAACCTTAACAATTCTGTGTTTCTGTAATTTTGTGAGTAGAAGTCCTAGCCCTTAACCTTTACCTACTCCATTGGATAGATATCCTTACTCTGTTCCACTCTGTCTCAGCATGCTGCCTTTGGGTTTCTGTTGTTGACACATGTTCTGGTGCCTCACATGGCAGTGCTGCCCACATATCCCAGAGGAGATCAACATCATTTCCTGGAAGTCATTTTGCAGCATGACTGTGGCAGTCTGCTGAACTGGACTGTCTTCCTTGGTACAGCAGCTTTGAAGATTGGCAGCTGGTGAGGAAGATGTTCACAGCAAAGCCTGTAGTGTTTGTCTTTCAAAGGTTTCCACTGTGAGCCTGACAGTTTCCTGCCTTAGGCAAAAATGTAGTCTTTGGATTTCACTAATTTTCAAAGGCTCAGTGTGCTTTATTAGATTGCCTCAATCTGCAGAATGATAAAATGGCAGCAATAGGTTTGAGGGGCCAAAAGGGTGAGTTTGGCTCCTGCATCCTGTCTTTGGATGAGATGTTCCAACGTCAGGAAACCTGGACATTTGCCTCAAAGAATTAAGCTTTCAGGAGAGATTTAATGTATGCTTTAGTGTCCCACTGTAAATAATTCACAAAATGTCAGCTAATGTCAAGAAATGGAAACTTTTGAATGCAACTGAAATAATCAGTCATGTCTTTGTTTCTAAAGCAAGGTTGGAATTATGCAGGAACAATGCAAAATACTTTAGATATGCAGACCTTATAAACTGCTCATCACAGACATTAAATTGAAGAACACTCTCTTCTTTCTTCCCCTACCTTCAAGCAAATCCTTTGGCAGAACTTCCTGTCTTGGTATCACATACAGTTGGCAAAATCCTGGTGCTGTAAAAATTTGAAAATGCAGGAAAAAAAAAATCAAAGACCATAAAACACATAAAAGTGATGATTTAAGCCTTCTGCTTGTTTTTAGAACAACACTGTCAGGCATCGATTCACACATCTGCCTTTCACCAAAGTGAAGGAATCTTTCTTTTTTTTAAACCTGGGAGGAGAAATCAGCTTTCAGGCCTCCACTTTCTCTCTTGGGTACCATACAGCTGGAGTGCTCCAGAACACTTGGAGCTGCAGCAGCAAGAGCCAGGGCTCAGAGGTCAAAAACCATGGGGAATGATTCTGAAGTCAGCATAAATGAAGAATTGATCTGTTTTGTAGTATGGCCACTTAGACTTTTGGCATATTTTACCAGTCATATCTGCACCATTATTAACTCTTAAGCTTTGTCTTCTCTGCATTTCTCTGCCCCTGAAAACTGTCAGCCTTCCAAATGGCTGGTACTGTAGCATTTCATTCTGTCTCTTGATATCCCTTAGATAACAATGTGAAAACACATTGAAATATATATATATTATTTTCTCCCAGTATCAGAAGAGAGTAACAATTCTGTGAATAAAATAAGGCAATTTAAAAATACTGTAGCAAGAACTAATACTTTCAGCCAAGCTCCTGCAATACCAATGTAGAAGTGGGTTTTGTCAAACCTGTATTATGTCTCCCACCTGCTCTAATAATCAACTGCTGTACATTATTTATGCATTTAATTTCTGTAAAAATTAAAATTCTGCAAGTAAATTCTGCAAAGGGTTTTCATATAACTGTAGTTTAGGGCTTGTTGACCAAAAGGGCAAAGCTGAACCTGTTCCTGGGCTCAGCTTTGTCTCAGCTTCTATGAGACCACAGCTCTGTTCCAGCTGCTGTGAGACCAGACCAAGGCTGTGCCAATGTCTGTCCCCGGTCCTCCAGTGCCTGCCTTCACGCAGGAATGGTGGCACTTTTTTCGTCCTCCTCTCCTCAAAGCACAGGCTGGCATGGGCTCCCCAGCCAGAAGAGAAGCTGTGAGAGCCTTTGCCCCGTCTTGCCCCTCGAATTGTCAATTACTAAGTGTAAATGAGCTGCTTGGGAGGAAAAAGGACAACTGAATTACTGACCCACTCAAACGGTATTAGCAAACACTTTGTGGGCAATGCATGGAGTCATGATTGCCCTGAGAAAATTGACCAATTCTGCTTGTCTGAAGACTCGTAAATATGTTTGAGGTGAGGACCCTCTCTCTGGGCTGTCCCACTAGCCATCAAGGAAACAGTCACAGACTGGAGCGTCTGTGTCTTGCTCATCCTGGCAGGCTGGAGATGGTGCAGACTCACAGCCTGGAGGCTCTACAGACTTCTCCAGGAGCCCTGGGGCAAACAGGGAGCAAGCGAGGCTGAAACAAAACTCTTCTGATGGCTACTAATGTGACTCGAAAGGTGCTATTTTTCAGCAGGAGGTGATTCATAAAGCTCCCTTTAACATCCTAGTGCAGAGGAAGGATGAAGATGGTGGCACTGGAAGCCTTGTGAGAAGTGAAGGGACCAAAGTGGCTATCTAGATGTCATTGCTTGCCCCAGGCAGAAGGCTGGAATCTTTCAGTCACCACACACTCTCACAGCTTTTTAAGAAAGGCTTGTTTGCTGTGAGAGTGCAAAAGCTGCATCTGCAGCAGCAGCTGCAGGACTAATGGAATTACTATACCAGAAGATGTTGCTCAGCGATACACAGCATTCTTCACCACTCTGATCAGTGGGTATCAAGAGAAATTGCAAAAGCTCTGTCAAGGAAAAAAAAAAAGGGATCTGCATAGGAACACAAATGAGAACTGGCCTGACAGTAAATTCAGTAGAGTTTCTGAGAAACTCAGTGCTAGTGGATGACATTCTTATTACAGTCTTGCAGGAGCTGCTAAAGCCAAACCTGATTTCAGAAAATAGTTAAAAAATATTTAAGTCATGTATGGATTTAATTGGAATGAAGGAGTAGGGAAATAGGTTTTCATCGTGCCCTTTGTTTCTACTTATCAGAAAGGCACCAAATCCCTAAGAGCTACAGTCTGTGTAAGATCAGTTGCATTTCTGTATCTGTGTGATACATAATTGCCCATCTGGAAGAAAAATTACCTGCTATGTAGGCACTGTCAAGATAGCTGAACAAAAATCAGCCATGTAATTGTTCTGTATTTTTTTGAAAATGACCTTTTGATGTCACTTGAAAATTTGGCTCATTATGTTTAAAATGGAAAATATGAAATGATATTATTTTTGGATGTTTGGTGTAGTAGAAGAAAGAATACGATACATTTCATGGACTTGCATTAACAGCATAATAATCTTCCATTTGCAAAGATACATTAGACCAACATTTAGATCACATTTCTATTCTTTGTGGTTTAGGAGGTTGAATAGCTTTTGTGATTTAACATTTGCTTCTAAAACTCTTTACACTAATTTGCTCTTGCTTCAGGCTCTACCTGTTAATCTTTTCATAAACTAGTGAGCGGTCTGCAATCTCTGGGTGTGGTGGGACCAATATTGATTTCATTACGCATCACCTACCCTTTTCCAGTTTTTACAGGAGTAATTGCTAATAAATACTGGTTGTAGACCAGAGGAAATGTGCATCACAGTCATTGCAGTAATGAACAAGCTGGCACTGAAGAGCATTGGCATACTCTTCAGTGCCGTATACTGTCTCACCCTTGGAAAGACACAGAAAAGCCCTTGGAGATCACCCTACCACCATTCTAATAGCCTTAGTGCTGGAAGTGACTTAACACCTAATCTTTACAAAAGCTCAAGCTTTTAAAATTCCCACTTGTCTCAAAGGCTGAAAACAGAAAAACAAGGAAAATTTTTGCTCTGCAAAAACCAGGACAGTGGGAATACACTATGGTGTCATAAAATCTCTCTCCTGCTTTGCTTTGCTCTCCTTCCTTACTACAATTTCCTGATCCTTCTCTTTCCCATCTGACCAAACTGATTTCTTTCCCCACAGCCCTTTCTCAGCACTATCTTATTTTCACCTTGACTTAAGTCCATAATCACCTTTTTTCTTTGCTGTTCTGGTGCATCCTGGCATATTTGCCCTCCTCCGGTGTATCTCTTGCTTTTCTCTCACTGTGGTTCTACTGGGGGCTGGGCTGTCTTGTTTTATCACCTTGCTATGCCTGTGGGCAGCCTTCATTGTGTGTTACAGTTGGAGTATGCTATGGGATGCTTAGTTCTTCCTTAAAAGCACTGCAAGCTTATCTGAAGGAGTAGAGTCTCCATGCACTGATGGCAGCATGGAGTGCATAGATGTGTGTCTTTTGGAGGATAAATATTTTAATGAATAAATGAGATCGGTCAATGCTTATGGAGCGTGTATTCATTCCTCTCTGTGGCTTTCTCTGATTGTTTTAGTTTTTTGATTTGCATTCTGTTCATTTATTCTAGACTAATTCTGTGCATTAGGTTCATTTGCAAGAACAGCAATGATAATAAACATTGGCCTTCCAGCTAAGTTTTTCTCCCAGATTTTCATAGGCTTTTGCCTGATTTGCTGCCTTAAATGGCTACCTAGAAACAGAGACTATACAGGAATAAAGGAGGTATTTATTTGAAGGGCCTTCAGATGTACACTTTTGGGCTCCAGAGGGTCCTGCCTCAGTGGTTCCCAAAATGGACGACAGGTCACAAGTTCTTCACACTTTTATATCATAATAAAAGTGTATCATATTTTATATCATATAGCATAAAATAACCAACCAGAACCCGGTTAATGGTGTCATTTCCCCAAGCTTGCCCCCCTCTCCCCAAGATGCTGGTTTACAGTTCTTGGTCTGGGTGTCCTTGGAGAGCAAGCTAGAGAGGCTTTGCTATGTCTTTCTTAGCATGAGAGAACAGCACTTAACAAGCTACAGGAAACTTCAGAGTTACACTAGCAGTACAGGATTTGAAAAATATAAAAGTTAAAACCTAAGGCACCAGATTTCCCACCCAATTACTCTTTCCTTCTCACTAACTGTTGCCTATCTGCCCTGCAACCCTATGGAGAAAGCACGTTATGGGATATTGAGTGGAACAGGATACATTCATGGCCATCACTGACCACTAGGAACATGGGCTGGGGACAGTGTCTGTGTCTGTTCAGTCATAGGATCATGCCATGGGAATCAGACTGGTAGAGAGCTGGCCTGCAAAGGCTGATGATAGCAAGGCAGATCATTATGGCTCATAAAATCAATTTAGAAGCCAAAAGATAAACACTTGCTTACAATCAGTTAAAAAAATTGGCAGACCTGTGATGATGAAGATATAAATGTAAGTCAGAAATGGGTCTTAGCTCTCCTCCACCGTTTTATAGTGAGGCATAACACAGGCAATCCACAAGCATATGCATGGAGGTCACAAATGGTTTCTGTAATAGGTACCCTTAAAATAGCCCTAGGATTGAAAATCCTCTGTCTGCTCTCTGAGTGTTGATGTTTGCCTCCAGTCCTGGGGCTTCGTCCAAAAACCAATGCTTTATCAGTAAGCAGCAGCAGAAGAGATCTAGAAGGAAGACATTGCATTTGCTTACTGTGTCCTTCCAAAGACAGATGGTGATAATTTATCACTTTCTTTACCTTCTTGATAGTAGGGACATCAATATTATATTACTTTTTCCAAGAGTGTCACTGTTTTGAATCTATTTCACTATATATTGTAGCTGGCTGACCTTTGAATCCTTTTTCTTTCATTTAAATGCAGAATTTTGAGTCTGCAGTCAGTTTTTACACATGGCTGTGTTTTTTGTTCAAAGGACAAAATATGAAGCACATAGGAGAAAAATATACTTCTCTGCCTGAAGTCTTTTTGAAATAGATAGAATAAAAGACCTGTAATGCAAGATTTCTAATGCAGGACCTTGTAAAACTAATCCCCTTTCAGAAACAAAGAAATTTGAAATGACTGTGATACCTTGATTAATGAAAACCTAACAGGGAGCTCGAGTTCATGAGGAACATCCTCCATATAGTACAGATCATCTACCATGGCAAAGCATGACCAGAGGTACTTAGAAATTTCCATGCTTGAATTTTTATTTCTGCTTAATAGAGCTGTAGTAAAAATGTTTTTCATTTGAATGGTGAGGTGGTTTTTTTTAATTTTGAAGGAAGTTACTGTTTTAGGACAATAAAAGAAAATGGAAATAGCACTTGATAATTTGTCATCCTTCACCATTTTTGCATCTTTTTCATGTATTGCTATTAGAATTTATTCATAAATTAAAAATAACTTTAGAATTGCAAGAAAAGTGGAAAAAATATGCAGACTCTGCACCTAGCTTGTGTGGGGACTGGATTGATTGTCAGTGATTGTTTTAATTTCTTTGGTTATCATAATGTAGACTCATTATTTATGTGCATATCTAATTTAGAAAAGTGAATAATTTAATTTAGAGGACTACTCACGCATTTTAAGTTAGTCTTGTGACAGGGTATCATTTAGAACCAAAGCAGTAAATTTAAACATGTGACCTAGCATTTTTTCTCACTAATAAAGTATTTTCAGTGGGGGATAAAAAATACTTCTTTACTTCCAGCATTTGAATGACACATAAAGGTTTGAAACAGAATTGCTGTTTTTGTTTACAAAAACTGTCTCTAAGAATATGTTCTCATCTCACTGGGATACAATGCTAGGGAGGCTAGAATGTTCCAGGGAAATAAAGCTCCAGTATTTCTGTATTTCCAGAAATAAAGAAAATGAGATATTTAATTAAAAGAAAAAGTCAATTTTTGATCGGTGATAGACAGAAGGTTTACATAAGTGTCCAAACTGACTATACAAAGTTCCCGAGACAAGAATTTAATGGAGCATATCAAAGTTCCATTTTATTAATCAAATTAATTATTTTGCTTTGTCTGGTTTCCAAGGGGGTTGAAAGGACAGAGCATAGACCAGCAGATGTAGATCAGCAAGCTGTTCTATTCATTCCTTGGATTACATCCATAATAAATCAAATAATGGTGATGATAGATTTCTTTTTAGCTATGTTTTTTAAATCACAAAAATTAGCACTGTACTAATCTATTTCAGTAGTCCCATACTGCAAGTTAATATCTATATTTGCACCCATGACACTTAAAAATGGTAGTCTTTCTACTACCTGCTCACTTTGCACAGAAACACTATCTGCGCGTCACACATAAGCACAAGGTAAATAATATTTTGATGATTCACTACTTTGATATTTTGATGACACTATATTACTCCAAACTAAATGACCCCATGACAATGACCTTGCAGTATTTGCCTTACTAAAATAACTGCTATTGGTAGCAAAACTGTATTTTGAAATATTTCTTCATTATTTGCAGATGCTGACAGATGTCTTCAAGTTGATCTTGAGGTACTCTTCTAAGCTCCTAGCAACTGAGGAAGTAAGTGGGATTAGATATAACCAGATGTGCCAAAGACCTGAAATTTCAAAGCAGATGGAGTGACTACCTTTTAATAACACTGGAAGGACTGCACAACCACAAGTTACAGATGTGTGAACGCATTTATTACAAGATCTCTGTTCAGCAAAAACATCTTTTCTTCAGCATTTTATGCCCGAGATCCTATAATTTTGTACTACTACATTAATTGAAATTAAATGCTGTACATTAATTGAAATTAAATGCTATCAAACATTAAGACTTCTGCCCTGTTTTCAACGATGCTTGCAGATCTTCCTTGCTCAGTTGAATTTGTTTTGTCTGCTTTTCCAAATTCAAACAATTGTTTTTAACTTTATCCCCTTCAGCTCATGTTTGCAGGAAGTTATATGGTACATTTCACTTATCTTGACTCCCTGGCATATTTAAATTACCACTCCTTTGATTTTTCAAATAATGTTTTAATAGTCCCAGTTGCAGGAGGAAATAGAAACTGTAGTGCAGTCCTGCTTGGATCACATCTTACAGAGTAGTTGTAAGACACTCACATGGTATGTTTGAATGCATCTTTGAGAAGTGATTGCTCTTTATGTGTATTTGGTTTGTGTGGCAAGCATTTGGTAGTGGGGGGGCTAAGAGGTGTGGCTTCTGTGAGAAGATGTGAGAAGATGTGAGAAATGTTTCCCATGTCCAACAGAGCCAGTGCAGCTGGCTCTCAGATGGACCTGCTGCTGGCCAAGGAGGAGCATATCAGCGATGGTGGCAGAACCTCCAAAATAGTCTGTTTGAGGAGGGAAAAACCTTGTGTGACTGCAGGCAGAGAGACGAGTGAGAGGAGGGAAACAGCTCTGCAGACACTGAGGTCAGTAAAGTAGGAGAGGGCAGGAGGTGTTGGAGCAGAGATTCCCCTGCAGGCCCTGGTGCAGCCCATGGTGAGGCAGCTGTGCCCCTGCAGCCCACGGAGGTCCACAGGGGAGCAGAGATCCTCCTGCAGCCCACGGATGACCCCACACCAGAGCCAGTGGATGCTGCACTGTGACCCCTTGGGAATTGTGGGATGGTGATCAAGGAGCCAGGCAAGGGCTAAGGCTTCCTATCGATGGCCTCTACTATGTACTCTCTACATTATCTTTGAGGATGGAGATTTGCATAGTTTGCATCAAGAACTATTCAACTGAAACTAATTTCTGTTTCATATAGTGCTGAATTTTTTCAAAGCACTATTCAAGTGACTATGCTGATGTCAGTGGTAAGATTTTATGCCGTTACATGTTGGTATTTGCTTTCAGATGGCAAACAAAAAAACACAGCTCAGTGTAGGACTACTATCTTCTTTCTTGGTGTGGATCCTGACTTCATGTAGTCTCTTATAGTTGACAGTCAGTAAAAAGGTAAAAATATGATTAATTGTTTTAGAATAGAAGAATATATTCTCTCTTTTAAAGCAGAAAAATGCAGTGCCTGATTTTCCCTCTTAAAAAATAAGACTGTAATATGGAACTGATAGATAATAACTGTGTTATTACTAGGATCTCACATTGAGCCCTAGATGTTTTGATGGCAGGAGCACTTTTCCAGGATCAGCTGCTGCTCCTTTGTCTTTGCCCCCTGCAACCCCTGCTCCTGCCAAGCAGCCAACCCAGTGCTTGGTGGGGCTGGGGCTGCTCCACATCTGGCATTCCTGCTAAGCATCTGGGCACCTTCACCAATAGCTTGGCAGCTCTGGCAGGATGCAGAAACTAGGAAGAACTGGCAGAGGAAAGATTTATGATCTTCAAAAAGTAGATGAGGAGCTTTGCAAGTGCCCCTTCCACACTGGGATGCACTGGTGAAGCACGAGCCCAGCGGGGGATGGGAACACGCAGGAGGTGCCTACATCTTTTCCCGTGTGTCCATTGCTCTATGAAATACCTTTGCCTTTGGTAGCAACAGTAAAGTCCAGCAGACCTTTGAGTTTGGCTTTGCGGTCTATTACTTTGATATTTAAGCTATCAGTCTTTTTTTTTGCTAGACTTGTAGTGACTGGATGACATTAGATCTTCAAAAATCACTGGAAATGTATTGTCATCATTGTAGAAGTGAAGGTTTGTGCCCCAGTGGAGAATAGTTCCACATTTGATGACGTATTACTCAGATGATTTTTAATCTGGTTATTGCAGACTTTCTGATACAATATCAATAACCAACACTACATGCTCCTTGCTATTTTCTCTGTAAGTCTCTTATGTGTAGGTAAATTTATCTACAGCACCACTGTATTGTTTTCTCTTTGATTACTGAGTTACTTACAGCCTACATACAAGTGAAGATAAGGTTATCTGTGGAAATTATTGCAAGTGATGAAGGATATAATATTTGTAGCATAGTACTCAGCAGGAATTGAGCTAAGGGGGTAAAATATTCCACACATCTCTTAGGACCATAGGAGTTGGGTAGCTGTTGTACTGCTGAGTAGGATAGCCAGCCTTGACAAGAATATTGCAACTGAAGCCTCACTGTTACAAAAAAATAAATTCATTTTTTGTTTATGACAGTTTTACATTAAATCTCCAGACTGAAGCACTTACATAGTGTAAACAGTCTCACCCAATGTCATCTACATGCCAGGCTTTCTTGCTTTATAACTTGGACGGGCAACTAATTGTCACAGTGGAAATCAATCCTTCATTAGTTTTGTGTCTTTTGGGAGTTGTGCCAATCTTCTGTGTGAAATAAATCTAGGCAGGGTAAACAATAGACTACAGAGATTCAGCAGTGCAGTTACACTGATGAGTATTTGAACAAATTGATGGTTAATACTGAACAAATAAATGAAGAGATAGCAAGTAAAGTTTGATACCTGTACTGAAGAACCCAGCCTATTGAAATTGTAAAGGCTCCTGAAAACTGCCTTCAACAGTTTACCACAGGAAACATGTCTGGGAGTGGCTGAGCTTCTGCCCACATCTCTTGTTTCTGTCTTGATGCAGAAAGTGTACAGGCAAATGAGTCAGCACTAGTATAAACTCTGACAAAATGTTTGTGAGTTTGGGTGCCTCAAGCTGTCTAACTCCACAGATTGCAGAGATCTGATCTTGCATAGGGCAGTGATGGCTCATTTCTAAGGGAGACACCCAAAACAATGCTACTCCTAGAAGACCAAGGTGAGCATTCTGTATTTGCACAGAGGGATCAGATTTGGACTTGATGGTCCCACAGGACAAAATCCACCCAATGTCAGTGCCACAAAGGTTCACACATCTGGGCAAGTGGGCTCCTGATACCCTGCCAGGCAGCATCATTCCTCTGAAGCCCAAGGCTGTACATCCTACTGCAGTAAGGTGAGTGAGGGAAGTCAGATTTCAAGAGATCACAAATACAAAAGCCAAAAAAAGGAACAGACATTTTCCTGCTGAACCACAATGTATGTATTCAGTCTTATCCCAGGAGCTCTATGAATCCATGTGATTAATGGCTGAGTGTTACAGCTAGTATGTTGATTGCATGAGTTACTTCTGTATTGCCTTGTAAGAGTGCAGAGTGACAGACTTTTGGCACTGCCATATGACTTGCCGTCTGGACAGCTGCTGAGTCAGAAAGTCCTGAGTCACATCTGATTGTGCCCAGCCAGTAAGCCTGTGGTGAGCACAGCAGAGATGCTACATCTTCTGAGGAAGCAAATAGTGCATCACTGCCATGTCACAGAACTGCATTTTTTCGCCCCAGGCTATATACATGTAAATATCTTGATAGCGTCATTTTGAAGATTACTACCTGCAGCAGCTCTGTCTTCTGTTTAGGCACTGGAAGCCTTCTCTGTTAGAGACAATGGGCATCTGAGGTTGGTGGGGATTCCCTCTAGAACAGCACATTGTTGGCTGCCAGTGCACAACTGTTTGTCCTGTGTGTCAGAGTACATGGCTTACAGCACATTGTACAGTCACATGGCGTGGAGCTCACAGCACATCTCCCCTGTTTCTCTTGCACTTTACACACTGCATCCAGCCTAGCTTCAGAACAGCCTTCTAGTTTAAATGGTCTGAAAAATGAAGCACTTAAATAATGATACCAGTGCTCAATTCTAAGTGAGACTGCAGAGTGCTTGCATATCCTCGGGGGAGAGATTCACTCTCCTTTTCCCAATGCTCTGCTTGCAAATTGATGCCTAATATGTTACTGTGCTCTAGGAGGATTATGAGGGTGCATGTGAGATACATGGAAACTATTGTCTTAAAATAAAATAAAATAAACTTCTAGCAGCCCATCTGACACCCAGATGTGATGAGCTTTGTTGCACAGAGACATGAGGATGCACACAGGGTGCAAGGATTTCCTGGTGGGAGCAGGCTGGCCCATCCTGTGTCCTGCCACAGTGATAGGAGAGGTTTGTGGGGCACAAATGTAAGCCTCAGCCCTCCCTCACTTTTCCCTCTGTGATTCTGATACAAGATATATTGGTGAAGATAACTCTGAGCCATCCTGTCCATATCCTGTTGTAGAACTATGGTCTATCTGCCCATCTAAAAAATTTCCCACCACGCTGATGCCATCTATCCCAGACCCCCGTGGCAGCAAATTACAGAAGTTACTGCTTGCTGGGTGTAAAAAGCAGGATTTCATGTGGTTAAGCTTACCTCCTACTGATTTTACTGCATGTTCCATAATTGTCTGACTGCTTGGCATTCACAGGAAAAAGGTGATCCACCAGGAAACTGGGCATCACAAATCAAGTGCCTCCCAGCCAAAGGTGCCTCTGGCAACCTGAGTGTGGTTGAGGTCAAGTTGACAATAAATCCCCCCTGACCCTTCTGCGTGTGGCCCCAGGCACCTTGAAGGAGATCCAGCAGCTGTCTGGTCTTCTTGGTGCCACTCAGTATTTTTGCCAAGACATACAGACCTCTCCTGAAGATGTCTGGGCAAGCAGAAAGCACAGGGTAGGGTTTCCCATGGGCAAGGTGGTTTGGTCATCTCAAATCTCCCATGGAAGGACTGAGGTGGTTGGTGAACACTCTGTGATCAAGACCCAGCTAGGAAACCCTAGTCAACACTTCCATTTTCAGGCTTTGACTGGTCTTTTTATTTCACCCAAAACAGAGGGAACACATTTAAATTTTTCTCTCTCTTTTTTCTTTTTCTTTTTCTTTTTCTTTTTTTCTTTTTCTTTTTCTTTTTCTTTTTCTTTTTCTTTTTCTTTTTCTTTTTCTTTTTCTTTTTCTTTTTCTTTTTCTTTTTCTTTTTCTTTTTCTTTTTCTTTTTCTTTTTCTTTTTCTTTTTCTTTTTCTTTTTCTTGTTTCTTTTTCTTTTTTCTTTTTCTTTCTGAAGCATAATGGAAGCACTTGGCAAGACTTTCTAACCTGCTCATTCAGTGTCTTAGCCAGTACAAGAAACACAGTTTCCTTAAAGTTCCAGACCATTTCTTGGACGTAGGTCAAATATGTCTAAGATGTCTAGAATGCTTTCCAGAGTACTTTTTTCTGCTCTGCCTGATAATATCCTGTTCATTCCTGAAAACACAACTCTCCAAATCACTTTTTTTATAGTCACTGGTACACTCCCCCATCATGTAATTCTGCTTGTCAGATGATCTGGTTCTTCCTTGCTGCCTCTGGAGATTTGGTGTAGGGAAATGGCTTTGTGCATCACTACCACAAGAAACTGGAAGTCCACCAAACCCAGCATGCTGTAGGAGGAGCAGATCTGAAATGTGAAAAGGACAGCATATCTGCTCCCAGTGCTCAGCTATGAGGTGGGCCAAGAAGCACTAGGTCTCCCCTCTTCTTCCCTCTTCTAATCTGAGCAAATGAAAGGAAATATGAAAGCAAATTTGTCAAGCAACATTGTATGAATTCTGCAAGCTTTGCAGATACTTGTTATTCTCACCTCAGCTAATTCATTTGAGGAAAACCACCTGAACTCAGAAGTGAGACTTGCACAAAATGTTGGCATTAGTCCAACTGTCATGGAGTTTTGCTGACTCTACAGTCCTGGTGACACCAGGGGTTTATCATGGCAGTCCAGGAGCAGTTTCCCTGTGTTTTCATATTGTTTTACATTTGGCACAGTTTAAACATGTACATACTCTTATTTGAAACATCTGCTTTTATTCTGCTTTGCAAAGAACTCATAGCTGTAGGCATGGCTTTCTGACACATCTTTGCTGCTACAGGGATTTCTATGGATTTTGGTGACACCACCAAATGACTCCAGCACAACCTTAATGTGCAACCTGTGTTTATAGGGCTGCTTCAGATCGTCCAGTGCTGCCTTTGCCATGCAATCGCCTTGTCATTGGCAGTGGAAAACTGCATTCAAAATACAATAAATTAGTGCATTTTTTTCCAGTACCATACTCATTAGAAGTCTAAAGAGAAAGCCTTGCTATCCTTGTTTCAGAATCAAAGGTACTAATTTGCAAATGTGATATTTTCTGTTATGGGAAGAGGTTAAATTTCATGTGCTGATTCATAGAAAAACAACTTAATTTCTAGATTGCGCTTTTACTAGTGTCCTGGTGGCTTGGAGTCACCATAGAGTCAGTTCCAGGTGGACTCACACCTGAACAAAATGTTTGTTTGAAGATGAAAGGCATAAGCATGCTTTTGGAGGGTGTCTTTGCTCATGGACATTGATTCTGTTACATGCTCTCATTCTGTAGCAAAACCAATGGAATGCTTTTCACAAGCAGTTGTAGCTACAAGAGACGTCTGTACACTGTAGGAAAAAGCTCCTTGAAACATACTGTTGCAATGAGCTCTGCTCCCTCTAAAGAGAGGTAAGCAGGCAAGTAGAAAACATTGCAAGTTTGCTGTGCATCTCCAAAATGTGCCTGAAACGTTTTATTTTCCGAGTTTTCAGGTCTGACTAGATCTTTTTTCTTTGTGGAAGCAGCTTGTAGGCATTCAATAAGTAGCTCTGTTACCAGTGTTTAGTCTCTGGCTGTTCTTAGGTCTGACACTCCTTATACTCCTCAATCCTTATGGATTTCAAGGCAATCTTTCTGCTATACTAAGTGTCGTAGTGTAAAAGTGCTATTTCAAAGCTGTTTCATTTATTGTGGATTGAATAGTGCATGTGCAAATTCCTCATGAAAGATTTACTCCCTTGTATCCCAGAGGGCAGCAGCCAAAACTGTTTTAATCAGCCTGATCCTTGACTCATGCACACAGATGATCAAGATGATCATGCACACAGATGATCTGCAAGTTCTGCTTCTCCTAGAAGTGTGACTGCATCAGCAACACCTAGATCGCATATTAATAGAAAGCAGTGTGCAGAAATCTGATCTGTGGAGGCTACAGTTGTCTTGGTTGGATTAAGAAATAAACATTACGCATAATTGCAGAGCAAACTCTAGCTGTTTTAAAAGATACTGAATTGTGTGAAATGCCTGACACAAAACAGATGAATAAGGCAATCATAGTAGATGAGGAATGAATGAAATCACAGACAGCAGCAGCAGCAGGGCTTTTTCAAAGAGCTACAGTAGTATCTTTTATACTGTTCTCACAGTTTAAAACAAGCAGAGCAATAGCCCTAAAAGTCTACAATGAAACAGCAATGAAATTTGCATGAAAATTTTCAGCCACTCTAACTGTACCATGTTGCAAATAGACTTTCCATTTTGTTCAGGTTAGTAGCTCTCTCACACAACACTGGCGCTTACTGGGTGTCCCAAAGGAGCTGTTTGTGCAAATCCACTTGAATAAAGGATATGGGAGCTATTGGTGGCGACCACATCTGCCCTGACACACAGCGGTACCAGGGCTGGGCTGCAGATGGAGAGGCCGGATGTGCTTTTGTCTCTGCCACTTCTGAACTTCAGCAAGTTTTAAACTTTCCACTCCAGCTCAGAAGCAGGTGTTATATTGTAACACCTCCTTCCGGGGTGATGTGGGAATGAACCAAGCAGGGATGTCTGATTCCTTTCTGTGTGGAGGGCACTAGTGCTGGCTGGAGACCTCTAGGTCTCTAGAGACAGAGACCTCTCAGCTTTAAATGCTGCTGTTTGCCCACTCCTTCCTTTAAGATGTTAAACAATAAAATATAATTTGAGCTTGAAGCCACAGATGACCAGTGAGATAAGGAAAATGAAAGCCACCTTTCATCAGTCAAATATGAGACAGGACTACTAATTCAAATTATGTAGTAGTAATTACTGGTGTAAAAAGGAATCACCAAAGTGTTCTGGCAGTTAAGGACAACTATTCAGCTAGACTACTTTGAGTGTGATCAGGATAAGCAGAGTAGGCTATGGTGCTGTATAATAGGCATGCATGCAGAACAGAGAAATGTTACAGGGCCAAGCATCAGTGACATCCATTTGAAAATTCATACTCAAACATTCCCAATTTCCAGTTCCAGACTTATGATTACTTAACAACCTGTTCTAAACTTTGCTGTTCTGTCAGAGAGAGGAAGCCTGGTTCTGTGCCAGCCATGATCAATCACATTGTGAGGAATGAATGGCTCGATATAGGCTGATTTTGTACCCAGTACAGGAAGTGAACCTCTGGGACTTCAGAGAAGTGGATTTGTTGGGGGAGGACAGCTGGATGTTACTGCAGGACTGGGACATGTTAATGGCTTTTACTGGTGCACTGGGGAGAGATCACAGAAAGGAGATCTCCTAGCTGCTTTCTCCTTTAGAAAGGATGCTTATCATCAATTTAATTGTCAAGTGAATAAAAAATATTTATTTTTTGTTTTGAAGCACAGTCTCATTTGTTTAATTGCAGTAAAAAAAGGTAAAAGACAAATGGAAAAGAATATACAGTGTTAGAAAAGACAAAAGTTTCTGTTGGCCTTGATAAAAATTTTTTCTGGAGTTCTGGTTTGGGGAAGGTCATGAGATTCTAATTTTTGGCTTGGAGAAAGCGATAGCATTGTTAAAAGTTTGAAACTGGAGTAATTACTCCTTTCCCCATTGTCCTAGCATCCCATCTGCCCAAGAGCAAAAATGGCTCTGGAACCAAGTAATGTGACATGTTTCAAACTTCCTCCTCTGCTGAACAGGAGAGAGAAGCAGCTCAGCCTGCCCTGCAAGCATTCCCCTTGTTTCTGCAGTGACCTGTTTGGTAGTAATACCAGCATGCAGACAGGAAAGAAGGGTTGTGCTGGCCTTACCTTTTTTCACGAGAACTCAGAGCAGAATCTAAGTAATATATAAACCTCTTTGCATTTTGACTCTTATGAAACCGTGTTTGATAGGAAGGAGGCTCATTACAGGAGCTTTTGCAGGACAGAAGAGAAATAACTGAAATGCAGCCTTTTCTTTCTTATCTATCACAGGTGGCAGGATTCGTGCTATGTGGGAATGATGAGAACCAGAGCTGCTCTGGTAGATCAGCTTCATGTGGGAAGCGGATTTTTTCTGCACCCAGTTCAACACTGGCAAAACAACAGGCTGTTTGTTTAACGAGACTAAACCATGTCTGTTTCCCTGCCCAAAAATATCTCTCACAACTTATCTTGTGACTGAGGTCAGCCTCAGATAACTGAGTCCTTGTCTGTGCCTCACTGTGGTGTGAATGGGCAGGCAGGGAGGAAGTCTGCATTTATTCCCTACGTTCCCACTGAAGTCCCTGTGGCCCATGCAAAGCAAATGTGCCATGTGCCCATAAGCCCCATGGTGAGATTCTCCACTATTCTTATTTATCTAAGACCCCACCTCATTTCAAACATCACTCCCACCAAATTCAACAAAAAACAAACGCAGGAAGCCCCTAGCTCTTGCCTTTTAACAGTGCTGCAGTATTACAAGCATGGCAAAAAATAAGGCACCAGGAAAGTCCATCAGCTGATTTAGCTGATAATTTTCAAGAATTTCAGCTTTGAATTTTTACATGGGTTTTTTTTATAGTTATACCGAGTAGCAAATAACTTCTGAGTACATGCTGCAATGTAAAATTTCTTTTGGAGCACAATCCTTTAAGAAGAACACATATGTGGATAGAGCTCCCTAATAAAATTTCTCCACTGAACTACATGAATGATAATAATTCTACAATTCTGAAGCCACTATAACCTGACTGATGATTGTCTTTTCTCATTTTGCAATAACAACAGCAGTATAGAATAAGTCAATGTATAAGTCTTGGCTCCTGTTTGACGAAATCACGTTGCAAGTAGCATGCTGTGCCTAACCACAAAAAAATTGCCTGGTTAGAGGGGGATTGTAAGTGACTTGGTAGAGTGTTGTAAGTCTTTGGAAGCTTCAAAATAGGATGAAAGAACACAGAAGTTTTGGAACTCCATGCCTTTCTCATCCTTAACATCATATCCAGTCATCTAGTCAGATGTCAGTCATGTGTTTGCTATGCCTTTGAGAGAGTCAAATAAAACACTGCCTGGTAGGCTTTACTTGCCCATACATTTTTGCTGGAGGTCACTGTGGAGAAAAGACACCTTGAGGATGGATCAATAAACAGGAAAAGGAAGTAATCAAGTCATGTCTTGGCATGTAGCACTAAGCGTCAGTGGCTGGAGAGGTCTTTGCCTCAACTGCTAGCCCTTTCTAGTTGCAGAGGGATGTCAAATAATTGCTATGGAGATGGCCTGACACAATTTAGGCTCCTCTCCTCACTCACTTCTCCATAATGTTAATGGTATCTTCCTTTTGCTCACAGTGAAGGAAATACAAGTGCAACTTAGCACCAGCATAAATTAGTATGGCATCCTTGGCCAGGATGCAGTCCTTGGGACCTGGGCAGTCTGATTTTTCAGCTGAATGTCATCAAAATGCAATTAGCAATTTCGTGTTGTCTGAAACACAGGTAGAGTGCTGAGCTGGGTTCAGCGCTTGATAACAAAATGTGCAGGGCACTTCCTATTAATAGCATGCATGCTGATCTTCTGCTAACTAGCACACATGTTCAGGCAATATGTTTGTCGTGCAGCATGGATCAGTTCGGTCCAGCTCCTGACACGCTCATTTCTTTTATGATTTTATCTTCACTTGTACAAGGATGGAAATTTTTCTGAGGACGTGGGATTTGTCAAAGAGGACAAGGTCATTCCTGGGATTTAAAGGAAGATCTAGAGCTCAGGTCACTCTCTTTCATTTCAGAAAAAAAAGCAATTACTGACTTTTATAGCCATTTCTACCTTCTTTTTCAACCAATATATCTTTTGCACAGCAAAATGTTATGTTGAACACATAACTTCTAATTCTGCAGAAGATGGATATTGCTCTGAAATTCTTTAAAGACCTCCGCACCAGAACTTTCTTCCTCAAAAGTCTACTGAAAATGCCATGAAGGCCTCAGGTTTTAATCCCTCATTTCTTAATGCACTGGAAGTGATCAGCAGTGAACCTTTTAATGGACAAGAGGGAATGTTTCAAACCTCCCTCATTACTATTCACAGACTGTTTTGAAAGATAAGTACATAGTGGCTTGCTGTCCAGAAGGGCACATGTCCTTATTCTCTTGTAAATCTGCCCAGGGAGCATTTCACAGGACACCAGCCTGAATTATATTGCTCCTGACAGTGATGTCAGGATGAGCAAATACTGAGGTCATCTACAAGAAATGCTGTCAGCATGGCACAGCAGTCTTCATCTTGTAAACCTATGTTTTCCTTGTCTTAAGAAAAAATAAAGACAGCAGAATAACTGCCTTTCAGCTTCACAGTGTAATTTCATGAGCCTTTGCCTCTGGCTGCAAACAGGCAGGGCTCCCTGGATGCCTGCCTGGGCCTGGGGCTTCTTCCTCCTCTTGCTGCCAAAGCAGTCAGCTGCCTGTGGGGACAAATGACAGGGGTGAGGGCAGCCTATGACCCCTGGCAAGGCTGTCTGCAGCCCCGCTGCCTGCCCTGCCTTTCCTGGGGTTTCCTCCTGATACTGTTGATGTCTCATGTCTGTAGGAACTGAACCTACAGTGACCTGCTTTAGTATTTTCTGTGTTTCCCGTGTATTTTCATTCCCCTGAATTTCAAAGAAACAACTTCTTTGATTTTTCTTTGACATGGGACCCTGCTCTGTAAGTGGCCACTGATAAAGGCGAAATATTTCCTCCAGGGCAGACATCAGTAGTTTTAAAATCTCTTCGCCACAGCACCATACTACATAAAGTACAGCTGGTAGCAAACAGCTCCCAAACACTGCACATTTGGATGTTGCTGGGAAGCCTGGTATTGCAATATTCAAAGCCCTGCAAAGCAAAAGCTAGGCGAGGCTGAGCATCTGGGTGGAGAGATATGGTCTGGGACACAGATCAGGCTGCACACTGACTGGTTCCCATGCTGCGGTGGCTGCGTTAAGGAGCAGGGTGCCTTGGCTGAGAGGGACGTGATTTCCCTGAGGCAAGACATGTCCACAGCGGAGCAGGAGCTCCAATGGTGTTCTTCTTTCAGCTTCAGGGACAGCAGAGCAATGGAGGGGAGGTGCCACGCAAGAAGAGGGGAATGAGTTTAGTCCTGTCTTCTCCTGCCTCTGGCTGGTTTCATTCACAAACAAAGCAAGCACGTTTTCTGCACAGAGGTGGCCTGCTTGGGAAGGGTGGATGCTAAATTTGGGTGGGGTTTTGATCATTACCCAAAAAGGGAGAGGAATTTTCATCATAACTGCAAAGCTCAACTCCCTACTGCAGATCAGAGAGAAGGATCAGTGGAGTTTGTGGAAAGTGCACGGTGAACACCACTGGCAGCTGATAACTTCAGTGAAAATCCTGAGCATATCCAACAGAGCTGCTCTGCGTATTTGAGACTGCATGTCCCAAAACCTACAACATGGAAATTTCAACTAGCCACTCCAGTGAACCCAGTTATACTGTTTACAGCAGTTTTCCAGAGCTAGTTTTTATACAGGAGAGATCTAGCCCACCTCCTGTTGTTCTTTGCTTTCCAGCCTTTCCAGCATTTCCTTGCTGCTTCTCCAGCATGAGAGCAAAGTGAATCCTTATTTCCCTTAATGCAAAGCTAGTCCCTGAGCACCCCTGTGTCTCTCCCTGCTTCTGCTGTGCAGTCTTGCCTCAGAGCAGGGTACCATTATTTTGATATAGAGGAAAGTTAAAGGCTTTGCCTTCCCTGATGAGACTGGCACAACCTATTGCAAGTTTGAGGTTGACCTAGGGATGCTCTGAAAGAACAACTCCTCACATATGGCATTTACAGCTAAGAAAATATTATCCTTAGGGAAAATAATTGCTAGAATTTGTAGATAAAACAAGAGTGGATGCATCTCAAGGTTTGTTTCATGCTCTCAGAAGTGCAAATATAGGTCTAGAGACCAAAGGCTACTCTGGCCTGTTGAGACTAGGCATTCTTACTGAAGAGGAGGAGCAGCACTTAGCTCAGGACATGTTGTCTGCAGGACTCTGCAGACTCTGCAGTTGAAAGAGTTTTGCTACCTATGCTAAGAAGCAGAGTGTTGTGACCACTTCAGTAAAAGTTCAAAAATTAAGCAATTTATGTGTGCCTACATGGATGCATACCTTATGTAGTGCCGGGACTTGCTTTTCTGAAGCTGCAAACTGCTCTGCCACCAGCTGTCCCACTGGTGTCCTCTGCCAGAAGCCACTCACTGCCTCCATCCTTAGGTGAACTAACAGACACAGGCTTGGTAATATTCTGCTTTACATGAGGATTTTTTTTCTTCCTTTGACAAGAAAATGACACTTGAATATCCTCTCTAAATTTAGCACAGGCACCTGGAGTACTAGTTCTTTACATCTCTTTGAACTGAGACAAGTCATGTAATTGAGGATTCATGCCAAACTGAATCTGCTGTTGAAGCAGAAGTATTGAGTGTAACAAATACTTCCATATGCCGGAGAAGACAAGTCCACTGTCTTCCATTTTCCATGTTAGACACAAATTTAGACAGTTATACAGAAAAAGATGCTATCCATGCACACCTAAACTGTTGTTGTACTGTTTTTAAGACTTCTTCAAATTCTTTAAAGTAGAGGTATGAGAAAAAGAAATATTAGGATTATTTGTGTTTCTGTTGATAAGATACACCCTGAGGTTTTTCACAACATGGTGGGTCACCTGTGGCCTCCAGCCAAGTTCAGGGTCTCTGTTTGCTACCTGTTGTAGCAGAGTAAGTAACAGCATCTGTTCTGATAAGTATACAATGTAAATAAACAACATCAGTAAAAGATTTAAAATTAGAGCACAATTTTATGGCCAGCTATCTGAGGCACACAGGAGTTACTTGCCCAAGGTCACATTGGAAGTCAGCTGGAAGGCAAGGGACTGTAAGTGCAGCTTTCCACAGAACACATCCAAATCCTCTGAGGCGCACCCAGTGAAGGTAAGTGGCCTGTTTTGCCACATCTGCAGTCCTGACTGTAATTTGTGATTCTACTTGTGGAAACTGTTTCTCAAGCTTATCATTTATAAGTACTAAGAACAGTATATATTTGGCTGTTAGTGTATTCTTGATTGGTTTGAGGGTTGGTTTTTTTGCGTTTTCATTCTGAAATGCATTATGTACAAGCAAAATTCTTGGGTTTGCTTTTAAAGCCCAGAGACCATTAGCAATGTAAAATCAGATTTATTTCTGTTAGGCAACAACGAGTTTGTGGTTATTGATGAGCCTCAAGATCTCCTTGCAGTCCTGGTGTTCAATGTTAGCAGTTCCCACTCAGGGCCTTTCAGCTTAGTAGACAGCTGCCCTTAGTGTTGCTAAGTCACCCTAATCTGCAGAGAGTGCACGGCACTTCACAAGCCATCCACATCTTTCTGACACATTTGACACCTTCTGAGTGAGGAGCAGTCTGTATTCAGTTTCCTGGAGTCAAATGAAAGAAAAGTAAGTATGCTATTTTCTATCAAAAAGGGTCAAATATTATGCTGGCCATTACAGAGAAAGGTATGAAACCAGAAAATCATCAGTACTGCTCTTACCAAGAAGGGTCTTTCCCGCCACCTTGTCAAAGGTGGCTCCCTGCCAGAGGAAGTCCAGGGGGCTGGCATATTCAGGGGCTGGGAAGGCAGGGCTAACCCGACATCATGCATCCTGTTTTGCTTCCAAACAAGCTTTCTTCACTGAAAATTTCTCCTTCCTATTTTCCATCTCACTGGTTGTGCTGTCTGGATGGTGGACAGGCATTTCTCCTTCATGTCTTTGTATTTGATTAGTGAATACATCTATTGCTTTGTTTACATCTTTTATTTCTCCCTGGCCTCTCCTACCATTGTGATCCGATGGTAGAGGTCCCATTTGCACATTTAATAATTTCTTTTATAAACCCTGTAGGTTTCATTCTTACACAAACTTCACATAAACATGAAATGTGAAACACCTGACGGTGAGTTTGGGTAGCTGCTCTATGCACGGTGCTTATCTTAACAGGGAGGCTTCCTCTGGAGCCCTATCCCAGCACACTGGAAAGAAACTGTCCAGTGTGGAAGACTACTGCTGCAGCATACCCAAAGCATTCTGACTGCAAACTACACCTGTGAAGTTAATACCCCTCTCTCTCCTCACCAAGCCTGAATGATGGTACCACAAAAGAGTCTGTTTATCAACAGTGCAGCAAAGCTTGGACCAAGGATGGTACAGCTTGGTGATCTTTTCCAAAATGGCATAAATTCAAAGCCAGCACTGACATGTAGCCTCAAAAGACCTTGGTCTACTGGACAGTGAGGTGGGTTGCTAGCACAATTACTTTCCCTCTCTCTCTTCTTGATGACATCTCCTCTAAAATTAACTGCTTTGTTCTTGATGCTCAACAGGTGAGACTGAGAGCGACCCTTCTTGCTCATGTTATGCTGTCAGCCAGTGTATCATCTACAAAAAAGCAGAATCAATCACTGCTCCACTATGTGCTGCTCAAAGAAAGAAGGTAAATGATCTGATTCCATCTGGTGTGGATGTTGCTTACATTTTTTGTTAAAGTTCACCATGTAAGACCAATACAAATTTCTTAGGTAGTAAGTGCAAAAACATAGACCATTTAAAAATAATTTTGCATTTCATCTTGGCTCTGTAGAGGACTATATGATGCGTGAACCAGTTCCTTGGATCCAAAATGAAGCCATTTTTTACGAAATGGCTTCAGTGTGTCAGGCCCCATTTCAATGTTGTGTGTACAGATTTTCTTCACCCTCTTCACTTCACCGTTGCTGCTTTGGCTTGCCTGATCTTTTGCACTAATATATGTCAGGAAGCATTTTATTTAGTGGTGTTACTATTATTAGTTTATAGAAATAGTAGGCATTTCCAGACATCTAGCTGGTACCTCAGACCTAGAAATCCTGCCAGGTTAGGGAAAGAAAGTCAAGTCTAGGTGAACGATGGCCTCACTGAGCAGATCATATATGTAGTGTTTAAGCTGGCACATTTCATGAATGTGTTCAGCTGTACAGAAATACTTGAGCATGCTGAGTAACATATACCCATGGATACAGGCATAGCAGCTAACACTACCAGAGCATGTATTTCAGAGTTTTAAAATTCCCAGTCAGAGAGACCTTACTGAAGACTAATTGTGCATTTCAGTCTGAGTTTAGTAAATAAAGTGTCAGTCTGGAAGAAATTTAACAATGGTGAGTAGATTTCCTGCTCTACCCATAAATAGATGTGTATTCAGTGAAGCATATATTGAACATTGCAGTTTTTGGGATAAATACTGAAATATCAATTCTTTTGGCCCCACAAAGATCATGAAAGAAAGACATTTCTGTCTGTCTCAGTTGATTGGTTTGGATAAAGGTGACAAATCAGAGAAAACATAGGTGTCAGAAATATATGTACACATATATTTGTAAGAATTGATAGATTTTTTTTTTATTCAGTTGGCTTGATATGTACTTACTTAATAAACCATATATCATATGCCATACTGCAGAATTGTGTTTAGACATGTAAAAGTACCTGTGCAAGCTGGATCACAGTCATGCACATCAATATAAACACACACAGAGATCTAGGTAGATAATTATAATATATTATTTATATTATTAGAAATTATTACCAAATATAATATGGCAGAATGATTGCAATGGCAAACTATCACAGAAATATCCAATGCATGTTATGAAACACAGCAAAAATGTAAATGAGACATTATAGGAAAATCATTAATGCTTTCTATTTCTGTCTTTGGAAGATGAACCCTGCCTTGCTCTGGGTCTGTTTTTCCCAAAGGTTAGTGAAGTGCTAATTACAAAGTGTGAGGAGCAATCAATTTCCTAACAGAGTTTATTTTGAAACCATTTTTACTCTGAGCCTCCTATCTACTGTCTCCACAATTTACCCTTTTCAATATTGTTCCTTCATGTATTTTAGAAACAAGTGTTTTAAGACTAAGAAAGCTTCAGCAAAAGAAACCCATTCTGAAGTACTAAAGCTACAAAACATTTCTGTCCAAAGAAACACAAAACTGAATCAATCAATGGGCATGGAAAACATGGTAAAAATAGCCTAAAAATTAAAAGTCTTTCAAAAGAAATTTTAAGGGATTAAGCCCATCCTTATTTGTTTAAGCAGTAGATTTTTGTGACTGAAATAAGTGCAGAAACAGGCATAGAAATCAAATCACAAAGATGAATGAAGGAAATACATATTTCTACAGATCATACATGAGACATTTTTAGCCTGAAATGAGTTTTTTAATCTTGAAAAGCACTCCCTCAAAATCTGTCAGTTTAAAAAGTTATAACGTCTTACAAGCAGACCTATAAACCTTTTTAAACTTTGGGGGCAGGGGTGGTGTGGTGTAGTTTTTTGCTTTTGGTTTGGTTTTGTTTTGTTTTTAAAAGGTCATAGAATATAAAGTGAGGTTAATAAATCGGGGGCAGTCTGGTCTCATGAAGGATTTTACTTGTATCATATGTCACCTGAGCATCAGGGAAGTGAGGTTCTCTGGCACCCAGAGGGGCAGGCTGAATTCTCCAGGGACAGCAAGGACACATTCAGTAAAAAAGGAGGAGGTCTTGAATCATAATCCTACTTAAAACACTGGATGCTGTAATTGTGTTACCTATTGTTGCTCACAGTGGTTACTAGAGGCAATCCATATGTGATGTGGAAAATTATGAGTATGGGAGATGAAAATTTCCAGAGCATAGAAACAGTAACATAACAATGAAAGGCATGTAAAGAGTAAATCATTCTGTCCTGACATTAATCAAGAAAACTGTGGAAATGACCGAAGATATGTAACAAAACATTTTATATTAAAAAAAATAATTATTGAAGATGTATTCTAAAAAAAGGCAGGATAATATCAAAAAGCTTTTGATTATCTACACTTTATTGCACTGAGTCTATAAGCGATGTGTCATGCTTTGTCTCCTACCTGGGCTATGTAGAGAGAGCAACCACCAAAATAATACCCCCAGCAGTTTGTCTCCCATCAAATTTATGGTTATATAGATCCCATTCCTCATTTACAAGTGACATTTCACACAGAAGTGACTTACTGAAAAGTAACCTCCTGGGGAAATAGCTTCATGATCACTGATCTGAGTGTGCATAGGCACAGCAGGCAGCTAAAAAGGGTGTTATTCAGAAATATACTTTATTATTTAAATCAAATGAGCTTTATGCCATCTTTGTCATTGTGAAACATAGTACTATTACTCTGACTTTTGTTTTTAAGTAGTATTCGATAGCTTGTTAGGCATTCTCCATTCTGTAGGATTGGGTTATGATTTATTTGACTCAGGCAAAAATGTCTAATTTTTTTTTCATGGATAGCTCTCATACACGCTCTCCCCCCTCACCAGCTCTGAGGTAAACCTTACGTAACTGCAGCATGGCAGTGATGTTTGGCTTTGCACAGAGAATGGCAGCTCTCATTTGTATTAAGGAGATTACACCCACTTTAATCATCTGCATTTTACTGATACATTTATGTGTATGTTTAGATTAGACCAGAGAGCGTATTTTATTTATTATGGAGAAATTAGAACCCAGGTGTGATATTTCAGTTCTTGCCTGGAGTCACAGTGTGTCTCTTGGCTATTTGATTCCAGTAAGATGGATGCTTGCCTGGGAGATATCCTGCCCAAAAGTCAGTGCCTGCAGGTATTCCTCCTCCAGTCCTTTGCTCCTGACAGATGTCAGGCCCCAGCCCTTCCATACCCTGAAACCAATTTGGGGATCATGTAGCTTCACCGTCCTGCTGGAGGCAGTGTACACAGAGTGTGCTCCTTGCACCTTGTTGCACCTTTCTCCAGGAACCTCAGATAGGAGTGCTGGTCCTTTCCTTCATGAAACGAAAACTGAAGGTTTTAGTTGAAAGCCTAGCAACAAAAAAGTCCTTGTAAAATAAGATTTAAATCACAATTCCAGCCAAAATTTAAAATGTGTTTAACAGTCTATTAAATATTGCTTGGTGATCCGCAGGGGGCTGGATCTTAGAGCTGCCTGACACTACACATTGTTGCTCCTTCATGAGTTCATCAGCAAGCTGCTCCCTGGCCTGACAACATAATGCCTGTCAGAGGAGCTAAAAGGCTGCAATTATCCACACAGATTGATAAAACCATGATTTCTGAGAGGTCACATGCGTGGTATAGAGTCCACAACTGATAGAGAAATGATGCCAAGGACAGACTGGTTAGCAATGTATTTTGCACTAGTATGTTGCATCTTCTAAGTTGAAAATACTGTGAATTCAGGATAAAGGTTTCACAAAACTAATGAGTGGCTACATGGAATTCTCTTTTCAGAAAAGCACAAATGTTGTAAAATATTTTTTTTTCAATTTATCCTACCAGAATGATGAAATCTAGAGTGCACTTGTCTATTTCCCTTGAGCCATGAAAATCACAGCTTAAAACTATTTTTAAAAGCCCTGGGATATTCTACTCTAATTGTGCACTTCTTTTAAGCAAATCATCACTTTCACACACCTCTAGGTGTGTCTACAGAGATGCAACCACATGCTGCTACCCCATTTCCAATTTTCCACAGCAGGTGACAGTGGAAGTTCCTGGCCATGACTTGTGGATGTCATTTCCTCATGGCTATCCCTATTTTCTTTTCTTTCGCATTTTTTAGTGTCCTTCCCTTAAGAATAAATTCATTTAATAAGCACTGAATTTAGGGAATCTTGTAATCTCAAAGGGGCTGGACCTCTGATGTATAGAAGCATTGATAAAGCCCAATTCATCCTCAATGACAAAGGTACATTCATTTTTTAGAAAGGAAATTACTCTCTAAATTTAGCTGAAATCAACAGGAAAAATCATCTGAAGAGACTCTTTAAGTGTTGCAAACTCATTTTCTGAACTATGTGGAATCTTACCAACATATCTGGGAGAAAGAAAACGACTGATATGAGATTCTGACCATGAAACATTCACGAAATTACATTTCATTCAGAAAGATGAAAGCACATGAAAATGAGGGTTTTGAGTGAAAGTGGTTGCTTTCTTTCTGCCCTAGAAACATTTCTGGTGGACTTATAAACTTGATGTGTGCATGTATCCAGCAAAATTTTGCATATGTGTGCACACACCCTCTGCACACAGTCACACATACCTGCTCAAATCAGTACCTGACAGCCTTTCGTTTCTGACAGGCAATATCAAACTGGATACAGAGCAGTTGTGACATGTTCACATCTGACATGCAGGTCCAGGCAGTTAACATGACATTCACATTCTGCTGGAATGAAGAATGAAGTGATTTTTTTTCTGACTTGAGGAATTGTTTTTTTTTATGGGAAGGCTTTTCTCCACTGGGATCATGTGCACAGTCTGTACCATCTAGCATGAGTTCAGGCCCGAAAACTACTATCAAGTGTTTTGTAAATTGCTGCTGGTGCTCAGGTTTTCCATAAACACAAATACTGTAATTACCTTTCTTTTGAATAGCACCTGCACCTCAATCAGGGCTGCTGTTTCTGCCAAGCAAACACAAAGGTCAATCAGTAATGCACAGGAATTGCACAATTGTTACAAAAATCTTCATGAGCTCTTGTTGAAGATAAAGAAACACCATGATCTTTTCCTATAATGTGTGCCACATTAGTTGGGAAGATGATGAGATTTCACAAAGCTGTAAGCATGTCCAATGCGTGCAATAGCCTAGTTCTGCCTCTGACTACAACAGCCCCCTGCACCTTCAGCAGCCCTGTGACTGTGCACTTCAAACGCTATTCTTCAAGCTCCCTCTTGTCTTCTCCAAAGCTCCCAGTTTTTGAAAGTGAAGTAAATTGTCAGGCATCATTCACTAGTAAAATTTTATCAATACCTTCTCATACCAAATCTTCAGAAACAATTGTAGGTAATAGCTTTCCTTCAGCTGTGGCTCTCGGAAGTCCCATGCCCATGAAATACGGACTCCCTTGACCACTGCATGGGTAAAGAATTTTGGTTTTTAGGAGTCATGTCAATACATGATCTGTGTTGATTTAAAAATACAAGAGAAAGATAGCTGTTTTATCTATTCTTCTCATAAGTTTCAGAGGACCATGTACATTCCCACACTCCTAATCACTTCTGCAAAAGCAGTTGTTTGTCTTTGTCCTCTGTCTGATGAACCTCAGGAAGAAAGTAACAGAAGCAGAAAACATGCTTGTTATCAAGTACTGCTTGTATGAAAATAACTTGTAAATAAATTCCATTCTCGGATTTTTCCTGCTGTCCTTACCAGTGTGCATTATATGATGAAGGCACATCACAGAATGGATATTATAGCCAGAGCACCATGGAGAGTTATGAACTCTGCTTCTATGGCCCTGGGTGAGGCTGCACTCAGGGTGCTGTTCAAGGAGTCTAGCCTCCTGTTCAAGGGGGACAAGAGACACCTCTGAGGGTCTAGATGAGACTTTAGATCCTAAGGCACATGGAAAGACTGAAGGAGCTGAGATGGCTTGGTCTGCAAAGAGGAGTCTGCAGTACAGTCTAAGCATTCCCTGCAGTTGTGCAAATGGTGACAGGTGGTGGGGTGGCAGCAGCTGGTGAGATCAGGCCTCAGCCTTGCAGCTTGCAAGGACAGGCATCCTACTCCCTAGGAGGTGATGCAGCACTCCAGAGAGGGGTCTCCAACCTTATAGGCTTTAAAGGCTTGTCTAGGCAAAGCCCCACCAGCCTGTCAGAGATATGGAGAAAGTTCCGCCTCAGACAGAAGATCAGAGGAAAGATCTCCAGCTTGCCACCCCAGGTAACACTTCTGTGATTCTCTATGTGATTGTATGAAGTACACCACCATGCTTCAGACCTTAAATGTACAACGTATTTCACTTTCTTATTTAAAATTCACATGTTTTCTGTTTAAATTCACAGACATTTTCTGCAATCCTCAGTGCAGGAGGTGTACAGCAAACTGATTCTTCTGCCCCTTCTCAGGACTGTGTGTGTTCCAACAAATATCCCTGCTGGAGAGGCTTGCTATCCTTTTAAGGCTCACCCTCTCTTTCTGATCTGTCAGGTCATGGTTGTGGAGCTGGATTTTAACACTCTGAATGCATCTGAAGACAAATCACAATACAGTGTGGGTGTAATTTTTCTTTAGAGCAGTGAGGTGTCTGCAGCTAGATGTCTCAGAAGCAGAATTCAGTCTGAGAGTTCATCGGGCTGTGACACAAGTTTCTCAAGCAGGAATGAATCTTGTGTGTACTAGGGAAGAAGAGAGTAAGAAAAGAGGGCATTATGAAGTGGTGGAGAAGCATGTTTCTCTTTAACTTCTCACAAACCACTTTGCACAAGTTTTCTGAGATGCAGAGATTAATCTACAGGGAAAGTGATGAAGCAAGATCACACCAAGCCACAGCTGGAAATACCATAAATATGAGCACAGAGAGACTATCTATATGTTTATTTATATCTATTTGTCTGTCAATTCTCTCACCATGATGCTTTCATAGCAACATCAGATTTACTGTCCATCTAATGCCTGCACCTTGACTGCTGAAAATCACTCTCACTTCAATCAATCAGCTTTTGCAAATACCTCCAGCATGAACCCCTTAATGAAAACAAGCCACAGTGGTTATCCACATGTGAATCTCTATGTCTACCTGCTTGTTCATTTACTTTCATAATTCTTATGGGTTTTCTTTCCATGGGAGAGTCCTCTGTGAAGACATCTTAGCTAAATTTACAGTTTAGAGAGAGGTAAAATTAAAGTAATCACCAGTGCACAGTATTTCAGTTTTCTACAGTAGAAGAGGATTAATTCAATTACATAAGATATATGGCACACAAGCATAGCAGTCAGGGTCAGTGACAGGAACAAATTGATGGGAGATGGTCTATCATTAGCACAGCGGTGATGACAGAGAGGAGAAGAACCTAGTGGCAATGATATAGGAAGTAAAAAGCACCCCTTCAGAGAAGTGTTTGGGTGCCACCTCCTAAAGTCGTTTATTATCAGTTAAGAATCCCTAATCTTCCTTAGATTCTATTTTTGGTGATGCTTTTCAGTTACCTCCCAAACTGATGTGGTTGTTTGCTGCCCTTCTGGTTTGCTAGTGTTTCCAATTTGTATCTTCTTTATCATAATTTCTTTTTTAAAAATAATTTTAACACAAAGGTTTCAAATTAAATTCAGGTGACCTACTGCTTTTCATCCTTTCCAATACAGTACCAGCAGTACATTCAAATCCAATACTTCTTCTCTAGGACTTAACCTAAAAGCAGCAGGCACCTCACAATGGAAGGAAACAATAGCCCATCATGATTATTATCTATGCATTTTTCATGCATAACACATGTGAGCTTCCTCAACTCCATCTGCATTTAAACACGTAACTGTCATCACAAATGTCAGCCAATTCTAAAGGAAATTCCACAAGAAATTTTAAAAAATCCTTTTTCCCATACTTTATCTCTGTTAAAAGAGATTTTCTTGTCTTTTTCCTCATTTTTAGCTCTGAAACAAAATAAATTCTAGACTGCTGCTTAGACCTCATCCCTTTCTCAGAAAAGTCATCCTATTACCTTTCACAGATTGATATATGTGCATTCACAGCATCAGGCTTTTGCTACAAAATTTACTGCAATTTGTTCCTAAGTACAAGTAACCCAGATGTGACACAAGGACACCTTAGCTTTAACCTTGTTTTTACCCTAAGTTATTCTCTACTCACTAGATAATTTTCTCTCTGGCTTTTGGTTACACTTCTTGTGAACCCCTACCTTCACGGTGGGAGTCTGCACAGTTGTTACAGGGCTGTGACTGCAATGAGTGGCCGGAATTTTCTGCATAGTGTGTGCTCTTAAGATGGAATTTCAATATGTGCAAAAAACCACCGTCTCTGTCGAAGGGTATGGAAAAAACTCTCTTACCTTTTTAAGTGGATGGCTATTTTGGATCTGGCTGCTGTCACTAAAACGGTCCAGCAAATGTGCCTCTAAAAATATGGAGATTATTTTTCACCTATAAATAGATCCTTTAGAAATAAATACAAACCTCAGAGAGATTTTAACTGGCACAGGCACATGTAATGGCTTGCCTGTGGTAGTTGTAAGCCACCTTGCACTTAGAGCAAGCAGTAAGAATGTGCAGCTGGGTGATGGATAACCACTGATGAGCCGTGTGCTTGGCTTCCTCAGTATCCTTTGTCTGTGTATCTGGTCTGAGTCTTTTGGGCAAAATAGAGCTACGAGCTTCCAGTCAAAGATAGTATGTAGCCCAGCCTGTGGAATGGCGAGGTTAACTCCACCAGGCCAAGAAGGTTCAGGCCTATGGTACACACAGCCTTGCAAAACCTACATGAAAGTCTGGAAGAAGAACAAGGCCAGTACTTGTCCCGTGGTCTGTGACCTCTCCTTTGCAGAAGAAGTAAAATAAATCAACCAGTCACAACTGTATTGTCATCTCTTGCTGTGGTTTAGAAATGTGCACAAATTTCCATAAGCATCTTATCTCCAAGGTAATGAACAGTGTTTTGTCCTGAGACAAAAAAAAGACGAGACACAGACCCAAATGGCAGATTAGTATTTGAGAAATTCCTTGTTATTTCTCTAACAGTAACAAAACTGCCAAGGAACTAAAGATGCTCCTCATTGTAGGAAGTGAAATAACCACTGCAGCATGCTGGATAGCTGCTAACACGAGTCGATGGCAAAGAGGCAGGAAGGGTCTTTGAGTTCGGAGATGTTTATTCCAGCCATGCTCGTGGGGGGTTCAGTGACAAAGACTCATGGGAACGGTCCCAGTTTAAGTGTGGTGTGCTAGGGGCAGAGAGAGCATCAGGGGCCAGGCCTCAGGGGGCGTGGGGGCAGTACAAAGGTGGGGCCAGGGTATGGGAGCCCATGGGGAAATAGAGGGGGGTGGCTGAGGGACAGAGGTCTAAGGGGGGGACCAGTGGGGCTGACTGAGGGAGCAGAGCAGGGGTACACAGCAGAACAGAACGGGGTGTCCTTGAGAGGAACCTCTTGTGTCTGTCTAAAGTGGGGAATGCCTCTCCCTCCCAGGGAGGGTCCTTCCCTCCCAGGGGGCTCTCGGGGACCCTTGTGTGGCAGGCTCACCGGCCTCCCCAAACCAAAATTCAAAAAATGACCATGCTTGCTATTTTTACACAAAAATGCAGATGTGCCAGGAACTCCTAAAAGTGCATGAGGGTTTTTGCTAAAACGTTGATTTATGTAGAAAGAAATGAAATGGTAGAGCCTTACAAATGCCTCAGATCAATACCAAGCTTGGCTTGCTGAGGCCCACAAAGGAAGGTGGGGTTAGAAAACAGGAGCCACTGAGTCCTCTGTCTGCTGCTAAAGTGCTAGCTCATGTCTTTCTATTAACGTCAGTAGTATTTTTAGAAATGTTACATGTTACTCTTTTCACTTACCCTTTTAAACATATTTGTTTTCTCTTGAGCTATTGGCTGAACTGTAGTTACTGTTTTCACCTTTTACAGAAAAAGTTACTGACTTGTGGAGATACTGCAGCTTTCTTTTTGGTGTCTCCTGACTGTAGACTCAAGGCAGCCTACCATTAAACAGTGTCTGCTGTCCTTTCTTCTGATTATCTTCTGTTTCTTAATCCTTAACTTTTACTAGGCCAATTAATTTCCAGTGTTTCGTCTGGTGCAGTGTGCTAGGAGAGGATGGTTTGTGCTCATAAATATTTTAATTAAAGGGTAATTCAAATATCAGGGTTTAACAGCCTCTAGAACTGAATTTACAATATGTTTGACCTGCCTAATCATGCTGTGGGCTAATTAGCAACGTGACAGGCACAGTGCTAGCTGGGGGAGTGATGGAAGAGGAAGGAGCTGTGCCCTATGTAGGGAACCCAGTTTCAGTGATGCTGGGAGAAGCACAGCTTCACTTGGGGTAGGAGGTAGTGTGTGAAAGATCAGGTGCAAAGAACCTCACAGTGTAGCCTAGTGTCTGTGAAAGTTTTCTTCCTGGACCAGCTGGGAATTTTTTTCAGCAAAGCCTCCCCTTCTTTATGAACATCTTCTGGACTGATAAAAATCTGAACTTTTTACAGGGAAGGGGCAGTTTCCCTTAGTTTCTGGACTGAAGGCACCGTTGCTATATCTGCTTGGAAATGAGATGGTGGTTTTGTATTAGATCTTTGAAAGCACAAAAAACAAGAAGCGGTCCAGAAAATTTAAATTTCCTTGGGATTCAAAATTGAATTACTTGGAAAGAGGATGGGAAATACCTACTTGCGATGCTGTGTAAAGTCTTGATGTGCCCACATGCTGAATGTACTGTGGAATTCTGTTTCCATATCTCAGCAGGTATATGGCAAAAGTTAGAAAAGCCCAACCATGGGCAGGAGGCCCAAGGAATTGAGAGGGTTTTACCTTGGAGAGGAGCTGATAGGGTGTTGTTGAGAGGGCCCTGTAGACACTGAAAGACCATGGGTAGAGGAAAAACAGCTCAATGCCTTTTTCATCACATGCTGTGCCACAGGAATGTGGACCTTCATGTAACCTGCCCTGACCATGGGAACTCTCAGGCTTAGGAGCAGTAGCAGGTAGGCACTAAATTCCCACAGTAATGTAAAAGGCATTGAGTTTCTCAAAGCAAAAACCACTGGAAGCTGCTAGTGACAAACCCAGCTGCCCTGACTGACAACATCCTGAGTTGCCAGTTTCTCCCAGGACAGTGTTCAGGGGCAACTTCTCAACATACTCACTGTGCCCTGCCCTGAGCGCTGGATTTTGGCAGCTGCCAATGATGGGACACCAGATGAGATGATGGTTTGGTCTAACCTGGTACAGCACTTCCTATGCTGTAACTTCTTGAATTTCTTTACCTGTATTGTTTTGGTGTTTCTCAGCAGAAAGTGTGTTTTCCAGAGAGAGATATTTTGTTTCAAAGAACAAGGCTGTTTCAAAGGACAATAAAAAATAATAGCTGAAATCTCATTAAAATGTTAAGAATTTATTCTTTGCACATTTTTCCCCAGTATCAGGGAGATGCTTTGTAACCCAGTTGAGTGGGGCAGCCATTGGGAGAGCCCTCATTGACTGCTTAGTCAGGCAAGTGGGAGGTTTCTCAATTCCTAAGCACTTACATTGTAAAAGCCTATTACAAACTGTTCTAACACTTCTGAGTAAGAGAGGTTTCTCCACAAAGGACCACAGTTTTTTCAATGGGAAATGGAAACCAACCATTCTGCCTCTAAAGAGCTTTTTCAATGCACATACTTTTTTTCTTCATGCACAGTACTCGACTCCTACCAGATGAACTGCCCCTCAGACATGAAAGTATAAAACATGATCAGCATTTTACCAACAGCTGTAAAACATAGAATACAAGGTCTGAATTTTTCTCAATAAATTGAACTTACAGGACAGCCAGTCAAGAATTTTGCAATGATTGTAAAAGGGAAAAGAAATCTGTCAAAATGGAAAATCCTGTATTCTCAATGGAATCAAAGCTTTTTCTGGAACTCAGCATACACAGAGAAAGTAAGGCTCTAACTCCTGTTACACTGGGGTGAAGACAGTTTACTATAAAGGATATTAATAAAGTTATCAAAGATGCAGTGTCATAGAGCCACATCATTTGTGGCAGTGAACACAGCTCAGACAATCAAGGAAGCCTGTTGGAATCAGCTGTGGATACTCATAAACTGTAACTTCCTAGATTTAGCTAAAAAAATCTCTCAAATGGCTAAGAGAAGAGACAAGAGACAGGATCGAATGCTCATATCCTCACCAACATGTTTTCTGCAGGCCTCATTCAAGGAGGCAGCTATTTTCCTTTCAGAGAATTCCTAAGGGAGGGTGAGAATGGTAAACAGCACCTGCTTCACCACAGGGACAGGCAAGGCAATCCCTGTGGAGTACAGCCTGCAATTAAAAGCCTCTGTGACTATTGAAGGGCAACTGAAATGGCTCTATAACCTCCCTCCTGTCATCTGACTATACAGAGTACCCTGCTTTCACAGATTATAAGAAACACGGCCACACATCTTTTAATGGATGAAGGATACTGCAAGGCTTTTAACTGCAGGCCTGCAAACAGTTGAGGCTCTTGTTCCTTACTCATCTGAATTAGGCTCTGGTGGGAGAGCATCCCATGCTGACAGTAGCAAAGGTCACTTGAGCAGGTGTGGAGCTCCCCTAGGAGTCCAAACCTCTTGAGATTTGCTGCAGCGAGGTGGACTGTGGATAAGTCTGCAAACACCATCCAGGTTTGAATGCATAGATCAGTGATGAAAATCTTGTTGGTGCATGACAAAATTCACTGCTACTGTGAGGGCAGGTGGCCAGCTGTCCAGAGAAGCACAAGGCTATAGCCTTGTCACTGAGATTTATGGTCTTAACACGGTGCACTTCTGAACCAAAAATAGATAGCTGCCAATTGCAAAGGGGAGTGAAATGCCATCCTTCCTAATGGAAGCAGAATTTTCTTTTGGTAACATTTTTGCAAGAATTAATGATGGTTTTCTAGAGAAGTCTCTGGTGCAGTTATCTGCTCTTTTGGGAGCTGTGCAGAACATTTTGTTACTCTTCTTGATGACTGAGTACTGATAGTGTTTTATGTTTACATGTATGTAGTCTTCGCTCCAACGAGCTGATGTGTTCATATATGAAGAATGCAAACATTTAGTTTTCCTAGGGAAGAAGGACACCCAGCTATAATGTTTCACAGCTATGTTGTGTGACCAGGTCTGTAGTCCTGGTTACTGCTACGGTCTTCTGGCTACCTGCAAAATCTATTCTTCTTTAATTGTAAATCACTGTTTCCCCTTTTGTTGCTTTCTTGAACCTTATCTTTTTTTTTGCTAACATAGCACTTGCTTTGAAACTCTTTTTCTCCCCTAAGCTTTTATTTTTTACAGCACTGGATAATTTCTAGTTCCTTATCCCTGACATTGACTAACTTTATTTTATATATATTTCCATGACTTTTTTTGCATTAGATTTTTTCTCTGTGCTAGATTTTCACCTTTGTCAAAAGCCCCTGTTGGGAAGAGTCTGCTTGGAGACATTCCAGCTCCTTGAAGGAATGTGGATTTTTCCAACAGGTATCTGGTGGCCACAAAACAGGGAGAAGCTGTGCTAAAGGACTTGTATGCCGGACTCTTTATCACGCTGCACATTGCTCATTGCTAAGAGGTGTGAAAAAAGGAGGAAAACTGGGAAGATAGACAGTCCTAATGAGCAGGAGGAGGCCTGACGAAGGAGAGATGACAGGTGATAATGACTGATATCATCAGAGCATGGATGAGGGACGAGAAAGGAAATGAGGGATCTGATACTTCTGCAGCAGCTGGGTGCCTGGAATGATGCTTGTATTTGTTGCATTTGTTGCCTGTGAGCAAAGAGGACCCAAGGGACCACAGCAGCCATTGCTGGTCTTGAGGGCAGGCAGCCTCAGGGGAGGAGGAAAATGGCTGAGCTCTGCGATGCCCTTGGCCCAAGGTCCTAGCAGTGAGGGTTCTCTTTCCCAGACTTCTCACTGTCTTTGGAGCTTTCCAGGCTTGCTGGTTTGATCTTTCTCCTGGTGGTTATTTGTGTTTACCCTCTGTGTTTGTTTCTTGTGCCTCTTCTTCTGGTGTATAGAGGCTAGCAGCTTGCTCCAGGGATCCAGCTCTCTTCAGGCTGATTCCTGGCACTGTCAACAGAGGAGACTGGGGAGGCTGTCCTGTGGGAGCACTAAGCTGTGCCCAGCCTTCCCCAGGCACCCTCACTGGCCTCTCTAAGAGGTGTGTTACCTGGCAGTCAGATCTGCAGCTGCTGTTGTCATGATTTGTAGCTAGGCCATAGGAATTAACTGAGTTATTCCTACCTCAACAGCTTGACTCCTGACACATCTTTAAAAAAAAAAAAAAAAAAGGGAGTTTTGATATAAAACATTGAAGTGAGAACATTTGCCTAGAAAATTGCTCTATTGATTACTGTTTTTTTAAACAGGAGGGATTTTTTACTGTGAATTCAGCTCGCTTCTGCTTCTAGGCTTTTGATCTTGTTAAGCCCCTGCCAGCTGAAGAGCTCTCTGATAGCAGTAATTACCTGCCCGTGCAGCTACTCCTGGACAGGGAGCTAGTCAACCTTTCCTTGGCTAAATTGACTAGACTGTGTTTCTTCAGTAAATAGCTTCTCCTGGACTCCCTGTCATTCTCCTTGTTTTCCTCTGAGCTCTTTTCAGTGGTGCAACGTGTCCATCGCAGTGGTTCCCAGCAGAGGTGTGGGATTCCGTCGCTTCTGTACAAATACCACATACAGCTATGAAGTAACACATCCTTACTTCTGCTGACAGTTCTGTGCTTACCTCTTGTTTTGTTAGGTATGCTGGAAGGGTGGGGTCAGTGGGTTAATCTGTTTGACTCTGAACCTTTTTGAATCCCATGTTTCTGAACTATGACTCTATTTGTGTGTCCTATAGCCTTAAATCTAACGTGTTATCTACAGATATAATGCAACATTTTAGTATAAAATTTCTTACCACTGGAATACAGATTTGACAGTAGTCAGCTATTCACCAGTACACCCATTCTGCTTCAATTCCCAACTTTCCCAGCTCTATGTTTGTCATCATCTAAATGAAAATACATCAAATAGCTTTGGACTGTGAACAGAGTCCTTTGGCCCATTGGAAATGCCTCCATTTATCATCTATCTTTGTAACTTCAAGGTCTAACAGCAGGGAAACATCTGAGTATGAATCTGCCAAGCTGATACACAAAGTTGTCTGCTGACCAAGTTTATATTTGTGGGTAGGGTTTATCCAGTATCTCATCCAAAACTGGCCCGAAAACTCTGCTGAAGTAATGCTTGGTAGAGATCCAAGAACTTCTTAATTCATTCCAGTCTTCAGACCATGGCCAGTCCGCTATGGTTGATTAATAGTAATTTTCCAGAAGTTAAACAATGAAGTAGGTCATGAAAGCATTATTTAAAAAAAAAAAAAAACAACAAAAAACAACAAAACAAAACAAAGGCACCCTTCCTGGGTTTGGTAACAGCAGAGTAAGAGCTGTGATGGCTCTGAGGAAGATATGAAGACAGAAATGCTAGCTTGCTAGGCTTGCATTTCTGTGCAAAACACAGACACAGGTTAGGCCAGTTGGTCAGATCCCTTACTGATCTGAGCTCCTTGCCTGGCTCCCGGGACTACTCTCACCCAGGTATCTGAGACCAACCACGGTGGTTACCCCTGTCCCCTCTGCCCTCCATCTCCGCAGTATGGGCATGAAGGACCCTGCCTGGCCCCAGGAATGCTTCTCCCTCTGCCTGCTGCTTTCTGCACTGTACACAGAGGGTGCAGAGCGCAACCTGCAACTTTAGGTGAAAGTAAAGTCTTGGTAGCTCCTGCAGAAAGCAGGGAGAAGATTGCTTTGAGGCAAGAGGGGCAGCTGGCATACTGGAGAGTTTCAGGAAGAAGAGGGGCTGGAAAAAATAAACAAGCAGCAATATAGGTGGTGACAGTACCATCTGAGGATCAGCAAGGATGCTTGAGCCTGTGTGGTGGAGCAGTAGGACATGAGGCTGAGGGAGCAGGCTGGATTGGTGGAAGAGTTGTTTTGAGCTGGAGGCTGTGCTGAAGAAGTGGAAAACATCTAGAGAATCTCATGAAATAATCCCATACTGCTGAATACGTAATTCTTTATTCATGCAAATGTCCCAAGAAACACTTGACAAAAAAAAAAAAAAGGCTTTCACTGTGGGAAAAGAGGGAGCCCAGACAGCACATCAGAAACTTCTGACAGAAGTCCTTCATTCCTTTCAGTGGAGAGAAATAAAAGAAAAACCAGATCTGGGAACTGAGAGGTGAAAATTTGAACAAAGGCAAAGTTCAGTGGGTTTCTGCCATTGAATGATTTATATATTCTCAGTTCTATCGTGGTGAAGATAATAAAGTAGAAATAGGTCACCATGGATTACAGGGAAATGATCACGGGAAGGTTACATGCACTGTGTTTTTCTTAATGTATTTACCCAGAGCTTCACTGACTCAAGAGATTTTGCACATATCAGTGCTTTTTGTGATGTTTTACCTTTTATGTGACAGCTCGATTATAAAGTCAATGCAAACAGCTAGTGCTTTTTTTCTCTGTAGACTGAGTTTTGAATTACTGGCCATCAAACCGGGACTTGCTGGACTTTTGTGCATGTGATATCTTCACCTCTCTTTCCCAATGAGCTGTGGATTGACAGCTAGTTTTGTACTGAGATTTACTATACCTATCCTTCAATGAGAGTTCTTCCACAGTGATAAGATGCTGCTACTAAAGATGAAGCTCAAAAAGACTGAAACGACTGATAATTTCTCATTTGCGGAAATCAATTTCCAAATACGCCCTACCCTTGTACTCCATTCAGTGGTGGAAAAGCAAATATGAAGAAATAGTAATATTTTTTTTAAAATCCAACCAACCAACCAATCAAAAAACAAAGAACAAAACAACAAAAAAACACCCCCAAACCGAAAAAACCACACACACTCGCACAACAAAGCCCAGCTATTTATTGTAGAGCGTGTTCTAAAGACAGAAAAAAATACAAATGTCTTATTAAAAGATATTCTGTATCTCAGAGGCAACACAGACAGCCATATGATGTGGTAGTTTCTATAGTGACTGCTTGCTTTCCTTTGAAAGTTTGCTAAGCAATCAGACAAAACCAGAGCAACTGGCTGTGCTGCTGTGTAATTATTTCCCCTCATCCTCCCCCAAAACCACTGAATACACAGATTTTCTACCCTTGAATTGGAAGTGCCTCTCCCTATAAAATAGCCTTTGTTGCATGAGAGAAAGGAGGGGGAGGTGTCAGAAACAGCTCAGCGGTGCTGTGGAGAGCAGAAAATCAGTCATGTTGCTGAACTGGGTTCTGGCTCGTGGTCTGGCACCTGGCTGGCTCCAGCGGGACCCTGGTGGGAGCGCTGCCCGCCAGGCATGCCCGTCAGGCATCCCCTCTCTTCCCACGAGGCATCACAGCCGGCTCAGCCGCGCTGCCGTCGGGGGCAGATTACCAAGCTGAATAATGTAAACAGCAGCAACAGAAGCACAGTGTTACACTTGGGCTTCCCGAAAACCTCCGGACTGTGCTGTGGACTGACGCTGAGCACAGTTACAGACCTTGAGAGAGAGATACGTGCTGGTAGTTTCAAGGAAAAACAAAAGTTGGTCTTTTTTCTGTTTTGGTCTTTTTTCTTTTTTCCTTAAGCCCTTTGTTCTCTTCCAGCATGTTTGCCCTACTTTTATTTGATAGGTGTTTAACAGCAACACTTTTCTGCTTTGTGATATGAGCACTTCTGTGGTAGAGCACTGAGTGAAATCATATTCTTAACTCCTGTAAGTTTTCAGCTGACTTGTATGAATGCCTGGTTGAACACTAATTCCTAGAGCACAGAGAGCCAAGCTCAGCAGAGGTTTAATTCTTTTTCCTTCCCAATGGCTGCTCCTTTATTAGTAGTGTTCCCCTTGATGTTGTCCCTCTACACTTCAAGATCTACCAGAAAATCTCCTGTGGCTGATTGACAAGTGAATATAAGCACTTAAGTCATTGGGAAAAAAAACCCAGACTACTTGGTCTCTAAAGAAATATGACTCACCTGACAGCACAGACTGCAGTAACATTGAGTTTAACCTCCCCTCTCAAGCAATATTGTTCCAAATACGTCCTGGGTAGCAGAGTAAATAATTGAGTGGTGCATGACTTTTTTTTTTCAGTGCACCTTCTTCTTCCAGAGTGGTAGTGAGACAATTCTTATTTCCTATCCTTGAGCTTCTCAGTAAAATTTCCCCCTTCTTCCTGAACTCTGGATTTATTGCAGATTTATTTATATTTTGAGAATTTGGTGCTTAAGACAGAGACCTGTTGACTAGACCATCAGTCATGTGGCCCTGTTCGTTGTGTTTGGGGTTTCATGTCTTTTCTGGATGAATATAGTTTGTGATTTAAGGTTGGGAGATAATTTCCTTTGGAGAAGAGTGCTTTGAGTATCAAACCTCTGAATTTGAAATTTGTTCTCTCCAAGTACCATGAAAAAAAAGCGAAATTGCACTGATAATCACAGGAAATTAGTACAAAGGTAAAGAGTGTATTCCAAAAAACAGTCAGAGAAAAATGTGTGCATACCTTTGTTAGTGGTACTTTTAAAAATAAGTTGGCACACTGAATGTGAACTGTTTTTGTGGCAATTAGTTTTATTTTTGCTGAATAATGTTCTGGTACTAAAATTGAGTACAATTATGCTGTGACTTTGGAAGGACAATCATGGTTTTGATGTATTAATATTCTAATATTGAGTAAGACAAAAGCTTTGAAAAGGAAAAAGGGTTATTGCAGGATGAGTTTTTGGCAAGAGAAGTATCATCAAAATTGTTGTTCTTAACATGCAATGAACTTAGATAATGTTTTAATTAAAAGAAAAAATGTGTGTTATCAAAGTAGACCTCAATTGCCTTTAAGTTGAGGAGATTGATTTATGAATGAGATTATGATCTCAGCAATTCATCTTCAGTCTGATGTGATTCTGCTTCAGCACCTGTGACAAATCCAGCTGTTCTAGACACACTTCATAAAGAAACACCATAAATTAAAAGGCGTCCACACATAAATACTGAAGAATCAGTGACAAGCTGGTAAAAACAGTGGTTGCAGCAATGCTTTAGAAATTAGGAAAAACTATTTTAATATCTCACTCTGCCATGGACTGTCTCAGAGACTTTGAACAGACCCTTGAAGCTGGGTCAACATGAAGCAATCTGTGGTACGTGGTCTGAGCTGCAACGCTCTCACTGATGTAGCCATCTGTAGGGCAGGGTCCAAAGTTAACCTGGCATAAGTTAATTTATATTTGAATGTCTTATTGCCTTCTCAGACAGGAATATACCTTATGAGTAAGAACAATAGTGTTCATGATTGAGATGCTGAGTATTTCTCAAAGCTGATCTTCTTTCCTTCTGTGGGATCAGAATCAAGGTAATGCAAGCTGGCTTTGAAAGCCTAGCTTGACAATGTCGTTTGAACATTACTGCTAGCATCTACTGGTTTGTTTGCAACAGCAACAGAAAATGGGATCCATGCTATTTCTGTGATTTCTATATTGTCATTGTAAGAATGTTGGAAGAATAGAAATAAATAATTTCATAGAAAAGTTTTTTTGTTTATTATCTGCCAGGATTTGTTTACAGATTGTAAGTGGATATGCTAAAGAAGAAGTCAGCCGTGTGATTTATTGAAACGTTTATCACCTCAGCACAGAAGCATTTGTGAGATTTACATGCAGGCTGGAGAGGAGCTTGGAGAAACCTTGCATTTTTTTTGATGCACAGGCAGGTTTTGTGTGAAATAGCATGTTTGTTTCAGAGATCCCCTTCCTGATACATATCCAGTCTTCTCAGGAGACAAGAGCAGTGACTGACCTTGCTGCTGTGACTCATGTGGCACTTCTGTAACCCCATGCTTTCCGCAACCTGAGAGCAAGCTGTCACTCCAGCATTTGCTGTGCTTTTAAGGAGTTGGGTTTCCCGGCTTCTTTCTTCCCCAGTCTCAGCCTGAGTACCTCTCATGTAGCATGGTGTTGTCACCTACTAGTCCCAGGCAAATAGTGGATTGGGTTAGTTTTTCTCTTGCTATGTCACCCTGGTTTTGCTGATTACAAATGAATCTATATATTTCTAACATGTAAGGGAGGAGCATCTCCCAGGGTCAAGGGTCTGCTTCATTTCACCCCAGGGTAATGGCTCTCCCATTACATTTTCACGTCTTTCATTCTTCATTTTGTGCATACAAGTGCTCACTTTCAATGAAAGCTCAGTTATTTCCCTGTTGTGGAATTGAATTTCGAATTGCCTGCAAGATTTTGTCATTGTCATGAAATCAGAAGAAAGAAAAATTATAACAAGGTTTTTCAACTTATTAAATACACCTCTGCATGCTGCCCAGTGCAAATATGGCCTTTCACCAGGGGCAATAAGTTTGCAGTGACCTTACCAGCAGGTCAGATAGGATGCAAAACAGGCAGCACTCGCTTCAGGCGAGGGCAGATGAAGGTTGAATACACTGTCTTTACTGATTTGTATCTGGCAGCCAGGAGGAGGGTTCATTATATACTCTCCTGAGATGCAGGTGAGCTGTTGGGGTCCCTCTGGGGTAATTGCTGCTCTATGTTGTATGTCACTAGAAGAAGCCTGAGGGCTGAAAGTCATCAGATGATAAACCGGTAAGAAATAGGCGGCACAGTCCCCGCTATGAATGTGTAGGTTGTGGCTTATGGGATCAGCCTGCAGGCACAAGTACTCAAAGATGTCATGTCCCAAAGCTCTATTTCCTGAAGTATCACAAGAAAATCTGATACATCTGGTATTAAAGAGATACACAGGATTATAAAATACTCTGGTTGCAATGACATTTGCATCATGCAAGTGGTTAAAATGCCCCATCCAGAAAACAAATTAATTCTTAGCATCAGAAAACAGGAAAGCAGTTGTAATTTCCTTAGATTAGGTGGAAAGATGCAACTGAAAATGTCCTGGTAATATGAGAGGAAGTTTCCAAATTGTTAATGAGACATCATTTGTCTCAGATAATAATACTGCCAAAAATTGTTAACACACTGAATTAGCAAGACTATTTTATAGCTAACTGTGGCTCTCTGTTGATATTTAAATATTCTTAACAATGACAATAACAATATTGTTTGGTATTGTTGGAGATATTAAAGGCTCGCCTGGATATGCTCCAGGGCAACCTGCTGCCCCTGACCCTGCAGGGATCAGGACTAGAGGATCTGCAAAGATCCCAGCCAGTCCCTGGAACGTTGTGATACCTTTTTGCCTAATGCTAAAGCTGCTATCTACTATTCCCATTCCCCTCCTTTCCCTGCTGCCCCCTCCCCAAAATAAACAGACTTGATAGTCACATCTGTCTTCTGGGTTTAGTGAGCAATTATAAATTAAATAGAAAATTTGAAGACAGATTAATAGCATTTTAAACATAAAAATATAGGGCCTAGAAAGAAAACCAAGGCTGAAAACCAAGAAAAGAAAACCAAGGTTAAAGCAAAAAGACTCAAAATGAGATTACTTATTCCTTGAAAAACACATCAGAACACTTGAGTGCTAAGTCAGAAGAGAATGAGACAGCCCACCACGGGCCCAGTTAGTGAAGCTGAGACCAGAGGTTTGGGATTTTTAAAGAAAGGCAACGTTCCCACGTAGACAGAGGGCATCCCACTGAGCTCCAGGCGTCTGCTTTGCTTGTTGCCATCCCAGCCTTTGGGATACTGACCTAACTGCTTTGTTCTTCCTCATCCACTCGTCAGACTGGCCACATCCAGGTATGGGGGGAAAACCTGATGGAGCGGCATCAGGGATCCAGGGCAGTTGACCTGGTGGGTCCTTGAAGCAACAAAACTGCTTCTGGGTGCAGGGGTCTCTCCTCATCGTTGGGATGGCTGGGGAAAGAAAGGGTGAATCCCAACACGCCATCTGTTAATGTGTGTTAATTGCATTGTTGCTCTGCTCAGTGCTGCTGCCAATGCTCTGTTAGGATTTGTTGTGACTGTATAATGCCAGATCTTAGCCCAGGTGATAAAGGCAACAAAGAGTAAAATCAGACATTGCCTTTAATTCAGCATTTTCAGCTGTCAAAGGAAATGTGTGATTCCTCATGGGTAGTGCTGATTATAGGACTTGCAAAGGAATTCTAATCAAAGGATTTCTAACTAATTTCCTGATTGCTAGAGAGGCAAATTCTCATGGAATCCCACTTCTGAAGTCACTGGGACCAAAGGAGCTGGAGTTAAACACACAATTTCTTGCTGGTGGTATTGGTCACATGTGAAATCTGTCATTTATCTAATGCTAAGAATAAAATAAAAGGAGCTTTGACAGTCTTGATTAAAATCCCACCCTGAAGCAGGTTCAGACACTTGAACTTGTGATTTTTCCCTGTCCAATCTCTCTGAAAGGCCACCTGTTCATTTATCATTTCTCAGTTATCCAAGATACTTTGCCTGTGTTGGCCAAATGAGAAATGTCTTTGTATGAATCTTCTGTATACTGAAAAGATGCAGAACTGAAGTAGCTGTAGTAACTGTAGGGAAACTTCATCTCCACTTGTTGGAAATAGATCCATGACCTGGAATAAATGCTGCACAGGATAAAATTTCTGTGATCAGCTGTCCACAGCAAAACAGACAGCAACAAATCTAATGCGGCAGCATTCCTTAAAATGAGATTTTGTTGTGACCTGATGTCCATGATAGTGAATTTACAATGAAGAATATGCAGAAGAAGAAAAAAATCAAAATGGCATTCTGTTTTTCTTGATATTTAATGTATATTTGCAAGGAAAAAATTATTTGTGGGAATTAAAATAGGAAACACTGACATACATCATTAAATTTCAAAAATCAACACTAATAATTAGAGGAATGCTAAAAGGGATCATAAAAGTGATTGATGCAGGCCTGTCACACCTCAATTATGTTAAGATATCAAGATGACTGGTAGACCTGAAATGGTCTGCCAACATTATTTTAATCAACTTGCCAAACCCAGCCCTTCTCTTGGTCTGGCCTAGCCCAGTAGCCAGACAGTGAGTGCTGATGCCATGTGAGGAACAATGCTGGAGGGTACTGTGAGGACTTGGTTTGTGACCATTCCTCCTGCACAGCAAGATATCCTGCTTCCCTCTGAAGAGGTGGCTGGAAAGTAGAGGAGAGGCAGTGAAAACCCTGATATGTTCTGATAGCAAGATTTATTGATTCTTGAGAATATTGCATTTTAGAGTGATCTGCCTTTTCCAGTTAATGCAACTTGAATCTGAACTTGGAAAATTTAAAATGCTTTTTTTGATCAATACAAGCCTGCCCAGAAGTACATAATTTATGCAGTGACCAAAAAATGGAAAAAATACAAGGTTAGGTATTTCAGATGCAGAGCCAGAAATAATAAATATGCTTTGGAGATGAAGCCTAATTTTGCTATGGAGTGATCCAGATGTTTGAGACATCAAGAAGAAATCACAAAATATGCTACAGCCTACAAGTAATCTTGTGTAACTTCAGACAAAAATTTTGAATGAGAGCAATACTGAAAAATCACTCTTTAAAAAAAAATCCACCTGGTTTCAAAGGGAAGACAAGTATTGGCCCTAATAGCACAGCTGAGTTCTGAGAAAGAAATTTCCACATAAACATAAAATTTTCCTCATGAAACACCTTTTAAAAATCCTGTCTGCAACTTACACCTTAATTGTTCTTTGCCAGTGGGCCAATCTAGGTGACTTGCCTAATCTCTATGATACCTCCCTTCATCCTCAAGGCTGAAACTCAGGATCTGAGAGGTAAGGATACCTGTCCCTTCAAGGCAAGCTATACCATAATTGTCTATTAGGTTTTGTGATGATTTCTTTTTTTAGGGAGTGGTGTTTAGATGACAGCATTGCCTGAGATGTCCTGCTGAGGCAAATTGTGTGCAGTCACCACAATAAAGGAAAGATACTAAGCTGTTAGAGATCATCCAAAGGAGCATCATGAGGGTGGTGAAGGGCCTTGAGATTAAGTTGTGTAAGGAGCAGCTGAGGTCACTTGGTCTGTTCAGCCTGGAGGAGACTGAGGGGAGACCTCACTGCAGTTACAACTTCCTTGTGAGGGAAGAGCAGGGGCAGGCACTGATCTCTTCTCCCTGGTGACCAGTGGCAGGACCCGAGGGAATTTGTGTCAGGGGAGTTGTGTCAGAGGAGGTTTGGATTGGATGCAAGGAAATGGTTTTTCACCCAGAGAGTGGCTGGGCACTGGAATGGGCTCCCCAAGGAAGTGGTCACAGCACCAGCCTGACAGAGTTCAGGAAGTGTTTGGACAATGCTGTCAGGCACGTGGTGTGATTTTTGGGGATGTTGCTGTGCAGGACCAGGGTTTGGACTCAATGATCCTTGTGGGTCTCTTCCAATTGAGCATATTCTGTGCTTTTGTGAAGAGCTGTGTAGATGCAGCTTTTCAGTACTTAAAATGGTTTTATAAAAAAGATGGAGATAAATTTTTTTTACATGGGCAGATAGTGATAAGAAAAAGAGGAATCATTTTAAACTGAAAGAATGGAGATTTGGATTAGATGTTAGGGGGAAATTCTTTACTGTGAGTGTGGTGAAGCATGGTAATAGGTTGCTCAGAGACATTGGGAATGGTGCATGCCCAGCAGTGTTCAAGGCCAAGCTGGATGGAGCTCGGACCAACTGGCACTAGTGGAAGGACTCTGCCCATTGCAGGGGTGTTGAAACTAGATGATCTTTAACATCCATTCGAACCCAAACCATTCTAAAAATCCCAGGGGCTCCATACTTCTTTTTAGTTCAAATCTTTTGTTTCAGCAGGGTTTCTTCTGTCTCCAACTCCCACTTAACCACAGTCAGCTGGGTTGCTCTAGGCCTCTAATAAACTCTGGAAAGCATGGATTGAATGTTTTCCTAGGATGCCAGCTTAACTCTGAGATGCATGGATGACACATAAATGCCACTGTCACTTTCTTCCCAGTGGTTCTTGATTTTTTTTTCTCCAGAAATGTGTTCCAAATATACTGTCAAGCTCATGCCTTGGGTTTTAACTTTTGTATTTTTCAAATCCTGTACTGCCTTGTGTGTAGCTCTGAAGTTTCTTGTAGCCTGTTAGCTTCTGCTCTCTTGTGCTAAGTAGACATAACAAAGCCTCTCCAGGACTGCTTTCTAAGGACACTCAGACTGTCCTAGGCTCAAAATGTGTAAACTAACATCTTGGGAAGGGGGGTAAGTTTGGGGAAATTACATCATTAACTGAAGCTTTAATTGGAGATTTAACCCTGATATGCAAATGAACTAAACTTATAAAAGTGTGAAGAACTCGTAACCTGGGGTCCATCTTGGGGTCCCTCTTGGCAGTAGCCTCTGGACTCCCCAGAGGGAGAAGAAGGGACCTTTGAAGGCCCTTCAAATAAATACCTGCCTTTATTCCCTTATTTCTGTCTAGTCTCTGTTTTTCAGGTAGCCACTTCAGGTATCAAAGCCCTCTGACTTCAGATTCAATAAAGACGCTGTTGTTCTGACAAGTGCCAAGGTCATTAGAACTTGTATGAATTGCCAGTAACTGGCATGTACCCAGCAGGACGACCTAAGTACCAGTTCAGCATCCAGGTATATATAAGAAGGACTGTGCCACTGACTTCTGGCCCATTTTTCATGTTTCACCGCTTGGTACTCTTGAAAGCTGGGCCCATTTAAGGGAAGCCACCCCAAGATTTCCTTTCTGCTGCACCCAGAGGAATGAAGATATCCATCTGTGGTCTGTGATGGGGGCAACTGCACATGGCCTTGCCACTGCACACTCTCAGAGCTTTACCAGTGGGGTAGTGGTCAGTAGGAAGAAGATTTGCATAACTGTGGTCACCTTCCACAAATTACTTAATCCAGTTTAAGGTTCCACCTAAAACTCTGAAAAACTCTGCGGTCCCCTAAATAATGCTCTCAGGTAGAACTTCCTTAGCTCCAAGTCTGGGTATAAAGGGGCCCTTTCAGGAATATTTGCAGGAATATCTGCAGCAACAGCATACAATGCGTGCAACGTGTTCATCCCATCCTCCTCCTAATAAATCCTTCCCCTTGTCAGAGGCACTGGTACAAAGCTCACCTTGCTTCTCACTGAATGCAAGATGCATGAACTCTTTTAGACTACAGCATTCTTTAGGCTGCTGGTAAACAATGCAGATGGAAGACCCTGAGTGGCTAGTGTTTAATGAATTGTTGAAATTAAAGTAAAATGGCTTTTTGCCTCTGTTTTGTAACGCCATGTCCCAGCACTGCAGTTTGGACCTTGCTGCTGAACACTGCTGGAACTCATCCGGTCCCCATCTGGCTTCTGAAGCACTTCATGCAATACCTAGGGCCCACTGAGGAGAACTGTGAGATACTGTGAGCAGTAAAGATATGACAAAAATGACAAAAATGACAAAAATGCTTAGAAAAGAGTCAACAAAAGATTGTGTTAGGGAAGCATCAAGAGAGTCATTCCCAACAGGCCTTTTTTTTTTATTTTGGTGAGTGAAATGTGCTTGGCAATCTAAAGCAAGTTAAGGTCTTCCAGAATAAACTTCTAATCTCAGGCTTTTTATGGTTTTCCATCACTACTTTCCCAATACAGCTGCAATGGATTGCAAAGCCTTTCACAGATGCCAAGCCCCTGTGATTCAACCCTTTTGCCTGACATTCTGCAAACAAATGCGTTCATTTTCAATAAAGGTCATAAGTTAAAGGGAAGCAGGAGAGCTATAAAATGAAAATGTATGCTGTCTGAAACACTGTGACAGAAGTAATATAGAGCAGATATTGGTAATGCAATGTAAACATTGGATGCAATTCCAGTAACAAAGGTAGAAAAACAGTATTTTACCCAGCAAAACCCTGAAAGAAGAACTGGAACTGTGAAAAAGAGTTTTAAGCTTGTCAGCCTCTGTTTTGCCGCAATGGTTTGAAATTGCAGCAGCAGGGGTTCTTGTTTACAAAGGACATCTTTCATCTCCATGCTGCCAGAGACAGTGAAAGGCACCACACACTCATTTTTTTTCATGGACACTTTGAACACTGAGGCAAATCAGAAGGGAAGGTGTAGCAAGGGCCTTTGTGAAAGTAAGGGTGAAATGCTATGGGATAATAAGTAGTGAGCTGAAAATGAGCCTGTAGGCCACTCTTTACAGAGCCAGACCTGCTGCATTTGTTGCTGCTTTGTGGTGGAGTGGCATTTCCCCAGGGAACGTCACATGTATGCGTATGTGTGTGTGTGTGTGCCCTTGCTTTTCTTATTCAGCTTTCTCAGGAGCAGCCCACAGATGACAGCTGAAAGGCCCTGGTGAAGACCCTGATTAGTATCCCAATTCTAATTGGGGATGCTAGCTTGCCAAGTCTACAGTTTATTTAAAATTTTATCTAGAGGTTACTAGCTGTTTATTAAAGGTTAGACACTATGAAGTGTGCATTTAGACTCAGCTGAAAAAGTTTAGTGTAGAATAATTAATTGTCCTTGGTTTGTAAAAGAAGTTTGGAAAATCTTCAATTTTATTTCTCCAAATGAATGGTAATTGTGTTTGCTGTGTTTCAGTTGGGATTAGTAATACTTTGTGTTTTCATCCCAAATCAATCCAAATTAGCTTCATTCTCTCTGTGATTAAATGATTGCCCCGTTCCAGCAGTGTCACCTATTGCTTATATATTGGAAGAAAACAAGGGCTCTCTCTCTTCTTATTTTTGCACATTTCTGCCTCTGAGTCTGAGCTGGTGAGTGGAAATGGTCAAAATGTTGGCAAGAGTCAAACTGGTGTTTGAGTTCACATGTACATATGCTGAACCTTCTTTGTATCTGCTTTCGGAATTAGCATTTCTGTATATCTGCAAAGGCCAACTAAGAAGTATCTGACAATGAATGTATGAATTTGAATGAATAAATGAATACCCACTTGCCTGCAAAAAAAAATGTGTCTATGTTTCACATAGTTTTAGAGGCAAGAGTTTTAAAGCTAATGGTGAAAATAGAACCTTAAGGTAGACAGAAGTAGCAGGAGGATGGAGACAACCTAATGTGATGACTAAAAGGACCTGTAGAGATGTCATGAAATGATATCTGTGGCGCCAAAGCTGACTTGCAGGGTCAGGGTGAGTGATAGCAAAATTACCGTGAGTGGTTCAGTGTGTAATGAATTTCAGGTTTTTGATGCTGCGTCAGTGATGGAGTATATTATTACATGGCCAGAGGGGGTTGATATGAACAGTGATTAAGTCTTATGACCCTTCAAGCAAATTTAGTATTAGAGTTGCAACCTGCCAAATATGTCACTGAGTGTTACGCTAATCTCCCACTGACTTCTGTGGCAGTTTCTCTTTCAAAGTGATGGCAAAAGGCCAAGGGCTCTGAGGAAGGTGGCAATGTCCCAAAAAATAATGTAAATGGAAAAATAAGAAAATTTTGTTATCAAGGAACTTTGGGCAGGTTGCGATTCAAACTGTTCTGCTATCTTTTAATGTGTCTTTGTGAGGCATACTCTTGGAAATACTCCAGTTGTGAGGCTCTCCAACAATGGAAAGGGAGCAAATCAAAGATTCTGGGAGATGACATTAAATATATTGATGGAAAAAGAAACTAAGACACCAAAAGTTAAGTACTATTCTTCTGAAATGAGAGAGAGGAGCATCTGAGAAAATGTTAGTGGGTAGAGCAGGAAATAGGAATCATTCTCATATTGCTGCATCCAGGCACTGAGTGAAAACTACCTGGGCAGTGTCTGCTGTGAAGTTTTACAGTACAAAATCTCCTACCTTGGAAAATGCTGCAGCAACAGGCTTAAGATCCTCTTTTTTCATTATTTTGATTTTGAAGTTTGTCCTGAGATACTAGTTATCTATTTGGTTTGTTCCAGGGAAGGAGGGCCTCCATTGCCCTGATTAGCTGATTCAGTAGAGCTCAGCTCCTCTCACACAGCATGCTTGGGTAGAGAGCATTGTTTTGTTACAGATCCATGGTGACTTGCAGTTTCCTATTTTCTTGCATTGCTTCTGAGGACTGTGTAGTTCATTATTAAAGTGCCCTCTTATTAGCAAACATTCTCTTGTGTTAAGCAAACAGACATCAGCCTTATTAAATATAAACTACTCTATAAATTTTGGTAATTAGAAAACCATTAGAAAGCATAGACAGCAAAAAGTATGTTAAAAAGCTCATTTAGCAAAATGGGAATATTATAATAATTATTACAAAATGAGGATAAGATGTTTGATCAATTTTGAAAGTCCCTGATTGACTGAAAACTAATGTTTTTGTGCTCACATTCTCCCTAGAGTAAACATGCAAAGAAATAGATAGTCTGTGGAAATTATAGTGAAGACACTTGAAAGCGTCTGGTTAGGAAAGAGAAGAGAGGGAAGAGAGGAAAGCAGCGCTGAGAGGATATTAAAGATGGATTGAATAAAATTAAAAAATTAAACACAGCCAGCCAGAAGGAAACAGCAGAGATGAGGAGGGTGTCACTTATAAAACTGGAGGCTTTTCTGCAGGCAGAGACTGTCTAGGAGGCTGCTGGAGCAGAGGGGGTGGTCCTGCAATACATCACAGAGCTCACCTACTTATTTATATGCAAGTGATGAATTCTGCTCCTCTCTGTTGTTAGGTGATGAACAAGGAGATCAGCTCTCACCTGAAATCCACACAGGCCTGTCCCAGTACTGTGTCTCCTGTAGCCTTTTGGATCTTGATATTTTTCTCACCCAGGATTTTAGATTAGATTTTTTTTGCACACGGAGGAATACCTTAAGGAGTGAATAGTGTCAGGGGCAGGACACCATCGATTGGTTATAACAGAAAAACTGGAAGCAGCATCTTTGTGTCCTTGCATTTTGTGGGACCTTTGTGCAGCCAAAAGGGTTCTGTAGTGTATAAATTAGCAGTGAAAAATATAGATGGGGCCATTTCTGAAATGTAATAAAAATAGGGGGCCTGAATTATTCAGCTCTGTGTTTTGCTTTTGAAGCTTATAGCAAAGCATCATGTTTGCTCACAAAACCCCTAAAGCTATGAAAATGCAAATGGGGAGCTGGGATACCATGTGCTCTTGAAGACAATTCACTTTCACTGTGGATATGCAACTGGAAGTAAAGCTGGGCTACCAAGTTTGGTTGTCTGCAGGACTGAGAGATCCTAATATGCTTGTGATCCTTCCAGCTCATTCATGTTTTAGAGTTCAGACAATGCTTCTCTGTGCTTGGAAAAGGTTAGCCTTTATAAAAGCTTGGGGGGGGGTGATAGAGACGCATGGGTTGGCAGAGGGCAAACTGACTGTTCAGGATAGGAAAAGCCCTTTCCTCTGGAAGCCAGCTGCCCAAGGAACCATGGGCCTAGCTCCTCCTGGGAGAGCAGTTTGAATCCAATTCTGAAGTCTGAAAAGAGGAACTGTAGCAATAAGAGGAAAAATGGCATAATCTCTTACATTTTTAGTCACCATTTTATTTTAAGCAGCTACTTGCAAATATACTTTTAAGAGGAGTTAGTCAATATATTTGTTTCCTTCTAATACAAATCCAAATAAGCAACTCATGCATTAAATATATTAAGATTTTTAAATTTTCCATTAATCCTGTGAAAATTCTACTTTCCCTATAGACAAACTGTTTACTATAATAATTAATAACTAATGTGCCGAGACCTGAATCTGGGTTTCTCTTACTTGCTTTCTCTCATGAATGCCCAGATAGACACTTTTAAAATACCTCTCAAATACTGTTATTCCTATGAAACTTTTATGTGTAGATGAATACATTTGGAAAAATGTGTTGTGTGTGTATACTTGTACATACATGTAGAGATAGCACATGCATGCAGATATACATATTAGTTTCTCTATGTAGCACATACACATAAATACATATAAAGAACAACAGTTCAAGTGTACAGTGTTTATTTTTAGCACAGTGAAAACAAAGCCACCATGATGGGACAGAAGGAGAACCATGAACAAACTACTGTACAGGAAGCAGCAATTTCATCCACATGCATCAGGAAAATTCTCACTCCTTTGTGAAAACCAGCGCTATCTTGAACATGCAGGTTAGGAGGAGGCAGGTGGTGAGCTAAACTGCACACAGCTAATCTACATGAACATCCTCTCATGTTACTCTTGCTTTATTCTCCTCCTCATGCATCTATTTGCTTGGGGTCAATTTTTTAGTTCTGTTATTGGTGGAAATATGTTGGCCTTGAATACTGCACAGCTCATGCTTTTGTAGGAAGAGCCAGGATTGAGCCAGAGAAAGATATTTTTACCTGTGTGAATTAGTCACTGTTGTTTTCTTTCAGATTTCTGCAACACCCACCACCAAATAGTTTACCTTGGGAGTGAGCTAGTGGGTAAGGAAATAACACAAATAAATAAAGATAGTAACCATAAAGTATACCTTAGCGTAAATGAAGCAAAACTTAATTGTTCAACAGGAACAGATTTTTTTCCTAAGGAAGCTACACGCTTCTAGCCAGGTGGAAAGTAAACAAAGGCTTGTGACCTCTGTGTGAGAGTGTCTCTGCTCCATATAGCACAATGTGCTTTTTTATTACATTAATAAACCATATTTTCTTTACCCTGGCAGACCTTCTTGAAGACTGGGAAATTAAGAGGTTTATGATTTTTGTGTGGCTATGAACATAGGCTAAATTTCACCAGAATTTTTTATTCCCAGTTCTTTTGCAATAGATTATTAGATAATAGATTATTAGATGTATTCTCTGAATTTTCCCAGAACGTGGTATGGGCAGCATCCCCACAAATTTTAGACTAGGAACTGACCTCAGGTCCTCAAAAAGAGCCCTGGAAACACTGCCTGGAAGTTTTAGACTTCCAAATTCCTGCTGACCCCTGGGTGCACAAAACAGGGAGTCTGCAATAGACGATGTATCCAGCATCACAGCACCGTCATGCCTGACACTCTTTTTCACTGTTGGAGATTTAGCATGGAATATATGGGGGGAAAAAAGGCTATTATCCAGCCTGGCTGCAGCTGCAGAAGGAATACAAGGGAGATAGACAGGGGGCTGCACAGCCACTGAGGTCTCCTGTGCTCTCAGACATGCATGGGGCTGGTGTGCATGGATGGGTGGTAACACAGAGCGTGTTCCCATACCTTCCCCTCCTAGGTCAGTACAACAAAGGACAAGCCTGACTTCAGACACATAGCAAGTCAGAGGGTGGGGAAAAAGAGGTAATCTTGAAAGGCTGTAGAGTAAAATGTGTCTAATACAGAAAATTGATGTGCAGTGGGAAAAAATCGAATATAGGACTGCTATTTTTCTTATCTTTAGAATCGCACTGAAACTATTATAAGAAGGCATACTGCATATAAGATCCAGGCAAATGATCTCACTTCTGAGAGTTTTTCTGTTTGTTTGTTTTGGGTTTGGTATTTTTTGTAAATGAGATGGTTTCTGTGCTATAGAAGCCACTTTGAAGTTAATCAAACTGTATATAAAAGGCTGGCACATGTTTCATTTTAATATGTTATGCTATTCTATATTAACGTATATTAGGCAGGATATGCTGGTATATGCAGGATATATGTTGATCTCTTCCCTACCAGTACACATCTAGACTAACTTCACCAGCTTTGATGTCAACACATGGCAGTGGCAATCTGACAGCACAGTGTGCTCTTTATTCACCAGCCATCACCTACTAATGGCTGGTCACTTCTGAAATATTGCTTAGCCTTAAGAGCAGCAGGGCCATCCTAGTCAATTCTGTGTCCTTGGGCCCAGGCTTTGCACATGTGCCATGCTGTACACACACTGTACACCTCTGATGGGATCTCTGTGTCTACACAGAGACACTCTGCCAGCTTCTCAGTGAGAGCTGCTTCTGGGTGGATGAGCCCAAACTACTCTACCCACACCAGGCTTGCTGGCCCTGCCTGCTGTGGCAGGTGCAAACATCATCAAAGCAAAAGCTAAGCACATGCTGTACTGCAACCTCCAGACTGTTGGGTGGGGTTCTTTGGGGAGGAAGGCTATGCATGGAGGTAAGATGGCACCGAAGAAGAGACTCCTTACAAAGAAGAAGAGATTTTAACATAGCAGACAGCTAAATCCACATTATCTTGGTTTAAAAGGCCATTATTGTCCAAAGCCCTTAAATTCTGAAGAACAGGGATCAGTTAGCTCTTCAGAAATCTCAAAGTCAGTTCAGAGCCTGCAAGACCCCTTTTTAAAAAATTCTGGCAGATGGATTTTCTCTGCCCTGGATCCTAGATTTTTCTGAACTTCTTCTGGCAGCTCAGTGTAGTCTCAGAATAGCATCACAAAGTGGAAACTCAGCAGTGTTTCTTATTTCATGAATAAAGATTTGACAAGTGATGTAGATATTAAGATCAAATCCAGTCTCATCATGATTCTTTCATGAATGTTCTGACCCGACTGCTAGTAAACTTTGTCTGAGTATGCAATTAAATAATGCCTGCACAAGGGATGGGATTAATAAATTAGTATATGTCAGTGCAATGTCTTTTGAAAGCAGTGCCCAGTCTTACACTGATGTGATTGGTTCTGGACAATAAGACAGTGGCAATGTTTTTTTCTGACAGAAGAAAGACTGCTCTGTAAATTCTAGTGCATCCAAATGCTCCCTGCTTCCCCTTGCATCCACTGAAAAGCAAGTTCTTTCACATAACTCAATAAATAAAAGATCTAGCCAGTATTTTGGAATCCAAACATTTCGTTTAATTTCTATTGCTTTAATCCAAAAACATGTCACAGAAGCTGTAATTGCTGTGAATCAGTGTGTTACTACTGAGATATGAAGCATATGTGCCTGTGCCTTGAAAGAAAGCACCACTTCTTTGTAGATGTTTTTGTTTTGCATGTTAAAGTGTTTTTTTAAAAAAAAGCCTTAAATATAAAAGGTAAACACCATTTATCAGTAAAACACAATATGATCATCCATTTTGTGGATGATCATATTGTGACAGCCAAGTGATATCTCTTATTTATAGGAAGATCACTGCATACGTCCAACTTTTTTTTATTATTGCATTCCCAGCATTGCCATCTGAGGCAGGAATGTGAAACCCAGGGAAATGAAAACGTCTGGGTTTTGGCAAATTACATTAAAGGCTTTACTACATCAGTACTGAATAAGGAAGCAGACCACTGAAGAGTCTACTAATGGGCTCCTTTCCAGTGAAAGAAAACAAGTCCATAAGATAGTGATTAAAGAAATAAGGAAAAAGGACAAATACTGTGGTCTCTCATGGTTCAAACTTGTCATGAAAAATGAACAAGCCTCTTTCTGGCTTCTTTCTTTCTGGCTTCTTTCTTAAAAGGAAAGGAAAAAAAGGTGCCCATAAAGGCAGGAGTATGGAAATGTTCCTTTCCAGGATCTCAGTTCATAAGAGTATGATTGCTGGGTATAAAAATCAAAATTGCAAAGAGTGACATGGCACAAACATAGGAAATTCCATCATCAGCCTCCTGGGATATCATTACCCTAATAAAGGACAGGATCAAAATCATCTGGATAGTCTTTTTTGGAGCTGTACTCATGGCATCCATCCAACAGCTCCAGCATTATCCAGGATAAGGGGAGCTGTCAAATATCTTATGGAATCTTAAACCATTGTTTTGTGCTAAAAGTCTATACCTACACAAAGTGTACATCACTTATTTTTTTTCAAATGTTGTATGCTTTTCTACACAAATATCAAGCATGCAAACAGCTTTAAACCACATTTTAGCTAGCTTGTCCATCACTAGCATATCCATCTTTTGGGGCTTCTTTTGGTTCAGTTGAAAAGAAGAAATAATAATTATGAAGGATTTAAGTGAAGCAAAATTATGTCCATGGCATATACCCCTTGTTTGGTAAATGCAGTCTTAATGAAAGAAGGAATAGAATATTTCTTCCAAATTTAAATTGCTACTGTAACGTAAATTCATAAAACACGAATCTATATTCTGTTCTATAAATGCATTAACAACAGAAAGAGGGCTAAGGAGAATCTCCATCCTTTTTTGGATGTGGAGGGAAAGAGTTAAAGCTTGAATCCTGTGTTCAGTTCTGGGCCACTCACTAGAAGAAAAGACATGGAGGTGCTGGAGCATATCTAGAGAAGGGCAATGAAGCTGGGGGAGTCTGGAGCACAAGTCCTGTGAGGAGCAGCTGAGGAGCTGGGGGTGTTCAGCCTGGAGAAAAGGAGGCCCTGGCTTTGGGATGGGTCTGAGATGTGGCTTACCACATGCTGCAACTACGGAAAGGGAGGTTGCAGGGAGGTGAGGGTCAGTCTCTTCTCCTAAGTAACAAGTGATAGGTCAAGAGGAAGCGGCCTCAAGTTTCACCAGGGGAGGTTTAGATTGTATACTAGGAAAAATTTCTGCACTGAAAGGCCTGTCAAGACTGGAACAGGCTCCTCAGGGAAGTGGATGAGTCACCAACCCTGGAGATATTTAAGATGTGTAGATGTGGCACTTAGGGAAGGATGTGGTTTAGCTGAGGACTTTGCAGCATGGGACTTAATAATCTTATAAGTTTTTTTCAACCTAACCAATTCTATGATTCTATGATCATTCTTTGTGTTTTCCAGTTTCAGGTGTATCTTTTAAATTAGATGCAGACTACTAAATAGCTATTCTGGATACCATGTGTCCTGATTACCAGATACTATGCTTGGACATATGCTTGGATTATAAATTTATGCATTATGTATCACATTGGAAAATGCAAGTGAGCAAACATGCATTTGAAACAATATAGAAACCATCATGATAATTTATCGAATAAAAAACCATTTTGGTTAACGTCCCTTTGCAATGTCCCTGCCAAACCATTTCCGTCTGAAGCAAAATAATTGCATTGATCACCATGGCATCACTCCTATTCTCATTAGTGGACCTGGAAATAGCTCTGGTCCTCATCTACAGATGGGCTTACCCAAGACTGCAGTAACTGTTTCAGAAACTCAAATCTGTTACTTCACCAAAGCTGATTCTTAATCAAAGGTTAATTCATGAAAGAGATTGCTGTGCTTTGATTAGGAAAAAATAATACCTAGTAACTGAAATAATCCAGGAAGAGAGATCAGAGTTAGAGATATTATTCCTTCTCTTTGGGGGATGAAAAGAGTCCATGACAATACAAAACAAGAAGCTGTATGACTCTTAGTTTCTTAATGTCTTGCCTCTTTTTCCTGTTCATTTTGGTGGAATTTGGTGCGTGGTTATCCTTTAAGTTCAAAATGCTACGAAAACTTTGCCAAAAGGAGATATATGGCCCCAAACAGAATATGCCCAAGTGAAGAGTCTGGGGCTTTATGCACTTATTTTGCAGATGGGAGTGCACAGATTAGACTTTTTTTTAGCATGTTGGGGGATTTGCATGCAACCCAAGGTTTTCTCCAGAATATTAATCATTACAGAATGATTGGGTTTGTACAGGATCTTAAAGATCAAACTTAGTTCCAGCCCTCTTGCTTTGGGCAGAGGCATCTTTCACTAGACCAGGTTGCTCAAAACCCCATCCAGTCTGGCCTTGAACACTTCATGAACACGGATCTTTATTCCTGCTGAGTAGCTGGAATGAGTTGTGCCATGTCAAAGCTGTGCCATGCCTCCTTAGGTATAGAGTGAGGGTCACATCCCTGCTCCATGGGGCTGTTCCATGGGAAGTAGTCCAAGACCAATGACTTTGTGTGCATCGCACAGGCTGTGTGCTTCATCAAAAAGATGTTCTAATCATTCTTTCTATTCTAGCTGCAATAATCCAAATAAAACCATTCAGTCTAAAAGTGTGTGTGAGCTGTGAAGATGTATGATATTGGGTTTCAGGGAGTAATGTAACAGTGTTGGGCTACAATTTCTAATGTAACTGGGGACTGTTGAAAATTAGAGAGTAAACTATTTTCAGTGTGCAGTAAATTATGAGAATTGTTCTAGCTACAGAGAAAACAAGGAGCAAACTTTACTATCAGGTTCTGTGAAAGTTCTTTGTCTCTGTGAATGTTCTTTGTCAAAACTCATGATTTGAATTACCAGGCAAGCCTCTTTTCATGGTGACCTTGATGTCAGGATTGCTTTGATTTTTCTCATGTGTTGAAATTAACAGATGATATTCCTTTCTGCTAGTAATTACAGGGAAGCTCTTAGCCGCTTGGATCAGGCTTCTCAAAAATCCTTTTGTCCAAGTTCTGCCATAGAAAGATGACACTGAATTAAAAAAAAAATTAAATTCCTGTTTATTTTAGTTTGGTAATCTTTACTCCTTTGTGCTAATTTTTTTCTGAAAATTTATGCTAATTATTTTACTTTTATTATTTCTGCATCTCTTTGAATGTGGTATTTCTGTTCTCAACTTATTGGTGATCTTACCCTTAGCCTGATATCTATTCTGCCATCTTGACACTCTGCTATGTTCAGAAGTAACTGGGGGTTATTTGTCCAATCTCAGATCAATACTCTGGTGGAGATGATAAAATTTATCACTGTTACAGCACTACTAAGAGTTTTTTTACCAATGTCAAATTCAACTAATAGCACTGAAAATTTATGACATTTGAAAAATCCAAGGGAAATGACTAAAGAAATTGGCTCTTGCAGGAGAAAATCTGTAACTCAGGGCAAAGTTTTTTGTCATCCAATGTATAGGATAATAGGATTTAAATTATCATCTAGGGTACACCTAGATGCATTCACCTTGACAGTTCATTTCACGGGGGTGGATATGTGATTTTGTACGGACACGGATTTCAAGTCAGTTCCTATGTGATAAATACAGTGCAGGAAAAGGAGTTGGGAGACAATGATAGTTTGTAGCTCATCAAATATTTATATTTTTCAAGACTACAAAACCCGTGATTCACCCTATTGTACATCAGAAAAGAGCTGGGGCTTGGCTTGTTACACCTTCCAGGCAGTAAGTGGATGCCAACAGGAATCAGCAGTCGGTGGGGAGCTTCTGAGCATGCCTAGTTGGAGAGGCTCATTTTTTTTCAAAGCCCGGTTTCTATCTTGAGAGAAGGAGGGAGCCGAGTTGTGCTGCATCACTCTCCTTGCAATCTGTTCTGGCACACAACTCCCCGAGCTGTGTGAGGGAGTTCAGGCATCTCCAGCATTGCCTTCGGATAAGAGATAGGGCTAATGAAGTCTGAGGACTCGGAGCACTACAGCAGAAAAAAGTGAAAATACTGATGAGAGTTTAGGAGGTGAAGAAAAGGAATTTTGTAACAGATAGTATCCTGTTTTGTACAAGACTGATGCTGGAATGCAATACTAACCTATTTTTATAACAAGGTATGCATCAGAAGTCTCAAGGCCCCCCATTTCTCTGGTCCAGATAAAATGCAAGAAAAACAAACAACACAAAGGAAATCTTGAATGCTGCTGTTTGAGAAAAGCAACTTGTCTTACCTACATCAAAGAGACTATTCTCTGTCTAGCTGAGCTGACTGTTAGCTTTGCTTTATCATCACTGCTGAGCTTTCAGCTGGATGGGGTCCTAGCGCTAAAAGCCTGCAACTTCCAGAGAGGGAGCACATTTGGCAGCAGCTGCTGATGGTATTGCACCTTTAAGGCAACTTGCTTATAAGCAATCAAACTGGAAATTTCTTCAGACCCAGGTGGTACAGACTGTGCTTGTCTTCTGCAGCCACCTGCAGAGCTCCGGTTTTAAACCAGCTTTAAAGCCCATCACACCACCAAGAAGAGTAGCACAGCAGGAAAATCTTCATTTGTCTTTTTTTTCCCATCCCATTCTCATATTATGTTTCATGGAAAACTTCATGGATAGCTTTTTCCCTTGGGGTTACAATAGCAAATTAAAACTTAAAGCAAGGGGTTTTGTCTGTGCTCTCCAGTGTTACACATTGTGGCAAACATTTTGATAACAAAGAGAAGTCACATTGGGCTGGCAACATTATAGTTACAGGCTGCATTTCTTTTAAGCTGTCAGGGAAGCAAGAAGCAGCATAGCTAATTCATGACAGGTCTAAAGCTGGGAAAAGGAGAGTCATGATAGCTCCACTTATCTTGTCCAGCTCTGCTCTTGGAAACACGGTTCATAAGCCTCTGGTGACAGTCTACCTACAGAGATGATGCCCTTTGCCACTTGCCCTTCACTGCTGTCAGCAACTTCCATGAATGAAGCTTGCCCAAAGATTTCTGCTAAGAGTTTTCTTTAAGATGAAGAGTTTATAAGGCATTTAAATATACATTCAGACACTCTCCTGACTAATTGTTACATGGGAGTTTTCCAGGCTTATGATTTCCCAAACATCTTCTATAATTTTTTCTCTCACACGATTGATTTAAATGACAGGTTAATACTGTACACCTCCAACCTGTGTATGGGCTTACAAACTCTATGCCTGCAGCACTTACCTATTTTTCTTCCAGCCCAGATATTGATCAGTTATGACTTTTTTTTTTTTTTAATGACAGACCCTACAGGCAGAGGTGTGACATAATCAAATGGCACCTTCTGTCATGACGTGGTCCCTCTGCTGTAATCCACCAGACCAAGGCTCATACAGGAGCAAGCCATTGTTAGACAGCACATGAACTGAACCTACCACTCAGCCAAGCAACTGAAATTACCACTCCACATAACAAATTCCCTTTTGTGTTACAGCAAGTGGCAAAGACTTGTGGAATTTGAGGTGAGTTTCCAGCTGAGTTTCAAAGAATGTGGGACTGTCATGACCACACTGTCTGTCTGAATTTTGTGTTAATACATTTTCTGAATTGTCACTCTGAAATGTTGAGAAAGTAGTATAAAATGATGTTCCAGAGGCAACACTCAAGGCAAAACTTCTTAAAGGCCCTTGATCTATTAAGAGCAGAAAATCAATTTTCCTTCAAACTCTTCATTGGACAGGTAAGCTTAGATGAAGCTCAGCAATAAAACCACTGAACAAGTGACAAAGTGTTCATGCTCTTCAGTTCAGTTACAGTCCAACCAGGACAGGGTTAATTTTTGCAGTAGCCAGGAAGGAGCACTGGGGATTATTCTATACCACCTCACATCATTGTCATCATTGCCAGGGGCAGGGGAAAGGGACTCTCTTCTGAGGAGAAGGGGTTCTTTCCTGTTGAGGAACATGGCAGAGGAGCAGTGGGGTAATGCTGGCTCTAAGCCAGAGGAAGAAGTTGGGTGGCACCAGTTACAAGCTGGATGAAGCAGTAAGGATGGTGTGGCTGTGGTCAGGTAAAGCTCTGCAGTGAGCATTTGGCGAGCGAATCACTCTCTCTTTTGTACACTTCTATTATTAATATTCTTGCTGTCAGTGTTTGTTTTCTTATCTCCTTGCTGTTTCCAGTAAATTGTTCTTATCTCAACCCATGACCTTTACCTTTTATGCCTCCAATTCTCCTCTCCATCCAGTGCAGGAGAGGGGGAGGAGGAGGGGAGCAAGCAAGCAACAACATGGTTTGGGGAGTCTCAGAGGAAGCACTAAACTGGGGAGCACCATTCCTAAATCACAACACACACCAATGATAGTATCTTCTAAGAAACAATGAGTTGTCATCAGCTGAGCAACCAAAACTACTTCATCCTTCAAGCAAAACTACTAACTCAGCTACTTTCCAAATACAATACAAAATTTTAACATGATAAGCTTAAATTATTATTTTCAAGTACCCTTTTTTTTCTTTTGGCATTTAATTTAGTGTCCTGAATGGTTCAGCATCCTCAGTTTCCATTAAAACAAGCAGAGGAAAAGGGATGCTCCTGTGCAGAGTGCTTCTCACAGAACCCCAGTTAGGCTTTTGATCTGAACACCATCTCATTCTCTCCTGATAATATAGGGAACAGACATTAGGAAGGAATTACTAGGAAAGTGTCAAAAAATTTCCTTCCTAACCTAGAAACCCAGGTTTAGCGTCTTTCTTACAAAAAAAAACCTATTACCAGTACTCATGGCGCATTTTCATACTTAACTCGTCATGGCTATTGTTGAAAAATCCTGGTGTGTTTGTTACCTAATGTACATGCACATGATGTTACGTAGCAATACAAAAGGACAGACCATTGTGTTCCTAAGGCTGCAGTGAAGACAAGAGATGCAGTTATTGCGGCCTGGACTAGAGAAATATTACAAACGTTAACCTGGCAGTATCTTGAAGCTGTAAAACCACCCCACAGGATTTATCATTCCAGTAAAACAACTGTGATTTTTGCTGTGAATTCATCATGCCCCAGTTTAGTCCCAGTGTGAACAAAGACTTGGAAAGGTACACAAACAAATTTGAAAATCAAGGCAGTAACCAATTAAACTGGATGTCAGAGGATGAAGTGTCCAGACTGAGGATATCCCATTTTCTGGAAACGTAACCTTTTAAGACAAGTTAAGTCATTTGACAGCAAAAAATTTAAGTATTACACAAACAACAAAAAAAAAAGACTAGAAGCGACTCAGATAAATTTACACATATTTACAGCTGCAAAATGTTAAGCACATTTACAACATGTGGCTCATGCACACCTTATTCCTTAGGCATATCCTACGCCTATTCAAAGATGCTGCTTTCTTCTTCCTCTTGAAACACCTGCAGCCAGTCTTAGCTTATAGCAACACCCACAGCTGCACTTGGGGCTCTGCCTGCTGACTAAGGGCCTGTTGTTAAGCCTTGGGCCATGTGTTTAACTCCATCAGTCATTAAGGCAGCTGCAATGCTCACCCCTGGTCATTATCACTTAATATCCGTCTAGTTACTCAGGAGATGAAATCTTACCAGCCTGATTAGTGTGTGATAACTGCAGATCTGCAAGCCCCTCAGATCATTTCCTAGCACTATCCATGATAGGTGTAAAAATAATTCTTCCAGGTGGTTCAAAGCAGTTGGCTGTGTGCCTAACAACTCACTGAGGCATTGTGGGATTGCAAAATAAAATACTACTTGTCATGTGGTATTTTAATTATTGTTATCAGCTTCTAGAATTTCAGTAAACTGGGCGTACTGCATAATGACTTTATACTAAGCCAGAGTCATTGTATCACAAGTAAAAAGAGAGCTAGGCTGCTTTATTGTACTGGAGATACTATTACACCCACAGAGTAAACTTTTTAATCTCTCAGGAACAAAAAAAAAAAAAGTGAGTTTGAGGTAGTCTTTTCTTCAGCATGCCAGGATCTTAAAGTCTGTGAGGATGATGAACACTCAATACGATAAACTCCTTTTGTTAATATTATCACAGCATGCTTAGAATTTATCTGGACAGTAGACAAGATGACCCCTCATGTTAGGTGACTGTAAAAGGAGAATGATCATCCTCTCATTTTACATAATCTCACCTTCCCTGCTTTGCATATGGACATCTCCCTCCTTTTTCAATCAAGATGTCAAGGGTATAAATGCTTAAGGTAAAAACCTTCAACTGAGTAACATTAGCAGAAAATTCTTTAAAATCAAAATATACATGTATGAAATTAAGCAGAAGAAAATTAATGTAAACAAAAATCCAGAGAAGAAACACTTCTTACTTTGCTGTTCTTGAAGAATTTATATCAAATTTTTCAAACAGTTTCCAAAACCAAGAAAATCTGTGGTTTATAAATGAGAAAACAGAAGAACAAGGAAAGCAAACTATATGATCTAATGTAAATAAAACTATGTGATGAAGCTAAAACACATGGTTTCTGTTGGCAGGTGGGCTCCTTTCATTCTTTCAAAATTATCTAAACTTACACTGCAGATTAAATAATATTTTATTAATTTTTGCTGCCAGTAACTGTAGAGGACAAATTCAGTTCTTGGAAGATCAGCTGTTTTTATTCCGGTTTATTTATCATAAAGAGAACTGTTAATTAAATACTTGGTGCAAAATATCACTGTAGATGCATCAATCCAAAATAAGCCAGGTTGGCTTTCAGTATTTATTAGATTCTGGTGTATGTTTTCCGGCTCACGCTCAGAAAAACAAAACAAAACAAAACAAAGCAAAACAAACCAACAAAAACAACAAAACAAATAAACAAATCCCAAAAAACACAACCAACGAACCAACCAACAACAAAAACTCCCAAGCCAAACAGAACAAAAACCCTAGGAAAAACTTTTAAATGGGAATTTATGCTGAAGACTCTGAGAAACAATTCTCATGGAATGAAAATGTTAGTGGCTACCCTGGTCAGACAGCAAGGCAGCACCAATCTGGGGAAATGTTAGACACCTGCCATCAGTCCTTCTGCACTTACTGCTCATGCAGCAGTGCATGCACCAGCTAAGCGACTGGTGGCACAACGCAGAAATAGAGGGAGGCAGGGGTTCCCTGCAAGCAATTTTGAGAAATTTCTCCCCAAAGATGTGCAGTTCATGAAGATTACAGTGCACTCAGTACAGAAATGCTTACTCACAAGAGCATCCCACTAGCTTTTGGCCTTGGACCCAGAGCATGTTGGCACCGCTTGAGGAGAAGCTGACGAGCAGCATGCTGTATAGCCATCCTGCGACTTGATGCCCTGCCCTTGCCTGGGACAAACAGTTCTGTTGGTTACAGCAGGGGCTTCAGTGTCCTCTGTAGGTGCTCGAGAATCTCCAGCTGCCCTCTCAGTGCTGACTGCAGGGCCAGTGCTCTGCTCCATGGGGAACACAGACAACCATTGCTGCAGGAAATCATTCTACTTGTTGGGGAGGATGCCAGTGCACACTTTGACTTACCCTTTGTGCAATGCCCTGGGTTTTGCAGGGCTGAAGGGCAAGAACCAATCTTTTTCCTCTTCTTCCCTAAATGATGAATTCCCACGTTGTTACTTGCAAGAAGAAAGCATGAGAAGTAATCACGTGTAATGTTTGTTTCAACACCTACTGTATCTGCCCAAGTCTCTTCCTACACCAGCTCATACTTTATTTTTGTAATTTCCAATTTCAATTGACAATATCATGGCCCTCTTGCTAGTCACCTCTTTGCTCTTGCTCTACTTTTCCTCCAGTGTTGACAGCCTGAAATGAGGTACTAACGTGTTTTAACATTAATTTGCACAGTATCTGGGGCATCTTTTTCAGCCAAAATAAACATGACTCTTTTGTGATTTCATGTTGTTCTTATTCAGAAACTTTTTCTCCTAAAAACATTTCACAGCCTTGATACTTACCCTTTTTATGTGCTGGATGATAGCAGAACAGGGGCTTTGCCTGTCAGCAATTCCCTTTGGAGCCAGACTGCCATGCTAGCCTCCTAACTGGGCTTTCTGCAAAACCAATGGCAAAAAAAGATCTTACCATCAACCCTGACCACCCTTGGGGCATAAAAACAAAAGATAGACTTCAAAAAATATTTCTGAGAGAGAAAATAACTCCTTGTCCATTTTATTATAACTTCATCAGTGTCCTTTGCACTTCTCTGTCAGGTTTCACCCCAGCTGGCAACAAAGCCCCACACACCTGCTCATTCACTCCCTTACCAGCAGGATGGGGGAAAGAAGTGGAAGGGTAAAAGCAAAAAAACTCATGGATTGAGATAAAGACAATTTAATAGGTAAAGCAAAAACCTCAAGAACCAGCAAAGAAAAACAAGGAATTAATTCACTGCTTTCCATGGGCAAGCTGTCTTCAAGAAAAGCAAGTCTCCATCATACGTAACAGTGACTTGGGAAGACAAATGCCATGATTTTGAACATACCGCCATTCCTTCTTCTTCCATATTTATATGCTGAGCATGCTGCAATATGGTCTGGGATATGCCTGTGGCCAGTTGGGGCCAGCTATCCCAGCTGTGTCCCCTCCCAAGTCCTTGCACACCCCAGCACTGGTAGGGTGGTGTGAAGAGCAGATAAGGCTTTGGCAGAAAGCACTTCTCAGCAATAATGAAAATATTGCCAATACTGTTCTCAGGACAAATCTAAAACACAGCCCCATAGCAGCTACTGTGAAAAAAATTAACTCTCCCTGCCAAAACCAGCACGGTCTTTCAACCTTTTCTTCCACTCATTCCCCTTCTCGGTACTTTGCACCATAAGGTGGCTCTAGCAGTTTTCTTCTAGATGGAGATTCTATCACAGCTTTAATTTACTTTTCTATGACAGTGGCCATGGACAGCTGTTTTATGCTCCCTACTGAGTTTGTTACTATCAAATCAGATTGAGACACTAACTGAACCCAAGGAAAATGATGTGGCCAAACTGGAAGACTGAGCCTTTAGCTTGAGATGTCAAAAAAGCAAGAAGTAATTAGAGACTCCTGGAAAAAAGCAAAAGTTTTCACTGAAGGAATCATCTATAATGACTTAATGCTGTTAAAAATACAATGTGTAAATGTAGGAATATAGCAATGAACAATTTTATGACCCATGGGTCATAGGGATTTGTTTGTGCTTTCTCTCAGTGATGACAATATCTACAGTGACTGAACCAACTCAACACAAATCCTCCAAAGAAAACATATAGAGCTTGTAATAAGAATATTGAGACAAATAAAACTATTCCCTCAATTTATTAGTGGACGTATTTCCTACTACAGAGTAGACACACTGTGGTTTGTAGAACCAGGATTTTCTCAGGGAAATGGGAAAAAACAGCTCTGACCATGTGTTCCTAAAATCCAGTGCCTTTGCACTCAAAAATGGAGATTACATTCTATCTATGCAATGTATTTCCATGGCTTTGCTTGGAAAGAGTATATTCACTCATGCCTTTTCACAAAACAGAGTGCAACAGCACTTTGTGTTATCCCAGAAAGAAAAACATTTATTGTGTTGCTGTGGAAAAAGATATTCCTGCATGTAAAAAGTAGTATTTCCAATATTACTGGGAGGAGAAAGGTCTTTTTCCTGTATCATTTATGTGATATACATAAATATATACTATTGTTCCACATAATGACAATATAATATCTGCTATATCAAAAGTATGCCTGCAGGGTGACTGCAGTAAAGTAAGTCAGGCTAATACAAATCCTGCCTTTCTTGAGCTTTGAAGAATAACCATATCCTTTCAAATTTGGAATGCAAAATGGTTTTGAAATCAGCATAAGGAGAAGTTGGAAAAAAACTACAATCAAAGAAGTTCAAGCTATCTTGAGGAAAAGTGAATGGAATATTTAATAGAATCATAGGATAACCTAACTTGGAAAGAACCCACAAGAATCACTGAATCCAACTCCTGACCCTGGACAGGAGAACCCCAAATATCAGAATATGAATATTTCGAAAAGAAGATTTTTTTAAAAAATGCTCCTTTTCTGTATTTTGTAATGTACTTGGTTATGGATCTATATTCTTGCATTGGAAATCATACTTTTCAGCAATGGCTCTACCATTGTTGTTCTACAAATAATTGTAGATACTGCCTTTGCAAATAATGGGAAAGAACAAAATTTCTCTATATTTCATAAATATAACACCATTCTAGAATTACCTAAAGAGATTATAATGCAACTTCTGGCAAGCAGGATACCCGACAAAAAATCAGGACAATTTCTAGGAGGAAATCATGGCAGACCCTGTCTGTCCCATGGCATGGCTCCAGCTCCACAAGGACTCTTGGGGCACTGCCATGGCAGGACTATAAGGCACACCCTTGGGCAAAAAGCAAACACTGATGGTGAACCCTTATATTAGAATGCACAGTGGTGGTGATCTCTGCCCAAAACAGGGGCCCCTCAGCAAAATGTTCAGCTTACTGGGCTGACCTCTCTGGGCACCCCTGCTCAGAGGCCTTTCAGCAAATTCTGCAGTGCAACTCTTAGCACATCCCAACCTAGGGCAAAATACCAATGACTGGGAACGACATGTTAATTTAAAGAGTGTCCTTAAATCATCTTTACTTTGTGTCATCCTATTGGAGTGCATGGGGCAGACAAATAAATAAAAACAGAAAACAAAGGGAAACAAACAAACAAACAAACAAGCCAAAATGATGCTGCAATATTGTACAAATAGTAATGTTGCTATTAAGCTGAAATAATAAAGTGCACAAAAGGGGGAGGGAACCAGATGGTCAGTCATGTAGGTGGTCTGAATGAACAACTCTGGAATTCGTTTTGAGATACATACAAAATTAAGTTAACCATTTCTATCATTTATGCTGTTCGAGAACCAGGTTCTGTTCAGAAAGTGTAAGATTTTGTGGTAGTTGAAACAGTTAAAAGACTGGATGATTGTAACAGTAAGACTAAAGGCTACATCAATAGGATGGCTAAACCCTGTTTAGGCAATATCAGAGTCACAAACTATTCTTCTAGAAATCAGAGTCATTGTAGCTTTCTACATAATAAGAGAGCTAGAATGAAAGGCTGCATCAAGATCCTTGGGCAAGGGTGCAAAATGATGCACTACTCTGGTTGCAGCTATGCAACACATGAAATTGCTGTAGCCTTGAAGAGTTGTGATGACTCCAGTGTAGGACCAGGGTCTGTTGGACCTTTCTAGGAGGAAGATGGAGCAGTTCCCCAGATTCTGTGTACAGAAGCAGGTCAGTTCACTGTATGAAATGATGCTTGCCTAGATTTCATTCTTCCTGTTCTCTATGTAGTAGCAGTATGTCATTTCTATTGAAATGTGCTCGAGTGAACAGGACCCTTGTAAAATAATAATAATAAGCAATTTTAAATCCTACAGAACTAGCAGAGCTAGCAGGCAACCTCTGAAAAGTATTGTAATTATGTAAAATGTCTACTTGCTGTGTTGTTCCCAGAGGCAGCTTTAGACAATTCAGCCTGGAGAGAAAACAAAAAAAACCCGACCCACCCTTTTCTTCTGAGCACCTCTGTGTGCTTTTGCCACCTCAGTATCTAGGATGGAGCAGCATGTGGCCAACAGCCCACTGATATTTTTCTGCTCTGTGCTTGTAGTGAGTTAAGGGACTAACACCCTGGCTGACGGTGCTCCAGCGTGGCCACAGACCTGGTGTGCTGCCAGGGCAGGCAGATTTGGGGCAGCCTGTGGTGAGGCTGAACACAGGTGTCACAGCAGCCAACAGCCCCCTGCAGGAACACACAGCTTCCAGCTGACCCCAAACTAGGCCAAGGATAGCGTGTGGACAGTAATTCTAAATCCATGGCAAGGTTTGCCTCCCCTCTTAAGTCAGACTGGCTCTGAAACTGGCTTGAAAGGAAGCACATGTGGGGACTCAGGACCATATGGTTCTTCAGGTTGGCGTGATAGGACATAAATTGTATTTTGCCCCTATAACCCAAATGAAATTCTGTAACTTGTAGTCCTGCAATAAAAATTAAAAACAAGACAAACTCACCTCCTGGAACCCTAACTATATCCCACATCAACTATTCATTCTCTCTCTTGTTCAGAAGGATTGACAACTGAACCCTGAGCTCAAAGGAAGCTCAAAACTACTGCCTGATGCCAACCGCTTTGTCTTACCATTGTTTTTGCTGCTGCTGATGTTTTAATTACTCATCCAGCTTTTTGGTACAATGGGTACTATTGCCTTCAATGCTTTTATTATCATTTATTGCTGAATTTTAAGTATTATCCTAATTAGTAAACATGATCCAATTACTTAAAACTGCTCTATTTTCCCTCCAACACTGGAGAAGCAATCATTTTATTTTCATGAAAAGCTACATGTTCTTTTCATAGCAAATGTCAGGATAAAATTATGCAAAACAATTATTTTTTAATTTGTCTTTTTTTAATAGTCCAGTGGAAAATCTTTTTCTTTTCATTTAATTCTCATTGCAGTTTAATAAAGAACTTATTTCCTTTTTTACTTCTATTTTTTTTTTCCACTGAAGAGAAAGAGGGAAATTACTCTGATTAAAAAAATTAATTTTTCCACTGGGAACTAAGGCAAAATGTTACTTGGTGTTATTTTTCTCCCACTTCAAGACAGACAGCTAAAAGTGAGAGAAAATGTTATTTTTAAAAGCAATAGTGTTGCTTTCTTCACTTTTTTTTTTTTATATATTTAACTTCCCCTTTTCTGTGGAGAAAGTGTAAGGAGTGGGAAACAGATGAAATACCAACTGAAATGGATATTTCACCATAAGCAAATAAAAGCTTTCTCTCTTTTGCAATTTAAAAATAATCATTAAAATTGAAATAACATATTTAAAATATCTGAAATTAATGTTGGGTCAAGTAATTTTTATTTTGCAGGTAGTTAAAAATAAAGCCTGCCATCCTAAAACATAAAGTATTTCCCATCTTAAAGAGTCTCTCATGGAGTCCCAGTCTCTGTCTGCTCATCCAGTTACAGCTCTCTCTGGTGACCCTGGCTATTGCCATATCACTGGCTGGCAGTGCCAGCTTCAGGATGTTAGAGATGAAGATGCTTCCCTGCCTAAAAAGCTGGGGAAGGCAAGAGGAGTTGTCTTCATGAACCACATATCCCGATGTTTGCAGGGAAAGGCTCATGACTAATCACACCACGGCCAGCAGCTGCAGGGTGACACTGCTGCTCTGCTGGGGTCAGGGTGACATGCTGACTGTCCCTCTGCACCTGTCCTGCTGCTGCGCGCTCTGCTGAGTCGCCCCAAAGGAGCAATGCACTGAGGAGACTCTGGGAGATAAAGGCTGGACCACATGGTGATGGCAGAGCTTCTGATTGCAGGAAATGGGGGGTGAGGTGGAGTGGGGGTATTGAGAATGATGGTCACATTGAGAAAGCACCAGGTACAAGGTGCAAAATGCTACAAGAATTACCTCCTATAGTATTGGTTGCATATTCTTGACTTCATCATGCATCAGAAACACTTCCACAGTGAGAGAGATGGTTGGCCATCACTGGTGGTGGTCTCTATCCATGGGGATATTCAAACCCTACTGAACACAACTCTCAGAAACCTACTCCAGGTGGCTCTGCTTGAGCAGGAGAATTAGACAAAATGACTTTCAGAGGTCCCTTCCAACCAGTCATTCTGTGAATCTGTCACCTCAGGTGTAGACTGGAAAATATCCATCTCTAGAAGTTAGGCCTTCCTGCCCATCCTTAAGAAACCCTCCCCACCTGAGGAACCCCTTTCATGACACATTGTGCAATCCTCAGACTGGCATTTCTCTCAGTGAAGACAGCCTTCTGAGACACTTCACTTTCAGTAAAGTTCTTAAATTCAAAGAATCACGGAATATCCTGAGTTGGACATGATCCACAAGGATCATTGAAGTCCAGCTCCTGGCCCTGCACAAGACACCCCAAGAATCACACCATGTGCCTGAGAGCAGTGTCCAAATGCTTCTTGAACTCTGCCAGGCTACTGCTGTGACCACTTCCCTGGGGAGCCTCTTCCAGTGCCCAACCACCCCCTGGGTGAAGAACCTTTTCTTTATATCCAACCCAAACCTCCCTTTGCACAACTTCAGGCCATTCCCTCAGGTCCTGTCACTGGCCACGACAAACAAGAGATCAGTGTCTCCTTCTCCTCTCCCCCTCACAAGGAAGTTGCAGACTGCAATGCTTCCCCTCGGCCTCCTCTGCTCCAGGCTGAACAGACCAAGTGCTCCTCACACGCTTCCCTTCAAGACCCTTCACCATCCCCATGGCCCTCCTTTGGGCACTCTCCAACAGCTTTATATCTCTCTTGTCCTGTGGCACCCAAAACTGCCCCCAGCACTCGAGGTGAGGCCGCCCCAGTGCAGAGCAGAGGGGACAATTCCCTCCCTTGCCTGGCTGGCAATGCTGTGCCTGATGCACCCCAGGACTGGGCTGGCCCTCCTGGTTGCCAGGGCACTGCTGACTTGTGTTCAACCCCAGGGTGCTGCTTTCCACTCTCTTGTTCCCAAGACTGTATTTCAATTGGTCTGAAGCAATCCACAGGGATAAGTATTTCTTTTATGCTGGAGATGGCACGTGACCTGAGACAAAGGGCCAGCTTGTACATCACAGAAACTTCATTTAAAACTTGAAGACTGGACTTGAATGAAGCTTGAATATTAGTGGGTAACAAATGGCACATACCACCAAGAAGCATGTTTTAAACCTCAAGCACTTTATTTAAACTGCCTCTTTAAAAAATACAACATCTAAAGAATGCAGCTCTCAAATACAATATTTGACCATGTTCAACTGTGGGACTCCAGTTTGGTATTGAACATAATAAAACAACAAAATCAAACCAAACCAAACCAAACAAAGACCAGACAGGTGCGGGTATCAATCACTGTCTCTTTGACACAGCAAGATATACTCCACAGTCCATGAATGTTCCTGTTTCTTCTACTCAAAGGGCATATTTATGTAATTTAGCTGCAGCTAGGCAGGTAAGCATCACTTTCAAACAGTGAGGGTCACAGGACACTAAGTCAGCTTTATGTAGCACATCTCCACATTTCACTCAGCAGTGGACCTGATGCTCCATATTGCAGAATATAAATTAGTTTCCAGATAGGGAAAGACGATGACAAACAAATTTACCTGACTGAGATACCGATGGGGTAAGTCACAGCGTCAACAGTGGCTATGGAGGTGGAACCCTGCAGCTTCCTCAGAGACATGTTCAGGAGGATAAAGCACCTTTTCTTGTGTGTTCTACCTTCCATCTCAGATCATGTAGCACACGCTTGTGAATAGACAAGGCCAGAGGTCTGATTCTTTTGAAGAGTTTAGCACAAGACCATTTTCTTCCAAAGACAACCTCTTGTCCCTAGGGTTTTAATGTGTAATACATCACTCATCACAAGACAGCTTGAGTGTAACAGTTCAGCTTTCATCATATCATATTCTAGCCGCATATTATTTTACAGTGCAGTATAAAACAGAGGACTACCTGAGCAGGCTATTTCAAACATAACTGTATTACCTACCTGTACGTAAGCATTTTATTCTCTGATAAAATGCATTCTTTTCAGCCCTTACTTTTCAAATTCACAGACATCTTTCCAGCTATGGACGTTTCCATTTTTCCTTAAAATAAGAAAGTGATTAAAAGCACATACAGTGCCTTTTGAGTACTGGTGTGCATTTCTCTGAGTATCACATTTAACCTGCTGTGCTTGTGAGGCAAGTAATTGTTTTACCTTTATGTCCAGGAACCAGTACCTGTCTATTCTGTAACCAGTTTGCAAGTCCCCATGGCAAGCCCGTTCCATGCTTGAGAGACTAGCTGCTCTTGTTGGTGACTGAAATAAAGGCATATCCCAAAACTACAGACTGCAGTGAGGGAAGCCTGAAGCTGGCTTTCTCCAGCAGGCAAGTCTTCAGGTCTTGAAGGTATCTGTAATTAAAACAGATTATTAGGAAGAGGGTCATACAGGACAAGGCCACAGGGGATGGATATTATTTCTAAGCAGGCATCTATACCATGCCATGAAAACCGGCAAGATTAGAAAAGAAACAGCAAAGTCACAGTGGAGCTCAGATGAACAGGGGCATCCAAAGAGCAACACCCTGCACCTCTGAATATCCTGCAAACCTTCAAACTGCTGCTAGTTCTTCTGCATCTTTGCCACTGTATTTGTTCTATCAGCAGTGTCAGCTCTAGTGAAGAATGAGCACTGCTGCTCTTTACCACTGTGTCATCTCAGCCACCTGACACGGCTGTGAAAATGCTTGTCTGCACTCTACAACCTCCAGAATAACAGCAGTTCAGAAAATATCTACTTTGGATGCAACATCCAAACACACCACGCTATGTAAGCCAAGGATCTCAGTACTGTATTTATGCAGAGGAACTATTTGTATCAAAACCACTAGGTGCTATAGACAGATATAACATTACGGACCAGCACTTTATAACGATGGTGCTTTAACCTTTGTGGGTTGAAACTGTAGCCTCTAGGCCAGTAAGACAAGAAAAACTTAGTAATGACAGCCTGAAATGCATGTGGATTAGTCCACTGTGCCCTGGAACAAAATACAAAGAAGACAGGGCTGATGTACTGGTTCATCCAGGCAAGCACTCTGTTTCTGAGCAGCAGGCAGAGAATTTGCGCACCCAGCACTGTAAGAAGCTGCAGACAGAGGAAATGTCTTCTCAGTTAGGGACAAAAGGTTATCTTAAAAAGCAGGCTATAAAAGTATATATCCTTTCCTGTGTAATAGCGAAATTTATCCCACATCACTTGAGCCATATAAACAAGAGGCTTAGTGTAAACAAGTGGCTTGCTTATGTCAATAAAGTCAGAGGAACATCTCAGACAGGTTTGCCTCTATGCCAAGCTAGGAGAGAATAACACACTTTTCAGAGGTGGTTATCACTCAGTATTGGGGTGTATACATCTGACATCCATGAGAAGAGAAATAAAACCTTTGGTTCTGTCATTGTAGAAGTTTTCTGCTATTATTGTTCCTGAGAGTTGCTTGAGCCTTGTCAACATTACTTACCCAAACCCACTTGAACTTCTGCAGTTTTGAATAAGCTAAGAATATAGGTTTCAGCATCTTGTCCAAAACCAGTGGTATTCCGGTATCATATGTCCATGGGCATTGAATATGTGCAGAGAGGCCACGTGTGAAGTATCTTATTAATTGAACTGTTTTTTAAATTAAAAAAGTTAGCAAGAATGTTTAGATTGCTGGGTGAGCATGTGTGTTTGACTCAAATTTTGCTGCAGTGCTACAGCAAGATGCAGGAGAGGACAACTGGCCTCGGGCAGTGGCACTGCTTTTCCACCCGTCGACGTTCGGAGTGCTGCTTGAGTCCCGATGCCGACTTTCCCAGATGAGCTCCCCAGGTCTGCAAGGCCATCACCTGCGGCTCCTCATCGCCCTGTTTCAAGGCTGGGACCCGGGACGGGCCTCGGGGTGTCGGGCCGGCAGGGTGACGCCCCGACCGGGCACGGGGAGCAAGGGACGCGAGGGGCGCGGGCGCAGGGGTGCCACGGCCGGGGCGGGAGCCGGGCTTGGGGCGCACCCCTCGGCGTCCCCTCGGGGCGTTGTTCGCCCCCCGCGTCCTTCCTGCTTCCGGGGGCCGCCGCGGGGAGGATTTGCCGCAGATGACATCAGCTGTGGATGCTGGAAAGGCGGCGGCGGCGCGGAGGATGCGCCGGCTCCCCCCCTTCCTCCTCCTCCTCCTCACCAGGTCCCTGCCCTGCACCGTCTCCGTATAAAAGCGCCGCCGCCTCCCTACCCGCCCTCACTCCCTCCTTGCCGCCTGCGGAGCCGGCGCCGAGCGGCCCCTCTGCTCTCAGCGCCCCGGAGCCGCGGGGCGGAGGCGATGGCCACCGTAGTGGTGGAAGTGGACTCGGAGCCCTCCTGCAGTATCCCCAACCCGACCTCCACCTCGCCCAGTCTCTCTCACCGCTTCCTCGACAGCAAGTTTTACCTG
>VZRF01011458.1:24568-43768 GCA_013396875.1 Vireo altiloquus
ATAATTTTATAATTTTTTTTATAATTTTATCTAATTTTAATATAATTCTTCTCCAGTCTCTACCTCTGCCTATCAAAACAGTGTTGGATTAGTTCACACGCTGATGATGTAATATTCAGACTGCCTTGCTGAACATTATGATGCTGGGTTCTTTTTCAATCTTACTTTTACCTTTCTGGTAACCTCACCAAAAAGTCTGCACATCTTGTACTGTACAGTCACAAAGAGGTAACACCTACTTTCCTGTGAAAATGTATTTAGATGTACAGGTGAATTGTTGTACAGAAGATATGTGACACTGCTGGGATTGGTTGTGTTCTTTTTATTGCTGTGTGTGTCATTACAGATTTAAACTCCCTTTTCTGGGGTAGAATCAGTGCCCATGTTCTATCAGGAATCTCCCTCCTGATTTTTAGGCCTCCCAGAGTGGAATCTGGTGTGAGCCATGAGGGCAGCCAGGGAGAGGAGCAACCAGGCACGAGGCAGAGGAAATAAAATACCACCTGCCTACCTGGAACAGCCAGGGGACTGGAGGGTTTTGGATGCACTGGGGTTAATGTTTAGCTCTCACTCGGGGTGAGAAGGATAAAAACCAAAATTTTGCTGCATGCTTCTCCCTCGGGGTGAGGAACACTTAGCAAAACTGCTGAATGCTGTTGATACTGAAGAAATCAGCCACAGGCTGGTGTGCAGAGGCCAGGTTTACCCACATCTCGTGTGCCACATGCAGACCTGTGAAGAACCCAGTGTTTGTCTCCAGCACCTCAGGGATCACAGCCTGGGATTTGGGGTGAGCACCCGAGCACAGCCCTGCTGCCTGTGCTGCCCTGCTGGCACTCCCACCAGGATAACGAAGCAATGATCACTCCTGCACACCACCTAAGCCCCACATTCAGCACAGGATCCACTCTCCAGCCCCACAAGCAGCTGTGCAAAACATCTGGGGAATGAACAGAGCAGCAGCCTCAGCCCCACAGGCACGGAGAGCAAAGCTGGGGGCTGAGGAGAGACCACTCCACTGCCACAGCTGAAATGTGTGTCCAGGAAAGGTTTATCTACACAACCCCTGCTGCCTGCCATGGCAGGACATCATCAGAAGGAGCCCAGTGGCGCCAGGATGATTTTTTGCCTTTTCTTTTATACCCCTCTTCTAGTTTGATGTATTCTCGGTGCTTTTAGCCCACACACTGTGACTTCCCAAGGCTGATAACTCAGCTCAGCCCCACGGCACCGTTAAACCAGGAGAGCAAACATCCTGGGAGCCCCAGACACCAAGGGCCTCTCCAGAACACATTTTGGAACCTCAGACAGGCCCAGCCAGGGGGAAGGTTCCTCACAACGAGGGCTTCACTCCAGCCTCTCACTGGGGAATCTTTGATAGATGTGCTAATTAGCAAGGCCTATAATTGTGTGCATTTCGGGACATTCCACCTGGACCAAGTGCTGCACCCAAGGATCCTGAAATAAATCCCGAGATAAAAACCCCTTTTCCCCATAAACCATGTTTTGGTTTGAATTTTAAGACCAGAGAAAGACAACACGGGGCTCTGCAAGGCCTGCTCTCCCACACACACTGCCCAGAGTGGTTATCCATCCCCAGTTCCACCAGCTGAGCACAATTCCCCTTACATGGCACTGTCCTGGCTGCAGTTTGAGTCCCCGACGTCCACAGTGGCATGGACACCGAACGTCTTCTCTGTCAGATCCAGCTGGGTGTGGTTTTCAAACCGGATCATGATCCTCTTGGCCGAGAACAGGATGCAGGGGATGCCATTGACGGTGACGTTCAGGGGCCTGTGGTGGCCGTGGGCCAATGGCCTCCAGGGCCCTCCTTCCCACTGCCCTCCCCTGCTCGAGTTGTAGCTGGAAACCTGAGGGAGTACACAGGAGATTTCTGTCAGCAGATGAGATTTCTAGGGGTTGCCACCTGCCCAGAAGGCACGGGGAGCCAGGCCAGCGCTGAGGATGCACAGGGGGTTATCCAGGTGTATCCCCTTCCCACAGTGGGGATGGCACCTCGCAGGACATCCAGCACAGCACAGAGGGGCTGAGGCAAAGCAAGAACCACGAGGTGCTCCCCCCCAGCAGGAGACTGTCTAGGACAGCTCTGAGAATTGCTTCAGCACGCTGCAAAGGACTCAGGTTGTGCCAGGGACAGAGCCCACCATGCTGGAGGCACACTGGGCTGAAGCCTTAAATGGCTGCCTAGAAACAGAGACCAGACAGGAATAAAGGAATAAAGGAGGGATTGATTGGAAAGGCCTTCAGAGGTCACACTCTGGGCTCCAGAGGCTCCTGCCTCAGTGCATCCCAAAATGGACAATGACAGCTCCCGAGTTCTTCCCACTTTGATATCAGCATCAATTGCCCAAGCAGAAGCCAGGCAAGGATGGAATTTGCCCAAGCTTGCCCCCCTTTCTCTCCCCAAGATGAAGGTTTGCAGTTGTTGGGCCCAGGAGGGTCTGGGTGTCCTTGGAGAGCGAGCTGGAGAGGCTTTGTTATGTCAGTGTGAGCATGAGAGAACAGCACTGAACGAGCTCCAGGGAGCTGCAGAGTCACACTGGGCACTGCAGGGCTGGGAACAGAGAAAAGTTCAAACCTAAAGCATCAGGGCAGTTGTCCAGCTGAGAGAAATGTCCCAATTTACACCTACCTGCAGGCAGCTTGGCTTGCCATGGCTTTGAAATCAGGGAAACACCTGCTGCAGAAGGGGATGGATCAAGTATGGATCCCTGCTTTTACAAGATCAGCTGCCAGACTAAATCCCAGGGACTGCAGCTTCCATGTCATCTGCAGACACCAGGAAACTGCCGTCCCTTATAAGCCAAATTTCATGGCAAAAAGTTAATTTGGCTGTCAGGCGAGACAGTTTGACTTAGGGGCTCAGAAAGAACTGAAGAATTTAACTGCCCTTCTCAGATTTCACATTCAAATTTCCAGCCACCATCTCTGCCCTCTCTGAACAGGATCACACACACGAGACTCGCATCACTGTTTTTAACACAACATAGAGTTTCAAGTTCACATTGAAACAGGAGAGATTTTCTTAGTCCCAGTCATAATCACCATCTTACCAGGCTCCAGGGGGGACACAGTTAAAGCCCCAAGGTTCTGCCTTGGCTTAAAGAGAGATTTTGTGTGTGTGGGTGTGGGTGTGTTGTTCAGATTAGCAAATCATAACTCTCAGCTCAGACCCAGAATGATCCCTTTTGATATTGGGCCTTACATATGGCACAAGGATGTTTGAGGATTAAAATTAGTAAGCACTGGCAGCAAACAAGCTGAAAGCAAGGCAAGATCATGCTCAGGAAATGTGCTGAGTGGCTGTGACTGTATTTATGCAGATGACAGGGCTGTCTCCTCAGAGGTTTGTATGAGAGATTTATTCAATATGTTACTTGTATTGGTGAGCTTCTTTTGGTAAGGAAGCCTTCTATGCTCAGTTTTTGACAAGACCTGCAGCCTGGCCTCAGGAAAGAACTCCCACTGAAAAATCTGAATTTCTGCTGCAACTCTTTGCTCAGTACCAGGTGATGGAAGGCACAAGAGAGGTCACAGCAGCCAAATGCCATTGCACAGGACAAGGATAAAAGCATTTTGTCCTTTCAGAAAGATCCTGTGCCCAAAACCAAGGTCAGCCAGCACCAGCAGCAGCACATGAGGTGTCACCTCTGTCCTCAGAAAAATGTAAAAAAAAAGAAAAAGCAGAGAATATATTTTGTATATTTCTTACAGATGTTGAAGCAGCTGTATCACAACGTTTCAGATGGGTTTGCTGGCTTCGTAAACAAAGTAAAACCAATTTAATTCACCAGCATAGATCGAGGGATCTGAATGTGCTGTGAAAAGGCTCCACAGATCCAGTCCTGCAGGCATTACCTGTGCAATTGCCACTTGGCTGACATGGAACTTTGGCTTCACACCACCACTGTAACGCTGACCTGCAGAAGAAGGAGTGTAATTTCATTTTTAGTGTGTTACAAACATCCAAGCAGTTATAAACATTTTGCACATTCTTACGCAAACAATAATTATCTCTGCACAAAATGTGCCTGTCAGAATTACTGATTTTGCCCTGGAAATTAGCTGACTTGAAGCAAACACTGCCTTCACTACGTGTATTTTCTAATTTACATTTCTTGTTCACCAAAGTTCCCCTTCTTTTCATTGGACACCTTGTCACCCTTGCTGGCAGGAACTCCAGTGCCCCAAAATTACAGGATTCAGCCTATATCTGTATTTATTAAACTCCAGCACCACAAAAGCCACTTTTTTCTTCACACAGCAAATCCATCAAAGGGTACGTGCTGAATTGCCTGGCAAAGCTGTGATAGCTGTGCTGGGAAGGTCTCTCAGGAAGCTGTGACAGATACCCTGACATCCCAGGATATCCCACCCCTCCTGCTCACCAGGAGGGTGAAGTCTCACAAGCACAGATTATGTCATGGGCACTCTCAGAGCTCCATCCTTCAAACATTTAATCCTGTTTTCATTTGGTTAAAAAAAGGTGAATGTTTTTTTTCCTTCCACATTCTCACTCCATCTCAGAGCTGGACAGTGAATTATTATTTTAATGGGCAAATGCTTTAAAGGGTATTTTTTATAAAAGAGTTATGCCTCAACAAAATATGTGACAGGAGAGTGACCAATGCCAAGAGAAGGAACATCTGGGAATCAAATCTTCTACAACCACACTAACAGAACCAGCGCCCAGGGATTCAGCCCATAAAAGCCTTACCATTCCTCTGGAGAGAATCTTGATCTGAAAATTCACGTGAACTAGGAGAGAGGGGAAAAACATTTATTGTGCAGCATCTGGATTTAAACTCTGCAGCAAGTTTAGTGGGGAAAGCTCCTGTTGCTGCTCCACTCCACAAAACATCCCAAGGGCGACTCAGGTCCTTGGCTGGTGAATGCCACAGGAACAAATTATCCCAAGGCTGCTGTATCCAGGCCAAAAATGTCTCATTTTCAGGGATCACTGAGGTGAACCAGCCCTGACAGGCACTCCCATGTCCTTATCACGCTGACAAAAGGCTTCACTACCCCTCCTGTCCCATTCCAGGCGATGCCAGCTTTGGGTTAGGGACAGAGCCAGTCCCAGTGCACAAGCAGGGGAACAAAGCTAGGAGAGCTCTGCAGCACCCTCGTTCCCCAGGGAGGATCAGAGGCAGCACCATGGACTTGGAGCAAAAGCAGGGGCTTGGCATGCCTTAAGGACAGATCTACACCAGGTGAAGGCAGCTTCTGGATGGTTCCAGGCAATGACAAACCCCATGGAAGTCTGCCAGGGGACAGGTGTTCTTCCCCTGACATCTGGCCCGGCTGTGTTCCTTGTTTCAGTGTCCCATGTCCCAAAAAGATGAAATGAGGCTTCTTTCTGCTGTTTCAAAGCTTGTTTATTTTTCTTTCTTATCAAAGTTTCAGAGGCACAGACTGTGCTGTGACCTCCAGGAACACGAGGGCAGAATGGCAATGGCTACCCAAAGCAGGTAGCTTTTATATCTATTATCAACCAGTTAGAAAACTTTACCTATCTTATTTTGTTCCCAAAACCAGTGAATATCAACCTCATTGACATGTCTCCTCTACACTGAATTCTCTCTACCAATTAACAAACCACAGGAACTCATGTCAGAGGGAAAAAGGAAGAGAAGGAGAAGAGAGAAGATGAACAAGAAGCAGCCAACACCCTAAAATCTCCATGTTGACTCCATATAATATATATAGCAAAACTTAAAAGCTACAACTCCACACTCTGTGCTGCACTAGACAACATCTCCTCATTTCTTTGGTGCTCTCAGCTCACCCAGAAGTGTGGGGAAATGCTCCCATGAGCTTGGTTCACAGGCCAAGCCTTTTTTGTGGAGCCCTGAGGGTAAAGTAAACACTCAGAGGAGCAGGAAAAGCTCCCAAGCTTTTCCTGACTCCAACAAGGTCATCTGCAGGGCAGGGCTCAGGTGAAGGACATCTCAAGTGACAACTACCAGGCTGATGAAATTGTCAGCATTTGATTTCCTCCTTAGGCAGAAGTCTTAAGCTGTTGTCAGCACAATCAGCTTTCCCTGAGCTACAGAGTCAAGCCCAGGGGATTCACACACACCCCAATAAATACCTAAAGATGGAAATCCCAGAAACCAGGACTGGCTGCGGACCAGACTCCTCTCTGTGAGCCACAGGAACACTTTCCACACCGCAGCAGCTCCCTTGGCACCCGCATGCCCCATCAGAGGATTGATTTGTGAGTGCCAGCCCACAGCCCCTGCACACCCTACCCTGCTCGTGCCCCTCAGCCCTGTCCAGAGCTGCCTCGCCTTCCCCCGCACATGGAAACACAATTCCATCCTCTTCCCCCGCCCCACTCCTCACCACCATCCCAAAACATCTGTGGAAATATTTACTCCAAGGCTGGCATAGAGGTATTAGGGATTGGAGTTTTCAGTATCCATGTGCAAATTTCACCGTAAGGGGCTGGAATTGCAAAGCCAGGGCTTGGCACTCCTGGGGATAGCTTGGACAGCAGGGTGGGTTCTGGGCAGGGCCCTCTGTGTAAGGAGTGATCCCGAGCTAATTTCCATCACAGCACCCTCAAGGGCATATATAAATATGATAAATACGAGTCCAAGCAGCAGTGGGACAGCCTAGAGCCCACCCTCCTTGCTGCCAAGCAGAAAGAACTTCATAAAGATCTCACATTCAGAAAAGTTCAGCTTCTTGTTTACAATTCATCTGGTAATTTTATTTTCATATGACGAGACCAAATTCGTCCTCAGGTGTGGCTCTGAAACCCCAGTGGCCTCAGGAAGCACTTTCAGAGGGGGTCCACCTTTCTCCCACTGTTTTTTGGGTGCCAGGGTTAATGCTGGCCTCAGGTCTCCAAGGGGCTTGAGGCTGCAAACAGCCTTCAGAGATGGGTGGAAATATTCAGGTTTTGACACACAGGTAACAAAAGATGTGGTTACATTGGACCAATCCTTGTTTCCTTGCTCAAATAAAACACTCTTTAAGGCTGTGATACAGTTAGGAACACGGGGCTTGTATATTGATGCAGCTTTTTTGTTGTCTTTTCCATGCTTTTTTCATGGCAGATTGTGCCTTCAGGCTGCAGAAGTCAATTTGGGGGCATTTTTTCCATGATGATAGCTATGAAACCAAGGCATGCCAAAAACAAATACATGTAAATTATTTAGTTATTCTGACTTTACTTGTACTTAGTTGCACCTCTATATATAACACGTGATGCTTAGTTATACTTTTATCTCCTCTCCACATGCCTAATTAAACACTGCATGCATGTGTGTGTAATTAAGCACTCACAGCCGATTGCTCCAGCTTAGAAATCTCCACTCTGTGCTACCCAGACTGAAACACTGGGGCTGGGAGAAGAGTGGTGTAAAATTGTGCAACTCATTTCATTCCCTGACTGGTTTTCAGGCTGTTCTGGGCGGAGGGAAGGTTAATTCTATACTCTCCACTAGGAAAAGCAAATCCTGGCTCCTCCACACCCCACGTCAGTACAGCTCTGCAAGAGATGTCACTGTAGGAATGATGTGGCCCCAATTCTAGGGCCCTTCTCTGTGCTCATAGATTGAAATCAGAAAGCTTATTTAATTATATCAGTATATCATCCAGAAAACAGAGAGAAAATCTTTCTCCCTCCAGCCAGGTTAGCTGGAGTCTGTGTGGCTGTGTCTGTGTGTCTGCAGCACAGTCAGTCCAGGAATCAAAACAAACAAGACACAAAACTCTTCCATTGGTAAAGGAAAGCACCTTACCAAATCATCTTTTCATATTTACAAGTGAAGGATTTCTCCCGGGAAGCTACAAACTTCCCTTTAGAAATGGAGTTGACCATTTACAATTGGAGACAAGTTAAAAGAGAAATTGCTTTCTCTGGCTTTTTGCTGGGATCTCTCTGTGATGCACCAGGGAGTCAGCACCACATGTCACATCTCTGCTCTCAGCAGGAGGATACTCAGACAGGGATGGATGTGCACAGCTGGTGAAATATTTATGTTCCCGTGAGGAAAGTGGAGCAGAGAGCGACCCCAGAGCCACCAACATGCTCAGCCCCGTGTCAGGCACCCGAGGGAAGTGCCTCCTGCTAATTACTCTGCTAATTAGCAGCACTGGCTGCCTCCTCTCCTCCAGCACGAGGCCTGCAGTCCCGGCAGGAAGGGAAATCCATCGCCCCACGCCACAGCCAGGCTGCCACGGGCACGGTCACGAGTGGGTGTGGATATGAACGTGGGTGTGGATGTGTGTGGTACTGACTCTTGGAGGATCTCAGAGAGAACACAGCGACAAGCTGGAGAAAGCAATTCCTTTTTTTACCTTGTCTCAAATTCTAACAGTTAACTCCATTTCTAAAGGGAAGTTCTGTAGCTTCCCAGGAGAAATCCTTCACTTGTAAATATGAAAGAATGTAAATGTGAAAAGATGTTTTGGTAAGGTGCTTTCCTTGACCAATGGAAGAGTTTGTTTGTTGTTTTTTTCTTGGACTGACTGTGCTGCAGACACACAGACACAGTCACACAGACAACTCCTCCAGCTAACCTGGCTGGAGGGAAAAAGAATTGCTCTCTGTTTTCTTGATGATGTATTGATATAATTAAATAAGCCTTCTGATTTCAATCTATGAGCATGAGTGGTTTTGTGGAAAGGCCTTAGAAACGGGGCCATATCATTTCTACAGATGTGGATGTTATCAGCTCCATCAGCTGCTCTGACACTCAGCCCTGAGGTGTCACAGGGGTTGTAACCCCTGACAGAAGCTGGTGGCTGTCCACAGCCACCCCACCACCAAAACAGCAGCTTTCCCACCCAAAAGGCCAAGCTGGGGAATCCCAGCATCCCGGCGTCCTCAGTTGGAGCGTGTTCCATGGAAACAAAAGAATTGGAAGTAAAAAAAAAACTGGGAAATAACTGCACATTTAAAAATAGGTATTCCCTTTGCATTCTAAACATGGTAATTAGATGTGTAAGAGAAAAGGAACTGGCTAGCACTGAGCATTCTCCAGAGCAAATAATTTTCAGCACATTGAAGTAGAGACCAGCCTTTAAAATTTATCACCGTTTTATCAGCCTCTCTTACCCCGAAATTTCAGATTCATTTGATGAGAAACAGTGTATGTTTTGATTTTCTCTTGCCACTTGGTAAACAACTCGCCCAGATACACCCAGGCACGTATGTTGTGTGTTGGATTCATCATACCAAGCATGTCAGGAACCCACATGAAATTGGATTAGCCCTAATACAAAGCACTGGAATGACTAATCGCCATGTAAAACCCAGTCAAATAAGATTATAAGTATAAAGAAGTGTAAATTCCCTCTTATCAGATGACATTATCCATCTACATAAGATAACCAAGTCTGGCTTGTTTGTCTGCAAAAGTTGATAAAGGCTCTTGAGGAGTTCCATGTAAACAGCATTTTCTCCATCAGATGAGCCACATGGATAATCCTGGCACTCAGCAGGGGTGAGTGTGGTGCCCACAGGCAGTTTTCGTGCCATGTCCACGCTTCTCTTCTTCATATTACTGCTCTGATAAACTGCACCAGATAGGAAAATGTGCTCTACGTCCACGGAAACAGAATTTCTATTACTTCAGAGTTGTCTCCCTAAGACTGATAATGGCCAGCTGCAGAATTCCTCACTGGCTGCTGAGCTGCTTTCAGCTAATTTATGAGACATTTATTTGGACAATAACATGTGACCTCTCAAATGCATTAAAAATGAAGTTATGAAAAGTGAGGAGGGGCAATGCACTGTTTGCAGTCCAAGGGACATGGAGCATAAGGAATTTCAATGAAGTTAATTAACACCATAAAATGTGTGAGTTTGGAGAGACCAGACTCAAGGAAAGACCTAGGTCCTTCTAAGAAACATCCTTACAAAAAACACCACTGACTTTTGAATGCCTCTATGTAAGTTCTATCAATAAGAAATACCTACAAAACCCATAACTCTTTACTTTCTCAAATATTTAATTTTATACAGGGAGACAGATTTACATAAATATTTTGCAGTGCACTGATTACTGGGGTTTGATGTGCAATTTAATGGATGTCCAAAAAGGTCTGGATCAGAACAAGAAGATACTCAAGCTTCCATTTTTAATACAAAAAACGGAACTTGAACTCATAGTGCTTCTAGCAAATTAACACTGTGCCAGCACAATCTTCCCCCCAGTGATGCAAAATTCCCATTTAAATCACTGGCATCAAGATCATGACTTGATCTGACAATACTTTTGGCAATAAAGTTCAGGTAATGCTCCACTGCTTGCTCTCTGTCAAATTTTGATCTGATTGGGAAGAAAGAAAATAAAAAGTGGTATTATACTAAGAAGAGCAGTAAGAAATCTGAGAACTGGCAGAGGAGAGCAGCAAGCAAGCTATTTAATGAAAACATATTGTACTATTTATCAGTAACTCGCTACCAGATCTCTTAATAGAAGCCTAAGCAAATCACCACATGTCTTTCCTGCCTTAAATGCACAGATTTTACTGACAGCTGCGACCTTCATCACGATGCATGTTTGTTCTGTGTGTTTTCGGAGACTTTGGGCATCCTTCGGCTCACACAGCTCAGGCTGTTTTCGCTTTCACGATGCTCGGCTCTACAAAGCCTCCTCTTCCCCCTGCTATCATCTGGGCTGACTGTGTTTCATTAGAGCCCGAAGCAGCAATACCAGAAATAAACCCAAATCTCCAGTAATTTTCTGAGTTTAATACAATATTGAACTCACGCTTCAAATATTCTACACAAGTAGCAAATTTCCGTGTTTCTTGCGGTAGTTTTCACACCCTTGCTGTTACACTGGTTATAACTCCGTTTTCCCAGGGACCAGGGGAAGTCATTAAAAGGCAATGAAAGGTGCGAAGGACGCGCAGAAAACACCCAAGGTTTTAAACAACGCGCACGAAATTATTTCGAAGTTACACCTCTAACGCACCGCCCGCTTCAAAATAATCAATCTCTGCACTAGCCCAGGGCGTTTCCAAGCCTGGCAAGGAACCCATGGCCACGTCCTGGGCATTCTGAACGCGGCACGAACGAGACTCCGCACCCGGTACCGACCTGTTCCCCGCGGGGCTCCTCTCCTCCGAGCCGCCCAGCGCAGCGCAGCCGAGCAGCAGCAGCAGCCGCAGGGCAGCCTGGCCGTCCATGGGGGACCGCCGAGCCCTCCGTGCCCCGCACATCCCCGCCCCGCACATCCACGTCCCGCACATCCACGCCCTGCTCCGGGGGCGGGACAGCGCCGGGGGCGGCCGCTGCGGGCGGAGCTGTGCCTCCAGCCCCGCTCCAACACCGCTCCATTCCCCTCTCCAGCCCCGCTCCATTCCCAGCTCCATCCCTGCCCCAGCCCCGCTCCAACACCGCTCCATTCCCCTCTCCAGCCCCGCTCCATTCCCAGCTCCATCCCTGCCCCAGCCCCGCTCCAACACCGCTCCATTCCCAGCTCCAGCCCCGCTCCATTCCCAGATCCATTCCCACTCAATTCCTGTCCCATCCCCGCTCCATTCCCCTCTCCATCCCCTCTCCATCCCCGCTCCATTGCCGCTAAATTCCTGCCCCATCCCTGCCCCATTCCCGCCCCATCCCTGCCCCATCCCCACTCAAATCACCCTCTCCGTGTGCCTCCCGTGCCTGCCGGATCCCTCCTGCAGCAGTGATTACTTGGTCAGGGGAAATGGTACCGGGTGGGGGCTGCTTGCTAAGGGGGAAGAAGAAATTAGATCAGACAGGCTCTGAAATCACACTGAAGTTCACTTCTTACCTGTACTTAACCCTAACCTTAGAGGGAGCTCAGGGTGACGTTTACAAGCAGCTCTGGAATTTCTCCTTCCATGAGAAAAGAAAGAGAAAGAGGTTCACAGAAAGAGTTCCATGTATTTTGAACTCTTATTATGCCCTGTATCACCTATATAATATACAGATGAGATAGATATAAGTATGTGATATATGTTGACTTTGCAGATGTGAAACCAAGACATTGCAAGATTTGGAGCCAAATATTTGGAAGCTGTTTCCTTTCTTCAGCACTAATTCAGTTTGAGTGTGTCCAGCTTTCTGGATCAATTGTTTTGGTGCTTCGAATTCTAATATTACTGTGTGGTTTGGGTTGGAAGAGAGCTTAAAAGTCATCCAGTGCCACCCCTGCCATGTCAGGGACACCTCCCACTGTGCCAGGCTGCTCCCAGCCCCAATGTCCAGCCTGGCCTTGGGCACTGCCAGGGATCCAGGGGCAGCCACAGCTGCTCTGGGCACCCTGTGCCAGGGCCTGCCCACCCTCCCAGGGAACAATCCCTTCCCAATATCCCATCCAGCCCTGCCCTCTGGCACTGGGGAGCTCCAGGCCAGGCCACAGCTGTGAAAAGGCCGTGGAATCACAGTGTCTGTGTTTCTGGGCTGCCAGATGGAGATACCAAAGCTCACACACATCCCTGTGATGGTGGGGGTTTGGTTCCAGGCCATTCCCAAGAGGTTTGTGCATCACACACAGTGGTGCCCCTAAGAATCATGGAGTCATGGAATGGTTTGGGCTGGAAGGGACCTTCAGGATCATCCAGTTCCAAACTCTTAAACACCATGCAGGACGCAGCCATACTCCAATCTGCAGGCATCAGACACCCACTCCTGTCCTGCTCCCTGCTGCTGGGACCGTCAGGGAAGCTTCACTCTGCTGATTAGGAGCTCCTGCCTGTTGCATTCCAGATATTAGAGAAGGACTGGGGCTTTAGCACTGCAACCATTAAAAAGGATTTGCCATCTTAATTCATTTCTCCTTCTGGGGCGCAGAGAGTATCTGCTCATCTTAGAAATCCCCCAACAGCTTGTCCTCCGTAGAGCGGCTTCTATCCAATTTAAGGAGGAGTAAAGATGCTTATGTGAGAATCCCAGATTGAAAAATGAGATGAGGGAATGAAGGGTTAAGCAAAAAACCACTTGAAAATAATCCCTAAATTTTCTGAGAAGCAGCAGGAATGCATGATCCTTAGCCTAGAACAATTACACCAGCACAGAGACACGGCTCAGGTAAAACATTTAAACAGCCCTGGGAAGGGACAGAAGTGTCACACACTCTTCTAAGCACTGTGAGGTCACTAATGTCACCGTTCAATGCCTCAGCACTCCTGGCTACTAAAGTGGAGGGGAAGGCACAGAGAGGCTTTCTGGTGATGCCTTGAGATTCGATCCATGTGCATCCATTTCACGAGTGTTCTTCACCCACTTGGGAGGAACAGCTAACAAATATAAAATCTCTGAAATACAATCCAGTATGGCCCAAAAGAATGAAAAAATGTGTTCTCTGAGGGCAGAGAAAGTGAAAAAAAGTAGCATGAACAGACGACCCAGGAAACACCTAACACCAAATTGCCAACGTAGGTTAAACCAGAAAAAATCAGTGCAAATATCCTGACTTCCTCAGTGTATATTAATGCCGCAGGTGCTGACAGGAAATCACTAATCAGCAATCACCTGAAATAATGGTGAAGCAAAGAGTAAGAAGAAAAGTCTTTCCTCACCCCTGGACTCTTGCCGACAGCAACAACAATGCAACATTTCTTCAGAATGCTGGTTTCTTATGAGGTTCCAGCATAAACAAATACACTTGCTACCTGAAAAGAAATTAGATCATCATTCTGGTGAAGAATGATGACAAAATCAGCATCTCTGCTAATTACTGGGCTCTACAAGAAAGTCTGAGTAGAGCCTTGTGTGCAGCACTCCTGACAAGGGCATGGTTAGGGGAGCTCCTGTGATTCAGGTGATGAATTGCTGCTGTACTTTTGTCTGGTTTGTGTTGAAATCAACCGGAAAAAGCTTCATTTTTGAACTTTTTGTGGTCTCAAAGGCCAGACATGAACCACCTGCAGGGCAAAGTCAACGGAAAGTCCATGGAATCTCAGAATCCTGGGATCATTGACCTCCCAGCCCATGGAGACCAAGCTGTGCCTGGTCCCCACCTTGTCCCCAGCCCAGAGCTCTGAGTGCCACCTCCAGCCCTTCCCTGGCCACCTCCAAACCTCCCTGGGCAGTTCCAATCCCTGAGCTCCCTTTCCATGGAGAAATTCCTGCTGCTGTCCACCCTGAGCCTCCCCTGGCCCAGCCTGAGGCCATTCCCCCTTGCCCTGCTGTTTACAGCCCACAGGATGGGCTATGGTAGGCTAAGTGTGTCCAGCAATCCAAGCCAAAGGGTTAAAGTGATGTTTATCATCTCTTTTCCTCCCATTTGGGGACAAAGTGTTGGTTGTGATTACTCCTGATGCAGAACTCTGCTCTGATGGTGAGGCAGCAAGGATCCACTTGTCTGCTCCCCATCTTCTCCCGAGGCAGCACAGACATTCCCACCCCCAGGAAGGAAGCACCGCAGCTCTTACTGTACTTTAAACAATGCTTTTTGCGGTTTTTTTTTTAAATCTACCTCGTAGGAAAGGTAATTACATTCAGTTCAAGTGAGGCTCACAGTTCAGTCAGGGCCGTGAAGCCGTCAGAGAGCAACAGGTTGGACAGGGCACCCTGCCTGTCCCCAGCGTGTCACCGCTGTGCAGCCACCCCCTGTCACACAGAGTGACCACAGGGAGGCCCAGGGAGAGCCCAGGCTGGCAGCTGTGCTGCAGGAGCTGTGCACACACTGGGTTTGCCTGCCACAGTGTGAGAGACAGTCTGAAGATCACTTTATCTGCCTCACGTCCATCGCAAGGACAGAGACTGGAATCCCTAAAAAGCCCCAAAAACTTTGAGCAGAACTTTTGCACAGAGTGACTGGTTTGGCTGAGATGGGACAGCAGCCAAGCTGTTGCCTGCCACTGGACACATAAATTGCTACAGGACACAGTGATCGGCGCCAGTTCTTGCTGCCCAGGCGGGAAGGGCTGCGCTGGAGATCTGTCCTGTACACCTGAGCAGATGCAGCATGTTTGGGATTGTTTGGGCATGCACCTGTGCAAGGCATGTTTCAGCATATACCTGTGCAAGGAGGTACTCTGCTTTTAGCTCATGATGTTACTATAGTGATCACTGCTTAACAAAAAGGACTACAAAGGGACTTTTCAAAGAGATCCTCTCTGAGATCTCCCCTCGGATGAAGACAGATCTATTGGCTGGACCACGAGGGTTCTCGTCTCTTCGTTGGTAGCTATATTCCCTTCCCCCTCCTCTTCCTCACTGTCCTTTTTACATCTTTTCTCTCTCTCCCCTCTATCAAATTCAGTTGATGTTGGCGCTCAATGAAAGTACATTGCTGTTTTGAGCAAAACTTGAGTCCCTTTGCTATTTGTCTTTTGCACCCAGAGATCAAAAGAACCTAATCACCAATCCTGCCTTGCAGATTGTGACACGTAGCCATGGATAATTCATCCCCATGGCTGTGTCTCCCTGGTCATACCCAGCACAAATTGTCCCCAGCTGCCTGCAGCCACCCCCCAGCACCACAGCAGGTCACCACCAAGCCTCCTGAATTAGCCACAGCGTGAGCTGTCAGCCACTTTACAGCTCTCAGCACTGAACACATCACCTTTTTAATCTAATATATCATCGCTGCTCTGACCCACAGAGCTCTGGCAGTGCCGCAGGAGCATGGACAGAGAGCCTTAAAATACAGAAAAGTCTTGACTCAGGTCCAGCACAATCCTCTCTCTCGGAAGATAATTAAGCCAAAAAGTCCTTCTGCATCCTTCTGGGATGAGATGCAAAAATTAATCCTGTTACAACTCTTTCCTGGGAGGGTGGGCAGGCCCTGGCACAGGGTGCCCAGAGCAGCTGTGGCTGCCCCTGGATCCCTGGCAGTGCCCAAGGCCAGGTTGGACATTGGGGCTTGGAGCAGCCTGGCACAGTGGGAGGTGTCCCTGACATGGCAGGGGTGGGATTGGGGTGGGATTTAGGGATCCATCCAACACAAAATAGCCTGGGATTCCAGGATTACCTTCTGGTCCCTGTGCTCCTGCCCACATCCCGAAAGGATCCCATCCCTGAGAAACCCCCAAGCAGACTCCAGGCCTACCTCAACCTTCAGGGATGGGTCAGGGGGGGAAACAACCCCAAAGAAAACTCAAAAAAAAGCCCAGTCTGTGTCACAACCCAGCTTTCCCTGGCTGTGCAGCAGGACGCCAGGCATCAGAGATGAGATTATACCGGGAGTTTTAGGATAAGTGGTGGGATTTTGGGTGGATTTGTCTGCTTGCCCAACCGAGACATTTAATTTTAGAAGCGCTTATCTGGCAGCCCTGGAGCTCTCCAAGGAGAGCAGCTGCCCACAGTGCCCCAGGCTGTGCCCAGGAGGGAGCTCCTGCAGAAAGGAAGGAGTCTCAGGATCTCAGAACAGTCTGGGTTGGACACTCATGGTCACCTTGCTCCAACCCTCTGCCATGGGACACCTTCCCGGGACTCGTCTTGAGGCCACCTGTGCCTGCACACCTCTCCCCCATCAGCCTCAACTGACTTCATTCTTATTTGTTGTCTCAATTAAATCACACAGTTGTTTTAAACCATTGCTACTGACTTATTTCTGTTATTAAACTACTCTTACCTGAGCCCATTTTTGGTACAATTCCCCTTCAGGAAAGGGACAGGAATGAGGAGGAGGCTGTGTGGTGTTTAGCTGCAATCTGGGGTTAAACCACAACATATTGGATTAAAAAAAAAACATTAATTCTGAAGAATGTGGTGAAATTAAGAAAAGTGGTTTTAACAGACGGGTCCCAAAGTCCTGGTGTTATTTAAAAAGAAAGAGCAAACTCCATTGCAGCTTCATGGCAAAATTTCTCTTTCCCAGATCTTGAGCTGCTAATGAATATTTCCCCAATAAATGCCAGTTTGTTACACTATATTTATGTGACATTCACCAATTGCCTACCTAGTCTGCTTTTAAGTATTCCTAATATTCCTAACACTGTAAAGCAAAGCTGCAGCATTTTCACAAGACAAACTTCCCTGGTTTTAAAATTATCAAACAGCAACTGAATTCCAACATTGGAACTGCATCTTCAAGAGGTGCTTTTCATAATGGTAATGTTACCTACTCAAAGTTTTGATGGGGTTTATGGTTTTTGTTTGAGATTGCTTGAGGTTTCCTTTGTGGGGGAGGTTGGATTTTTTATGACATTTGAAATTTTTTATTAGTTATTCTGTAAAGATGGAATATAAAAGCAGCCCTAGATAAACACACAAAGTATGTATTTTCTACCTAAGCCATGAGCACAGGCTGTGTTAAAAAATATGTGTTTATATGTAACTACTGCCTCTTCAGAGGCATTCCCAAAAGGGAAGGGAATGTTCATGATTTGGATTGATGCAGTTTGGCAGCACAGACCAAAGCAGCTCTCAAAAATGCAAGGTAAAATCTTGTTTCTGTTACAGGGCTTGGCTGTGTGCAGATCTGCTCAGGGGCAGTGCAGTAATTAAAGTCACAAAGCCCCTGGATCCCTGGCAGTGCCCAAGGCCAGGCTGGACATTGGGGCTGGGAGCAGCCTGGCACAGTGGGAGGTGTCCCTGACAGGGCAGGGGTGGCACTGGGTGGGCTTTAGGGTCCCTCCCAACTTAAACCACTCCATGATACCATGGAAAGCTGGAAGTAAGAATCACAGAGTAATTTTGGTTGGGAAAGACCCATAAAACCAGCGAGTCCAACCATCTCCCAGCACGGCCAAGGACATCCCAACCCATGTCCCCAAGTGCCACATCCACACAGCTCTGAAATCCCTCTAGGGATGGAGACTCCAGCCCAGGGCAGCCGTGCCAGGCATGGACAGCCCTTCCCAAGAAGGAATTTCCCCAATATCCAACCTGAACCTCCCCTGCTGCAACTTTAGGCCATTTTCTCTTACCCTGCTGCTCCTTTCCTGGGGGAAGATCTGAATCCCACCTCAGCAGAGACTCATCCCAGGCAGAAATCCTGATTTGAGTCCCACCAGGCCTCCTGGGGACGGTCCTTGTGATGCCTGAAATGGCTGCCTAGGAACAGAGAGCAGACAGGAATAAAGGAATAAAGGAGGGATTGATTTGAAAGGCCTTCAGAGGTCACACTCTGGGCTCCAGAGGCTCCTGCCTCAGTGCATCCCAAAATGGACAATGACAGCTCCCGAGTTCTTCCCACTTTGATATCAGCATCAATTGCCCAAGCAGAAGCCAGGCAAGGATGGAATTTGCCCAAGCTTGCCCCCCTTTCTCTCCCCAAGATGAAGGTTTGCAGTTGTTGGGCCCAGGAGGGTCTGGGTGTCCTTGGAGAGCGAGCTGGAGAGGCTTTGTTATGTCAGTGTGAGCATGAGAGAACAGCACTGAACGAGCTCCAGGGAGCTGCAGAGTTACACTGGGCACTGCAGGGCTGGGAACAGAGAAAAGATAAACCCTAAGGCATCATTTGACCAGCCCAAAACACCTTGGCCATCTGTGGGACCCCAACCCACGACCTCCAGGACTGGGACCCTCCATCCCAGGGGTGCCTCTGTGGAAATAAGGCCCCAACTCAAATAAACAAAACCTGTGCTTGTACCTGTCAGTATTGAGTCAGCAAAAACTGGATTCACGGACAAGAAACCCTCTAAACTAATTAAAGTTTGAAATTGGTATGTTTGTTAAGCCATCGGCTGGGCACCAGAGTCATCTCCTAGAGATGTGCCAGCCCCCCACAAAGTTATTTGGTCTCTATTTATTTCACAAACTGTTACATATTGAACAGATGCAGATCCCCAGCACCTCCCACTCCCCTGGTTCCTGTTAAAATGAGGCTTTCAGTCCCCTGTGCACACGAGGTTCCTTCCTAGATCTCAGTCAGTGCCCTTGATTTGGTCCGGTGGTCTCAAAGGATGAATTTAGGAAAGTCTTCATCGATTTTGGACTCTTCACCTTCAGTTGTGGGCAACTTACATGTCTTCTTGTCCTTGACTCAGATCCCCTACCAGTGCTAGCTATAATTCTACCAGTTTCTGTTGTTAATATGACAGTTCATTGACTGTAAGGGAAGTTTGGGACACGTACATAATAGTGAATTATGAAACGCTCTGCATTTCTTGGCTAAATTTCTAACTCTTATCCTTATAGCCTCTTATCCTGGCTGAAGTTTAACTCTTCGTTATCTTGATTCAAGTAGTAATGATCTTTAACTGGTGTTCCTGCACACTGGCCATAACCAGGAGCTGCTCTGCGTGGGTCAGGCAGTCTGGTTTGGTGGCAGTGTTGCCTTTCTCTGGTCT
>VZRF01011459.1:4859-47529 GCA_013396875.1 Vireo altiloquus
AAAAAAAAAAAAAAAAAAAAAAAGCAAAAAAAAAACAAAAAAAAAACAAAACAGAAAATCCCAAAATGAGCCTGATGTGTGGCCAAAACTTTAGCCAGTGTTTTTTTAGTCCACCAGTTCAAACAGGCTTGCTGAGGTGAGATTCCTTGAGTGAAGATTTAGGTAAAATGAGATATTGCCACCTCTTGCATAAGGAGCAAGCTGTCTTCTGCAGGCAAACAACATTGCATTTTGGGGACAGTATCAAAAGGTTTTTTGACTCAAAATATTTGAATTCCCATCAGAATTTCTCCAAAAAGCACTCTTCAAAGCTCTTTTCCTGAAATCACAAGTATCAGTCATAAATACTTTATGAAAATAAAACCCCTGACTTTTTCATGGAAAGACTCTCCAACAAAAATATGTATATTTTGACTCCATTAATTTAAATTAAAAACAAAGATTATCTTAACTTCTTCAGGTAAATTAGATTCCTGAAATCAAGCTGAAATAATGTAAATGCTTTTGAAAATCATAACCAGCAAATATTTGGAAGTAAAATAATGAGAAAATCATTCAAAAACATAAACCACAAAGGAACAATATTTTATTCTTAACAACTCTCTCCATTTCAAAACCACTGTCTATCCAAAGTTTTACTTGTAAACATGATTACATATAGAGTTTCTGATTAAAGTTGAGCAATATCAGAAAAAAAAAGTCACTTATATTTACATAGAAAGTTACCCTGCCAGCAGTCTTCATACGCCATGCATGTCGTGTACAAGATTCAAATTAAACTTATGAGTAGCAGCATCTGACAATAACAATGTATATTTTTGTATCTACATGTTCTCTTTTTATACGAGGTAGTGGAATCCCACTGTGCTGGTAGAGAGACCATTTCCAGTTCATTCCATGCCATAAGGATATGCTAGTAATAACACTGACAAAAGTGTCTATAAAAAAATTTCTTTATGAAAGATGGAACTGAAATGATCCTGTCCATAAACCTGTAGGTGTTTATCCCCTGTAGGGATCTCTAAGGAAGGACTTAACAACAATATGGTTTATAATTCAAAAACATTTTGACAAGCATTTTATCTTTAAAGAGGATAAGCTAAGATGTATTTTACAATGTGTGTTGTTTCCATTGCACATTAGCAAAGTGGGAATCACTGCCTGGTCCCTAGGTTGTTCCCTGAGACGGCAGATGACAGTGCTGCAGGGGTGAAAATCACAGCTGGCAGAGAACCAGCCTGTGCAGTTTGGTACCTGCACCCATGTGTTCATCCCTAGAGCGCTGGCAGAGCTCTGCAAAGAGATCACTGAAGCCAAGGGCAGTAGAGCATCAGGGCTGTGACAGTGTATGCTTTCTAGAAGGAACCTGTTTCAGCAGTCCTGCATTTCAACACGTGCCTGCAGCTGCCTTTCCTGGACATGGACAGCCGGGTACTGCAGCACCTAAGGACCCATTCAGGAAAGGCTTGAAGGCCAAAGTAATCAAAGTTCAGAGCAGGGAATAAAGTATTCGAGAGAGTCTTTATTCTGCTGTCAACCTCGGAAAATTATTATAGATCTTGTGGGTTATTTCTGAGAATGTGGGAAGGAGACATGCCTCCATTCTGGAACCTTCTGAGGCTAGGGGAAAACTGTTCTTGATTTCAGCAGGTTTTGGATGAGATACGTTGTTTCCCTGTGCTGCTGATATATTCATCAACTACTGATATTCTAATATGCATCTCTGAACTGGCAGACACAGGAAAATACCCTGTAGTGTAGATCATGAAATGAATAGGAATGCTGACATAGAATAAATGCAGAATTTCTTAACTGTGAGAAACTGTAATCGAAAATGCACAGATATAATTAGTCAGTCAGTAATATAGAGGTTCATGTGCACTAAAAGAAATATGTAAATCCAAATAAGACACAAGTACTTAAAAAAGGCATTTTCTTCAGAAATATCTCAAATCCTACCACCCTGCCTCATCAGTTTCTCTAAAAACCTAGTCACCCTGAGTGTCTCCAAAGTGAATGTAATCAGATAAGTGTGGAATTTTGCACTGAAGGGCAGATAGTCTGCTTGCAAGGAGTTATTATGCAACAAAATGTTTTAATGTTGTTTTTGGAGAAAAAATAATGTTTTCTACAGCCTGTGTTCACTATAGCATCAATAAAAGTATCTGATGATGCCATTTGCATTAGACTTTCTTCCGTATGTAAATGTAATCAAGCTGCATTGTATATGGCTAAATTACTGTTAATTAGTGTTTGCTGAACATTTTTCTGATACATCGTCTCAAATGAGATTTAAAGAATATGAAGTTATTTGACACTTTTTAGTTCTGTGAACCCAACCTAGGAATAACTTCAAGTACAGTAAATACACTCAAAATAATAATTAGAGATAAAATACCAAAAAAAAAGTCTTTTGTTTTCATGAGGTAGCCTATCATAGTATAAATGTTTAGCAAACAGAAATACTGAAACCAAATGTTACTGCTGAATGAAGTTTCCATATTTTCAAACAGTAAAAATCCATCTAATAGGTCTGTGTTTGAGCAGTCTGTTCTTTTAGTCATTGTTAGTGAGAGCATTTTCAGGAAGAACTTCTACATTCAAACAGAAAGCTTTCACTTCAATACATGAAAAGTTATTTTTCCCTTTGAAACATGCCCTAGTACCTATTGTAACAAACCTAGAAGAACTTTCTGCAGTTGTGCACAGAGGGACAGACACTGGTACAGAAATCAGTGTGACTGCTTTCTCATCTTTGCCACCAATCTGCTCTGAAGCTTCTATAAATCAGGTCTCACATCTCACAGTTTCTCCCACAACCTTTTCCTTCAAGTGCATTCTTTAAAAGCTCAGTGGGATTACAGGGCAGAGCAGGAGAGGCTAGAGATGAGCTCAGCTCCTATTTATGTCTCCCTCCTCACCTGGCAGGCCTGTCTGTCTCAGTGGGACAGGCTCATGCGCTCGTTGCCACAGTCCTAGAAACCCAGTGAGAAGGGAAGCAGATGCAGAGCAAAGCAAGGCACAGATTATGTCCTGTAACTGTGATTCTGCTCCAGTAAGGAAGATATTTTCAGCACTCTGAACTTCTTTTGTGTAGATAGTGTCTGCCATAGCTCAGCCATCAATACTAAGCTTGCTAACCCTAGAGCAATTTATTTTATCCTTCTCTTGGGGTGTCAAGGTTTTGTTTTGCTAATTTTGTTACTGCTAAAAAGGAGCTGACCTTGAACTTTTGTATGAGAAAAGCAAAGCACAGGTAAACAAAAAAAAAAACAAGGTATGCAAGTACCACAGGAACCTTTTCTTTCCCCTTAATTTTTACTACATAGGAAATCAGGGGGCAGTGGTTGCAGCATATGAGCCACAATAAGGCATGTATCAGATGAGGAGTGGCTGAGGTCACTTGGCCTGTTCAGCCATTAGAAGAGGAGACTGAGGGGAGACCTCATTGCAGTCTACAACATCCTCATGAGGGGAAGAGGAGAGGCAGACACTGATCTTTCTGTGGTGACCCATAACAGGACTCGAGGCAATGACTGAAGCTGTGTCAGGGGAGGTTTAGGTTGGATATCAGGTAAAGGTTCTTTCCCCAGAGGGTGGTTGGGCACTGGAACAGGCTGCCCAGGAAAGTGGTCACAGCACCAAGGCTGACAGAGTTCAAGGAGTGTTTGGACAACACTCTCAGGCATGTGGTGTGACTCTTGGTGTGTCCTGTGCAGGGCCAGGGTCAGGAATTTGACTCGATGATCCTTTTGGGTCCCTTCCAACTCATCAGATTCTGTGATTCTTTGATTCTGTGAAATACACCAAAATGATGATGATGATGATAATAAAAATGCATGTCTCAGCTTAGATCTCCAATCAGTAAGTTCTGGAAGTCTATAGACCTGGAAGCATCCATATGATCTCAGTGAATTAATATACTTGATTAACAATCAAGCTGAGCTGGGGTGACAAGCACCTCATAAATTCAGGACAGGAATTTTTGCTGAAACAATGAACTTCAAGTGAGCATTAAAAATTATTCATGGCAAGGGAATTTTAAATTCAGATTTATAAAACTCTGCACAGGAAAGCTGCTGAGAAACAAATAAATCTTTAAATAAGAGAACAGAAAAGTATGTGAATTCTCCAATCCCAAATATTATGCAATTATGAAAAACTGTTTATGAATATCTACTAGTGAAGAAAAGCTTCTAATAGTGTTCAGCAAATGCTTTTTCTTCAATAATTTAGACTTCATAGTTATCTCCTCATATTCCTTTCAGAGAGATGAAGACATGAAATACACTGAATACATTATTAGAATTCAATTCGTTTGCTAGGCATGGTAGTTAACAACATAAACAATTCATTTAGCAGTTTGAAAAAATTGATGACTTTTCTTTTTTCTCTCTTAATATTTAATCATTTTTTCCCACAGTTTTCCATCTCAGGTGTTCTAATTTCACAACCACAAAAACTGTAAGCTTTGTCCTGCTGACTTGTAGCTAGGCTTTTTTTAGGTTTGTTTGTTTAATTTTTGTTTTTTCTCCTAGAACGTCTTGTTTGGTAAGAAATCGTATTCCATGAATGTCTTAGGTAAAATTGTCATGCCCTCGTCATGCTTCTTTTTTATCATTTATTTATCCTGACATCAGAGACAAAAAGTGGGGTGTTTTTAAAGCCCTGTCCCACCAAAAAAAGGAAAAACAAACAATCCAGTCTTAGGCAAAAGTCATATCCTCTCTTCCCTGAAGCAGGGAATATATGTGAATTGGTGGAGAATGCATGTGAATAGAATTCAATTTTGCAACTAAACAGTTTTTTGTTGGAAAAGGATGGTTTGTTGAAGTCAAAATTGCATTCTGAAATGGATTAAGAGGGCGTATGTACAAGGAGTAAACTTTCTCCAGAAGTCTTTCTGAGAGCAGATCTCAGGCCAGAAGGGAATTTTGAAAGGTACTTGCTAGGTCCTAGCTATTAGGCAGGATATGTGGCTTTTAACTCAGATTTGCAGAAACACTGAATCTCCTGCAGATTGGTAGCTGTCCTACTCACCTCATTATGGAGTCTTACGTTCTAGCTCCCATTCTGGGTTAGTGAAGTTACGATTTGTCATTACAAAAATTAATGGGACTATAAAGAGAACTTGATTCTGTAGATAGGGACTAAGCTGTCTGCCCAAGAAGAGATCCAGTACTGAGTCTTTGTTCAGAGTGAAGGCACAACAAAGATTTAGTATCCCAGGTGAGTGTTGTAACCACTAAGTTATTAGTAACCACAAAAAAATCTCACATTTTTCAAAAGTTCATTGTTTGGCTGCCAAAAAAGTTCTGAAGCCATCAACACCTCAGTGTTTGATTCAATAAGCTCTGATGGAAATCATTGCCTTATGGCCCAAATAACTTAAGTAACTCAGGTTGGAGATTGAGCTTTTTTGAAGGGGTTTGGGGGGGAGGGAGGCAGGGAGAGTGGAACTGTCTGAACTGACTATTGAGTTGTGCTGCCTTTCCACTGAAATCATGCTAAACCTCACAGAGACCAAAACCACCCCCCAGCTCCCCCCACTTTGCACTTCAATTGTCACTTCCCACATCCCAGCTCTCCCTGCTCCTGTCCTTCTGCTCTCTGGACAGGACTTTCCGCTTGCCATGGGAAAGTGTCCAGTCAGTCCTTTCTACACTAAATCTTGCCTCACCTTTCTGGCTTAAAAAGTCACTCTGCTACTAATTTGAGATGGATCAAAAGTGCAAACAAGAAGATTAAAGCTTTTTTGTGTTTTTTTTTAATACATTACCCCTGAAATATTCTATGAAGAAAATTATCTTCTATCACTTTTCCAACTGCCTGCCTTTGATTATTTGCAGAATGTTTTGTACCTTTCCACAGCACACAGACTAATCTTTTCTAGTCAGCTAATGATCTGCTTCTTTATGGTGTTGGTAGCAGTGAGAAAAAAGAGGCCAAGGTCAACTTAAATGTTGAAAGTAAAAATGCAGAGAATTAAATGTATATTTAACTCTTTTGTCTGAGTTCTGTTTTCAGCCATCCATGCAGCATCCATTTTCTCCATCAAAGGTTTACTAAGGTAGTGTGTATAAGACCTTAAAAGATTTTCTGAAAGTGTCAGCATCCTCCTTACGTTACGTAAAATCAGAATTTCTTTTCATTGCCACGAACTAGGAATTGGGGAGAAATTTTAAGAAAGCATTGCAAAATGTTTTAATTATTCAAAAAATAATGACTGCAGAAGCAGAATTCTTCACAGGCTCTCTCTTCCCCTCTAATTTCAAGGAAATTTCTGAACGTTAGTGGAAACAGAACACTCTCCTCTATTGTTTTAGCTCTCACTTTTGTAAGCATTGCTATGTTATTTCTGGTGAAAGTTGAAATTCTTTTAATAGTGTCTCCAGCTATGAAGTACATTGCATATCTACAGCAGCTTCAATTTTAGGTTTTGCTAAATGAAGAAAAAATTTCTAAGCACCAAGACAGCTGAACTTTGCAGCAGATTTCTTGAAGATATCCCTGGACCTCTATTAATGAATGTTTTAAGGAAAAGTTTATAAATTTATCAGGAATTATGTAGTCATGATGCAGGTAAATAGAACAGCAGACTTCTTGAGAACTTAACCAGTTAGTCACAGTTTTTAACTATTTGCTTTGAGCAAAATCTGCATCCATACATATATTATATGTTCACTGTACATTCATTGTCCCAACAGCTGAAATAAGTGACTTCCAGGACTCAGATCTCACTTTTCTGCATTTTGTTCCATCCCTTTGTGGGAAATGTAAAGGTGAGAAGGCTTTTAGTTTGAGTAAGAAAATCAAGTTTCAGAAATAAAGCAAGGATTTTAGGTTCAGTTGCAGCTGCAAAATCAGAATGTAGAAGATACAATAATCTAGACTGCGAGGACATTAGAACAAGGGTTAGTGTTCCTAAGTTTGGCTCAGAGAAGTATTGAAGCTGCAGAAAATGTGCTTAGCAAGGACACTGAAGTTTTAAGCTTAATAAGGGAATATTGTGTATTGTTATTACAAGACATACAAGCGAGTATTGCTTCTAACAGGTATACGTGTGCTTTTTAGTGACTGGTTAGAGCACTTGTCTGTAAACTTTAGAAGCATGCTATTGGCTGAAAATCTTTTAAGAATGTTCTGCATCTAAGAAACCTTGGGTTGTCAGCAGTCATGAGCCATGTACATCTCTGGTGTGCATGAGGCGGATGCCTGAATAAAATAAATAATTAAAAGCTCATGGAGCGTCTGTCTGCTCCCCTGTCCCATTGAATATTTTTCCGACACCCTTCACTTTTGCCAAATCCATTAAACCTATTTTTTTTTTTCTACATCAACACTACTTCCTTGTCTTTTATTGCATTTTTAATTGGTCCTTTCTCGGTAAAGTTAACCACTATCACCACTTAAAAAATTGCAGACTTGCCTTTTGAACTCTTTTTATACCCTGTTTTCTGGCAGCTAAGCCCACATTCCTCACTTTTTAAAGCACGCTTTGACTGTGGTTCTTTTTCCTTTGTATCTGTCCATCTAGATAGAAATTGCTTTTTACTTCCTTCTCAATCTATATAACTGAAATTTCCTTGAGCATTCTGCAACACAGCTGAGCACATATTTAGTTTTCAATAGATGCTTAAATGTCCTTGAGTTCAGTCAATATAAGCAAACACTCAACCTTAATTAAGTAGAAATTATCTTGAACAATAGTTTATTATTGGGCATGCCTGTTAGCATTATGAAAAATCTGAACCATAGTATTTAACTTTTGTTTTTTTACCTAAAGATTTGGAGAAAAAACTGATGTACTAAGCCTGAAATACAATGATAGAATATTTAGTAGGGTGCTCTTGACACGTATGACTGTAGTTATCTAATATCATTGATCAGAGACATCAACCTTGGATCATGATATGTCACCCAGTGGTGACCTACCCTTCTATAGCAGCAGCTGATGCCTGCATGCAAGTGGCAGTAGGCACAGGTTTTTGGCACTTTCACCTGCAACACCTTTAATTGTACCTGTTTCCAAAGCGTATTTTGTCACTCCTACCACTATCCTGATAAAAAAAAGCCAAGAAATAGGGTCCTGACTCTAGTTTCAAATATCTGCAAAAGTCATGAAGATCTGTACTGTAATACTTATTTACACCAATGCATAGGCCAGAAGCACTGCATCCCATATTTATTTATTTGATCAAAATATGCCTTTTGTTTGTCTTCTAATAGAAATAACCATGCTGAAGTGATTGAAAGGTAACTATAACCTTGTCTAAATTCAATAGCAGATGCCATTATGGAACTACACAGCTAATGCCGAAAAGCAAGCACATCTCTACCCTAGAATAATATTCATTGCTCCATTTTTCCCAGTAGCAATTTTTTTCCTTGTGTCTTGCACAGGAGTGTGTTCCAGATGGCCCACACTTGACTGTGTTGAAGGAAATACATGACAAAACTGAAAAGACATGGGTCTGTCAGAATATTCCAAATCATATTCCTATGACAATATCTCAACTACGAAAATGTCTCAATCAGTCTTGTATACTTGTTCAGTTAAAGTGAAAAGGCTCTCATTCTTTTTCTGAGCTAATGTCTTCTCTTTACTGTATGATATCAATTTGTTACTTGCATGTAAAGAAATTGTATGGACATATCAATTATGGAATAACACTTCTTTTTCCCAATTTTTTAAAATCAATGTCAATCTTAATCCATACAGTGGATGATAAGGACTCTTCTGGAACAGATCACTGGAGTGAAATCTATACTGAATTAAAAATTCAGAATTACCAGAATAGCTATTTTCAAAGATCAGCCAAACCTTAGCATTTTCACATTTCTGAAATATCTTATAAAAGTCTTCACATTCCTGGGAAGAAAAATCCTTTGCGTTGCAAGTTTCATGGTTCAGAAAACTTGAAGTAACAAAAATAAATTTGGACTCATAAATATGTGAATATCTGTGATATGTCACAGAAATGTTTACTTGACTTAAAAATTTGCTTAGAATGGATTTATGGCTACGTAATAGTAGAAAAGACTATATGGTTTTAAGTTCCAGTAACAAAAATATTTTTTACTATTTCTGTGTTAATTAATTTCCCATTACTTTCTTCTGTTTTACAGAATTTAGTACAACCTTGTAAAACAGTTGCGTGCCTTTTAGACAGTATTAAGAAGCAATAAACTTAGTGAGGTTATTTATACCTAAACTGCATACAATTATAGAAAAGAATGTTTGAAAACATAGTCATATACATGCAAAAATTACAGCATATGCTTCTTGAAAATTCTAAATTTTATTGGACAATATGCTTCTAAGCAGACATTTTCTTAAATTCCTGCTCTCGGTTACATCTTTTCTGCATGAAAAATTCCATTTCACTGCTGTCAGAAAAGTAATTGTATCTCTTACTGCCTAAAGCATCTACTCTCTTCTCCCTGTGCTGATATAGTTCTCATCCACATGAATGAAAATTATGCACACATGGGGCGAGAAGGATTGAACTTTTTTCTGCCATTCCATGGTGAAAAATATGGCAGTATGTAGTATGTATGTATCCCTCCTTCCATCTCCCTCCCGGGCTGGTGAGAGCTTCCACATGTCCTCCTTTTGCCTGCAGACCCTCAAATGCCCTCCATAAAGTGGGTAGGGGTTATTGAGTTTTGTGACTGGGGCATTTTTCTTCATGTGTTATGCTCTCAATAGAAAATGAAAGCTAATAAGCCAACGCTGAGATGGTCTGCTACCACTCCTTTCATGACCAGGAAAGAGACTTTGCTGAAACATATAAGCTTAATCATTTCCATTCAATTTATATTTCAGGAAAAATAAGCAAAACATATCTTTCTGTCCAAAAAAGAGATGAAAAGCTGAAGTACCTTCATGTTATTCTGGGTGCAGGGCTAACTTGGAGAAAACTTGTGTAAATGTTAAAAGGATGTAAATGTTTAGCTTAGTTAGTGCTCAGGAAAGCATGGCAATTCTACAGAATTGTAAAGAAATATAATGTTATAAACCAAATTTAATCGGTCATCACTTTCTGCCGCTAGAAAAAGCACCAACCCAACAACAGCACTAACACGGAGTACTAGGTAACAGCAATTATGGGGTATCTTGACTTCATCCACAAATTAATGTTAGTTTGGATCTAAGCCAAGAATATGAATGATGGTTTGCAGATTATCTCTGAATGAAGATGCTTCTGCCAGGCATCTCCTAAACAAAACTAAGAAATGCAGCTTAAAGCAGAAAATTATTGACTACAAAAAATACGGGAAGATGCAGCTCAGCATAATCTGTAGTAATTTTAGTTTTGGGAATCCACAGTTAAATTTTTCTTGTCTTTTTTACAGTGTAGATTGAAATGCATCCAAAGAAAAGCCTAGACTTTCATTTTTTGTAAATAATATTTTATTAGATTCAATACAAAATGCATTTTCTGACTCCAGACTCAAAAATTAAAACATAAATGTAGGGAAGTAAAATAGTACATGAAAAAATGAGTAACAGGAATGGACTCCTACTTTTCAAAATAGAACAAATAGAAATAGCAAGTTATTCATGACAACAATTGATCAACTGAACTATTTGGTACTCCCAGGTATTTTTAGAACCCTAACACATTAACTGAAGAAAAATTTACCTAAATTGCCATAGTTCTCTTTTCTATTTATAATGTAAATTTCAATGAGTTCGAGTCATTAATCTTTTTTCCTCTCAATGACAAGAAGTTATTTCTCTGAAACTCTGAAACTTTGATCATAAAACTCTTCTAAAAAAGATCAGAAACTCCCTATACGATACATTATCTCAAATGGCCAAGGCAAGAGAAACTATTGCTAGCCTAGCAGTATTCTCAAATGGAACTCAGCTTTAGTGAAAATGAGAGGAAGGAGACAAAGGACAGCTTTGGTAGGAACAGGAGCCAACTTTCTCTGAAACGACTGTCGATACTGGATGCCCAACTTGAAACATGCTCAGGGCTGCCCAAATGTAATAGGTGATACTTTCCGTATGCCAGTGGTTTTAAAGATATCTTAGGCTGGACACCAACAAGTTGGTGCCCCAAAATTAACAGACAAATTCTACACCCCTTTCTGGAATAAAGACATAGTTAAATTTATTATGAAAAAGGTAAATTATTGAGAACTTAATGGGTGTGTTCTGAGAACTTCCAATAGCTATCCTATCTCAGATACAGTAAGTTCAGACGTGTATATACTATGCTGAATTATGCAGTGCCAGATCAGATTTTATTCATTTTTTTCCAACAATTTGGGTTGGAAGGGATCTTTAAAGGTCACCCATAGTCCAATGCTACCCTGCAATGAGCAGGGACACCTTGAAGATATAAAAGGCATCATAAGATACAAGGAAGTATTTTAAAAGTACGATCAACTGCACATGATGTGCTAATTCTGAAATGGTAATTACAGCCAGCTAGTGAGTTCTAATGAAAAACATATTGCTCCTCCTTTCAAGAAATTACCTCACATTAAATTATATGGAGCAATAGAATAAAAAAATGCAAATAATGATGTCTCATCTTCTCAGTCCTTTGGTGTACAGAATTCCATTGTGGAAATTTTCCAGACAGACCATTAGAACCAGCAAATTTTTCTTCTACTCCTTATATACAAAATTTTAACTATCTGAGCTTCCTCCCCACATAAGAATCAAATTTTTCTCTAGATTACTCGCTGAAATTAATTTACATCTAAAATACATACTTAAACAAAGCAGTATGTGCTTAAACATTTCAAAATGCCGTATCTACAATGATATAGCAACAAAGAAATGCAGGTTTTCTGTAGAGGAAATAAAATGACATTCTAAATTACATAATGTGCAAAAAAGAATAGTGTTTAAACATAAATGAGTTTTGCAATGAAAGTAAAAATTATCCCTTGAATGCTTTAAATATTTTTTTCTTTTATTTTTCACACATTTTGTAGACTCCACCTCTTTGTTTCGGAAGCTAGGGACCGAACACCTTGATCTGGTAAGTATAAAATTACCTGCCTACAATTTTAGAAGGGATTCTTTGCAGTCAAATCAACTCTTATTTCCTTTATAGCTCTTACTTTGCATATTTCAAGCATTTAATTTCTTTTGGATTATAACTGAATTATGAACTAGCCAAAAAAGTAATGCAGGTCTTCACTTTGAAAGACAAATATATCCCTTGGTATTTGATTAATGAGGGAAAGAACAGAAAGACACACACAAAATACACCTTAGCCATCCACCTTTCATATTTTTCTTTCTGCCTTGCAAGGGAACCTCACTATAAAAAACCAACCAAGAACCAAATAAATAAATAAATAAATAAACACTAAGAAATGGCCATGAAATAAGGCTTTACCATCTCACAGTCACACAACGGAGCTGCCAGCTGAGGTCACTGGCTTCCAACAGTCCCAGCACCTGACCTTGAATGACTCCTGACAAGCCACTAATAGCACTAATGACATAAACTAAGACTTTGTAGCAGTTTTAGTGGATCAGCACTTTCACTGATGAGGTGATGTATCTCTTAAGTACTAATTTGCAATGGGATGTTGTGCAAATTACTGTTTGCAGGGTTCCAGTACACAGGGCAGGAGGGAGGGTGTGTAATAGGCATTATGGGCTTACACCCAAAACATTCAATATATGGGCTGTACTTTCATTTACTCTTGCAATGTGGCTATGGCTGCAGGCAAAAAAAAAGAAAAGAAATTATGAACAATAATAAACACAAAGGAAAAAAGTCAGGTATTAAATTGTGTACTTAAAACACACTAATAATGCTCAGGACCTCCTTGCTTCAGGCTTAGTTCTGGGAAGCAGTTCCCAAACAGATAAAAGGGTGTCATTGGGTGTTCTACAGGAAGCGCTGCTGGCTGCTACTAAATAGCTAATATAGATTGAAATTGTGTTAGGCATTTTATGAAACTTTTTTGCTGCGGGTGGTGACTCTTAAGGGACTGATTCAGTGGCAATCACAGCCCAGGCAGTTCCTAGCAGACAGTTCCATCAGACTTCTCATGGCAGTGGTGTGGATAAATGAGCTCTGCCATAAATCATCCAGTCCTAAGAAAGGCTGACATCCTACTGTGCACTAATTCAACTTCTTAAATATTTTTTTGGAAATGAATGAAAATGAATAATGTGAGTACGTATGTGAGTGCACAAGAAAATATTAACTCTGGAAAACAAGAATAAAATTTCATTGCAATAACTCCTAGTCCTAACAATATTTCTTTAAATTGCTCATTTCAGGGTTTTATTAGAGATATACATTGTATAGATAAGACATTGATGTTTGGTATTATTAGAAACTCTCTATGGATTTTAAATATAATTTGTACCTGAAGAAGAGGAAATTATTTCAGCTAGCTAGTTGCAGGACTTGAATTAGTTTGACATTAATTAGACTAGTATTATTCATTAGTTACAGATTTCCAGGAAGTAACTGACTTCACATTTTTTTTCCTATGGCAAAATCTTAAAACACATTTCATAAAAGACTCAGTAAATTATATGGTGAAGAAAAACCAGACCTTTCTGACAGAGAATTAATCAGCACACAGCAAGCTACTGCCTGGATGAGAGGATTATCTGTAACCACCTAGCAAAAAAGTGATTAATTTGGAACAATTTTACATCAGAAAATGCTGATTTAATGTAAAGAAGAATATTCTGCATAGTTGCATCATCTAAAATCTAATGAAAGTAAAAGACTAATTTTTTTCCTCAGCTTTAACTGATGAGTTTTTAATTGTCACTTTAACAGTGTTATTAATTGCACTGATCAAAATAAAATTTAAAAAATGCTACTGAGAATGTTTAGGAGTAATAATATTCTGATAATGTGAGGAAGCAGAAAGAAGGAACAAGAGAAGAAACCTTGCACATCACTATTCCGCTCTGTTTCCCCTTAATGTTAAATGTTGTTTTGACATGTAAGCAGAAGTACTTTATTTAGAACATTTTGATAATAACATAATAATAGTTAAGAAACAGAAAATATTATGCCAGTTTACAATTTTCAAAACAAAATATCAGAAATTCTGGTTTACCAGTAAAATTTTACTGCAATTTTTTTATTACTATTTAGATTTTTTTTTTTAATTTCTGTCAAATAGGAATTTCAGGCATTATCAGGTCAGGTAACCCCTCTTACGTGGCATTGTCAAGTATGTGCAAGGCTTTAGCATACCATAATTCCCTTGGGTTTTTAGGCTTCAAGATACTGTGTCCTACTGCTTCAGATTACACCCATGTTGGCATTAGTGTGACTAGGATACCAAATTTTCATCTTGTACTCGATCCACCAATGTACAACAGTCACTGTGTACCAACAACCAGCAGCAAAACATAACAAAACATGCTACACTCAGAACTATGCTTGTTTGTCAGTCAGCATGTCCTTTCTGCAACCTCAAATACACCCTAATTATTGCTGTTACTAGTGGCCTCAGATAAAGATGTAAAAATTATGAAATAAAAGATAAATTCTTTCACAACACAAGCTAGTTACCTAGTTATTACAAGTTTTGTAATGGATTTCTTTAAGTTCAGTTTCTTTGAGATAAATTTCTCAAACTTCAGACAGACAAGTATTAGCAACTGAAAGCCAAACTGCACAGATCTCCAAGGTTTGCAAATTGGACTGAAAATGTTATGGAAACAGATTTCTGTTCTGTGCATTTTAAACTGCTGAGAAGAACTCAGTATTAAAGATGCAAACTGCAAACAAAGAAACAGCCTTATTTTTCCAGGTTTAAAAAAAAAAAAAGTTAACATGTCTTGTTTGTTTGCTTGCTTGATTTAGGATTTGGGAGAAATGGATGACAGACTTTTGGTTTATCAAACTGAGATGACTCAGTCTTTATGCTATTTGTTACTTCTGAGTTGCAGGGACATATTTCTTTCCCTAAGTACTTCCTTGACATGCCAGAACATTAACATACTGAAAGAAATATCTAGGACAAGAAAAATAAGCAGTTGTATTCTTTGTTTTTCTATTGGTTTGTTGTTGCTGCTGCTTTAAATGTGTTTTTTCCCCAATTGGTCCAGTTACTGATTAATATATTGACATAGAAATTTAGGGTTAGCTGTCAATAAGGTTTATTTTATGGTAATGCATCAATTATATTATGCCATCACTCCTTCATATGTCCTAAAGACATGTAAAGCTGACTACAAGGGCTAAGGCAATCACAATCCTTAGAAAAGCAGTTTAAAAAAAGAAAAAGAAGCAAGAAAGAGTCATAATAAACTCTGTTAGGAAAATATTAACTTCTCTAGTACCCTCCTGAGCACAAAAAAGCACTTTTCCCCTCCACACCAACAGGCAGTTAACTGGCATGTTAACAAGATACATCAAGACCTAATAAGGCAGCATCATTTACATGATTATCATCTTATTAATAATTCACAGATTGGTAGAAGTACAGTACTTACGGGATTTTAATGCATCATTTTAAACATGAGGAGAATATTATTATAATACTCATTAAGGTAATGTGTGCTGAAGTAAAATCTGTAGCACATATATTTGTATTTTCTTAATACAGCTAAATAGCCTACATCCTCTAATGTAGAAACAGTGCTTAATATAATGTTTTGCTATTATGCAGGAATCCATGATTAGGCTTTCAGGGCATTTGGAATTGTATCCAGAAAAATCTTAAGTACCTCACTTAAGTAAAATATGGGTGTTTACAACTAAGAAAATTATTCACTCAAAAAAAAAAAAAAAAGTAAAAATAACAATTTTCTGTGTATTTCACATTACAGTGTGGCCTGATAAAATGTATTGTCAGTTTTAGAAGAGGGACAGAAACTCAGGACCTCTGCTTTGAAGGATCACTTGCAGCACAATCAGATTCTTGCAGGTTTATCACTGCTGAATCCCACTGTTCTCTCAGGGCACTGCTTCAGCCAAGAGAGGGGGAAAAGCAGCCCTTCTGCTAAGCCAGGAGAATGTGGCAAAGAATACAAAGTGTGGGCCCAAACCCCTTCTAATTTTATGGAGAAAAAAGGGCCACATCATGCTAAATTTAAAACTATCTCATTAAACTATAAATACATTTTCTACACTCATGTTACACATGATAAGTTGTATTATTACCGACTGAAATTTATTGCTTTATTTATAATCACCTAGTGATGGTTTGATGCAAAACCTATTGAAGTTTATAGTAAAAATTTCATTGACTCCATCAGGCTTTGGATTGGGACCATAGCTTATCATTTGAGAGATCAGTGTGAGAAATGAAGAGATTATTGCATTTGGAGATCATTCAGAAATCTTGAAGAGACTTATTTTATTAAGAAATAGAAGATTTTGCTATGCTTTGCAACAGTTAACTCTTAGTTGATTCTTTCAGATTGATAACTCTTGTGGTCAGTTGTGAGCAATTACTGGCAAAAAGTTTACAACCTGTCTTAAAAAATCACTTTGAATGGCTTCAAGGTCTGCTAGTGGGGCTGATTATTATCTCCTCATGCCCTGTTTCCCTTCTCGGATTGAATTCAATCCTAAGTATAAATGTGAAATATTTATGCCTTGTGCAAAGAACCAGTTTACTTGTGCAATGAGTCTATGTTGAAGTCATGCACACTGGTTTAATTCAGTCTCCTCTTTTGAAATATGATATGGTCACTGCCGTGATGTAAAATTCAACACTGCTCAGCAAAGGGATAAAACTAATCAAATAAAAGCCATTAAGATACAAAAATAACACACCTGAAAGTTAAATGCTGAACCTGAATTAACCAGAAAATAAGTATTTTGGGCATCCAAAAGAAGGTGCGGGTTTTTTTATTTTTCTTGATTAGAAATAATATGCCTATGCTATTCCTATGCCTGTATGCCTATGCCTATCATCAATTCTAGATGCTTAAATAAGATGCTCAAATCAGTAGTCCAGCTACCTTAGATTTTTGATATAGTCAGTGGAATAAAAATAAGTAACTCAGGAGACCAATTTAGATTTAATGTGGGAAGATGCACTGGAAGAATTTCCACGTTCATTATGAAGTGAGTCTACCACCCCACCTTTAATTTGGACTTCTGAGTTTCTTAAGTTTGGTCTCCAGAAGTTAAATTTAAGGAAATAATGAGTGAATTAATAAATTAATTTAGTTAGAATTGTTAGAAAAAGTAGCAGAGAACATGGTGGGGATGTTGTTCTGGTTCATATTGATAAAAAACTGTATAGACTTATCTTCAGGAAATCAGGATTTTCTGTTATTTGTACAATTTCATTGAATATAGCTGTTAAGTGGAGGAGTTTCTAAAAGTACGGGAAAAATGAAAGTCAGAACTTGAAAAAAACTATAGAATTTTAGATGTTTGTGAAAGTGTGGCACACTGAGGTAAAGGGTCACATAAGCCAGCTTTTGGCTGCAAGCCACCAATTAAAATAAGCAGTGATGCCATCCAGGACAATTATTATTTAAACTTCAGTGTTACAAGCTGCATGTAGTATTTTTATGTGGTATGCATCTGTATAAATTGATTTACATATTTTTACTTCAAATGTTTTAGAGCTTTTTTGGGGGGGGAGGGGGGTTGGGTGTTAATAATGCTCACTTTTTTTTGTTATATTTGAATGGGAAGTTACAATTTCAGATATGACATTGCCGTGGTTTCGGAATGGCACTCCCCAGCCCAGAGCCCCCCTCCCAGTCCGCTGAGAGAGACAAGAGGCACGGATTATGGAACTTTTTATTGGAAACAGCAGTGAGACAAGAAAATGAACAGGAGCAGCAGAAATATTAATAACAAAAGTGTTCAAAAAAAGGTGCAGAGCTCAACCTGACCACAGCCACACAAAACTGGTCTCTCCAGTCAGAACCAGCATACACCCCACTGCTCTGTTCGCATGCTTGCTCTCACCCCATGCTTGCTCTTTGAATGACACTCATTGAAGGGTGGCAGTTGCTAAATAGGACATTAGAAATAACCAGCCAGTAAAGAAACATATTAGATGTTTCACACATTTTAATCAAATGCTACAAGTATTTAATATAAAAAGCAGCAATAATTTAATGGCTGTTCTCGTGAAAAATATATTAACTTTTAATAGAAGCATCACCATTGCTTCATAAATTCACAGCTCACTTTGCCACACAGCTACTGGGTATTTTAAAGAATTATATTATCCTAGCAGTAATTTCCTTCAGGGAGCACCAGAGGTAAAATAAATCAACTTCCCTAAACTAACTTTGGAGGCCTAACAAGCAGAAATAGGTCATAGTCAGCTCAAATAACTTTGTCCACTCTTATTTTGCCTTTAGGAACCAGATACACACCAACAACTCTGGAGATACAACCACAGAAGATAAAATGGGAGGAATCAGCATGGAAACCTAATTAATATGCCCTATTATGAATTGTACATCTGCACATTTGTGTTTTCCATCTGGTTTCTAGGTAGAAAAGTACAGTCCTCCAGGCAAGCCAAAATCATAGGGTTGCACAGAAAAAAAAAAAACAACCCACTCCTAAAGGTCCCATTTTAATATAGAATTGAGCTCCACATGTATTTATACTCCCAGCTGCATTATTAATAGGGAAAACCCTCCAAGTCTCCTTTGTGTTTCAAGAGTGTAGGACGACAAGAGAATTTGTGGATGTATAGAAGAAATAGTTCTAGCACACACCAACGCACTTCTTACTTCCAGGATCATTCCAATTGTTAATTTGAACAGTCCTGTGTACTAGTTACTAAAAAGGGGGATAAGCAGTTGGCTTCAGGGCATTTTTAGATTTTGCCACAGCTGATGGTGGGCAAGCCCTTCATCACTCTGATGGCAATTTGCATTTTTGTTAGATGAAGCCTTGGCTTCCTTTCTTACAGGGACTTCAGGGCAGTTTCCCTTTCCTGGTGCCATTTGACATGGAGCTCAAAAATGAAAGAAATCCCCCTCTGAGGCTTCAGGCCCATTCTCTGGTGAACCTTGTCATAACCATTATGTTCCTTATGTCTTTCCTGACTGGCTACCTTGCCTCTGCCATCCTGTTTTGTATCTACAAAGCCCAGGTAGAATTCCACAATGTCCTTGCTGGCAAGCTCGCAGGTGCAGTATATAGCTACCCCCAGTATGCACATGTAGGCCTTGATCAGATGCTTCTCCAGTTGAATACTGAGAACCTCCAGGGATGAAGACTCCTTAACCCTTTTAGGCAACCTGTTCCAATATCTTCCTACTCTGAAATTAATTTTTTATAGTACTTTTTTCCAGATTTGGATTGTTGTGAGTTGGGATTTTTGCTTTTTTTCCTACTACTGGAAATAGCCTGGCTCTATCTTCTCCACATTCCACCATTAGATAGTTGAATACTATAGAAATATCTACTTCTCCTTAGCTTTCTATACTAAAGGCTTTGCAAGACCTTTTCTCTGAGCATCTCTTCCTACACTGCATCCATCCAGACATCTTGGTTCCTTTCTGCTGGAGTAACTCCAGTAGGTTTTTGTCCTTCTTGTACTAGGAAGTCAGAAGTTGGACTCAGTACCCTTTCAGCACCTTTTCAGTATTCTTCCTCCAAGATCAGAACTCATATTTTCAGAGTCTAAGCACATTTTATGTGCTTCACCTGCAGAGATAATGTGAAATGGGATTTTTAAGAAGGTAAATGCTCCATAAAAACCACCACTCGGTCAGTTTACTCTCTACAAGTGTGCAACAATTTTAAAGGCAGGAAAGATAAGAACTGAAAATTAATAATTAGATTGTGATTGCAGCAATGATGATCATTAGAGAGAACAATAATGGATGCCTAGGAAATGTGTGAATCAAGTCTGATTTTGATGGCCTTGCTGTCCTCATAGTAACATTAAACCTATTCCCTCCAATATATTTTCACCACTTTCTATGAAGCAAGTTGAAAACAGAAAATCAAATGGATTTTCAGGTATTTATAAAAATCATCTCACACAAACATACAAATGGAAAAAGTCCTCAAAATACTCATTAAATAATTGGTGTTTTTATAACACAAACAATAGTTTTTAAAACAATTCTTTTCTCCTTGAATTACATTTAAGATAAAAATCAACATCAAAAGTCACTTTTATGAATCAGCTTCCTGAAAAATGATAGCTCATTTGCATGCTAATGCAACAAATGCTGTGCCAATGTTTTCAATGTTTTTGTTATTCTACATCTTACCGTGGCAGATTCAATGTTGTGAAGCATCCATAAGCATTATGGAAAAGGATAGATAAAGTTTCTTATCATTGAAAGGTTTGGGATAGAGACACATGTTCAAAGCATCTGAATCAAAATCTAGAACACATGAAGCTGACTGAGAAATACACAATAAAGTCTGGTGCTGCAGCATTTTTATCTAGTTCTCAGATTTAGTGGCCAAACACTTGCAGTGGTTTTATTTTTCTCTGAATTAGATAACTGTATTTCTCACATTTACACTTCAGCAGAGAAAAATGTTTTTCTCCTGTAAGCTATGAATTCTTTTAAGATACAGAAAGATGGAAACCTCCTTTGTCTGTCTGAGAAGAGCTGATATTGACAGGAGAGTAGGGCAGAGCATAACAGAGCTTGTTCTTGGACCAATTTCCATAGCCCCTGGGAATGTACTGTAAAGAATTTCAGTAAACAATTATGCTTGCACAAACAGATTCAAGCTGCTATAAATCACTTCACTTCTTGTTCTTAAACAAAACTGTTTAACTTACCCACTGCATGTTTTTGACAGGCTGTGGCAGTCAGAGAGAGGGAAAGACAGCTGTATTGCAGCTTCACTCTATTGAAAGCTTAAGTTTTTAATGCTTTTGTGCCAGAATCTCTGCATACTTTGCACAACTCAATAGATTTTTTTTCCCAGAAGTTTTGTAGTAAACATGACGTATGAGTAGATGAAAAGATGGAAGAGTTGGAATTCAGTGTGAGAGTGGATCTTGAGATATCCATGACACATTCTTACATACGTCGAGGTAAGGCAATAAACTGAAGAGGACTAAAAGTTTTACTACGGCCCAACACATATGAATGTATCTTAAGAGAGGGTGTCAAGAGGATGGATCTAGGCTCTTCCCGATGGTGTCAAGCAGCAGGACAAGAGGCAACAGGCAGAAACTGATGCCCTGGAAATTCTGTCTGAGTATGAGGAAGAACTTCGTTACTGTGTAAATGACAGACCAGATTGCTCAGAGCAGATTGCCCAGAGAGGCTGTGGAGTCTCCCTCATTGGAGATATTCAAGAACCATCTGGACGCAATCATGTGCCGTGTGTTCTAGGATGACCCTGCTTGAGAGGTTGGACAAGATGACCCACTGTGGCCCCTGACAACCTGACCCATTCTGCGATTCTGTGATAGGTACCAAAATCCCATTGCCCCTGGATTTATAAATTTAATACCATCATGGATCCTCTACAGCACTAGACATTGGGCAGCAAAAGTCACACTGAAAGTCAACAAAATTTTGTGCTATGCCTTAGATTTTATAATGTTTTACTATCATTTCTCCATAACAGAATCGCCGTCAAGAAATCCTCCTTCTCTTAAAGACTAATGAACTTTCAAATAATTCATAACCCTTGAACTCAACAAACTCAGTTTTGCTTGTCAACATAATACAAGAATGGGGAGATATTAAACCTGAATATAAAAAAATCTTGGTAGCATCTAAATATGAAATTGTAATCTGTCCTGTTTCTTAATTCCTCTCTTCTTACATTATAGCACTCTTCTTTTTCCCATATCTTCATTTTTTCCATGTGCTCAGAAAGATAATTACTTAATCTCTCATGCTACTACAGCACTTTGAAACATCTAAGTAATTTTCAACTGTAGCATAAAGAAATTCATTCATTTGCCAAGAATTGGAAAAATAAGGAATAGAACTGATACAAATTCAACACCTAAAAGAGGGTGAAACACAGCTGTGAATGTGCTTACAGTACTGCTGAGGACACTGCTAGTGCTTTAGATAGACAATGCTAGCTAACAGAGTGGAGATTTAGGACTGGAATTGTCTTAATCCAGTTTGTGTCAAATACATTGCAACATTTGTTAATTTACCATAAATTGAGTTAGAAAGTACCTTTGTGTGTCAGTATTTACAATTCAATTTCAGGTATCACAGGACTTTGCTGTCAGGCAAATGGAGCTAATGGTGAATAATAACATTAATAGGGAGTAAAGCAAAGTTTGTACATAGAGAGAGGACTTCTTATAATTTTATATGCAATATATTACTGAAAAAAAGCCCCCAAATCTATAGATATGTAGACTTTTTCTAAAATCTGAAAGAGATGCCAAAGCTTTCAGGATAATACTTATCTTTTAAACCATTCATTAAAATTATTTTTTGGGGTTTTACACCTCAAACTTCAGCATTTTAAATGGTTGCTCTCCAAAGAAAAACAGAAGAAAATATTTCTTCTTCTTCTCCCTCATTCAGAAGAATATATTTCTTCTCCTTCTCCTTCTACTTCTACTTCTAGAAAGTAGAAGAAAAGCTGCTTGACAGTAAGAAAATAGGTTTTGGGACAAAAATTATATTCTACAGCAATCTGATACTAAAAGGACAGTGGAAACCAGTCCACTTGACTTACTGCCTCATACTCGTTTTGCAAATCAAATACCTCCTTTATCTCCATGTATTCCTTTGCAGCCTACACATAAAAAGTCTTAAACAGTGTAAGAAGGTATTATGATTAAGTAATGCATGGATTTGATCCTTCATTCCTTATAAATGTAGGTAATTTCTTATTTACACAAGTATGGATGGCTTTGCAGGTACTGCTTACTTGAGTAATGATTATTGCTTTGAGCACAATGTCTGTGCACTATTACTAGATCCCTAATCATGAAATGTTATTATTCAGCTATAAATTATTATTATGACTTTAACTACACACACACACTAGTTAGGAGTGTAGTGCAGTTTTCTTTAAGATTGATATGGTAGATTACTATGAAAAAAAGGAATGCAATGTGACTAATATTTTAAACCTCAGAAGTGTGAAAGTAGGTCAAGTTCCATGCCAAAAAAATGTGTTGAAAACTGTTTTAATTATATGCTGGAATGCTGCAGAAGACTGTATTCACTTCATAAGTCAGCATCAAAACCGTGTTAGGTACATTAAATAGGGGCACTCTGAAGTCGACCAAGCAATTGCTGTAACATTCAACACTTACTCTCCATGCATCCAAACCTCCTCCACTGCAAAACAGTTGGATGACAATGTGAACATCCTTTCAATCAAATATCATCTATCAGCAGTAAAACTATGAAGACTGTCTATTTAGATGATATGTTATGTATTGCAGGAAAAAATAAAAAGCATGTTACAATTTAAAAAGAAAACAATTCCCAGATCATAATCAAGTTGAACATCAAAATATGGTATGGACATCAGTATGTTGAAGATAAAAAGGAAATATTATAACAGTAGGAAAAGAAACTCTGTCTTCCCATACAAAGTTAGAATCTCTTTGGCTACAAAGAAAAGAGTTTTAGGACAATAGTTTAGGTTATTGAAAGATCTGGGGATTGAAAGAAATTATTGGATTTTTGACAAATTTTTTATCTGAAGAGGCAATTTGTATAAGAGGGTGGGGTTGGGAAAACTAATGGAAAAAATCCGATAAGATCAACGTCCTTATTTGATTACAGAGGAATTTTAAATGAAAATACTTTCTAAGTTTATCTGATAATGTGTAATTAAAAGATGGTGTTCTGTTTTGATTTCTGGTTGATTTCTGCATGGTTTTATGGACTTAAATTTTATATGCTTTGGGGCTGTAATGATCAGGTATGATTTAGTGGAAATATGACAAAAATAACAAAATTCCAAGATGTTCAGCAATTAAGAGAAGTAGGGAGTAAGAAGAAGGTTGGCTTACTATGCTACTATTTTTAATTAAAATTTTCTGATCAAGAAAATAATGCAGTTGTACTCAATAGGCTTCTAATTTTCTATGCTTGTTTACTAAATGATCTGTTGAATACAAAATAGGGGTTTGATTAATTTTCTGACTTATTTCTTGTACAAAAACTGATGTGAAACATAATGTGCCTCTTCTTATTTGAAAGAGAAGCTCTCTTTCATATGTTTGTTCTAAAAAAATAAGTATTCAGATGAAAATTAACTTCTAACCGCCTAGGGGGAAATGTTGTTTGTTGTACAAATTGCTATAAAGTCACTCCCAAAGAGAACTTTTGACACAGATTAAAAAAAAAAAAAAACCAAAAAACAAAACCAAAAAACAACAACAACAACAACAAAAAAATAAACAAAAAAAAAAACAAACAAACAAAAAAAACCAAACAAAAAAACAAACAAACAACCACCCAAAACTATGGTTATGGCATGCTGATACTCAAATATGGCTTGAGGATTTAACAGCCCATGCATGCAGTAAAAAAATAGCCTAGATACAAACATGGATATTTATTTGGTTGCACCTTCATTTGTTCATGCAGCAAAAACCCAGATGGTCATGGTATAAACCCCCAACCCTCTCACTTCAGTCCCAGTCTGGGGTTGAAACCCCTCTATGAATGTTAAAAAGATGGGAATAGGCAATTTTATTTACTGCACATCAAAGTAAGACCATACCTGAGAAAGCATTTTTAAGTTAGGCAATCCAATTTACTTCTATTTCTGGTTTATTTGACTCTGGTTTATTAGGACATCCTCAGGAAAGACCGCATGCAATGGCTGCTAGCCAAGAGGAGGTGGCTGAGCTTAGCTGACCTGCTTTCCCAAATCCCTGGTTCCCTTACAGTTAAGAATCCCCTACTTAGTACCAGTCAATGCATGCATATTCATTCCCTGACCAAACTAGTCCATCTCAAGGGTTCTGATGAGTTGTAGTATCAGCTCTGACCTTTATGAAGGGAGATGAAAATTTCTCACGTGTGTTCGCAACTTTCTTCTCAATCAGTGTCAGCTGGCAAACTCCCTGCCAAAACTCTCACTGAAACATTTCATCCATCTTATAACCACCTCTGGAAAAGGTCCTAGGTCTACCCTAAAGCTCTGAACAATCAGCTTAAAAATTCCCAATTCTTTGCAGTAAGGTCATTAGGGCATCAACCTTTGCACTCACACAGAACAAATCTTTGCACTTCCAAGAAAAGTCAGCTGCCCCACTGCAGCTAGGATCCAAGCAGGAACCCCAAAAAGAAATGGGCAGCCTCTTGTGATGGGAATGAAGAATATTACGCCTGATGATTCAAACTGCAGCTCTCATGAACTGTTCCCTTGTTCCCAGAAATTGAATTAACAATGAAATTAGTAGTCACCCAGTGGATTTCGATCTGCTGTTGAGAAGTGGAAGGTTCATGTCTATTTCTGTGTGCAAATGAATGTCAGTAATCAATTAGGTAGATCTCTTAAGTCTTTACTGATCTTATGAGCAGTCATATAATCCAGCAACAATCTGAGTTATTCATATTGCAAACCTGGCTCCCTTTGAATCATTGTGTTCCTTTCAGACTAAAAGTGGCCCTAATAAATTTTATCCTATTTTTCAACTAAATTCTAGACTTCTTTTTCACCATGCAGTGGACATGCCAAGTGGACATTCCAACTGGACTTGAATTTTATTTCTCCATAAACACCAACCCAGAGCGGCCTCCTCAACATTGCACAACACTGAAGCTATGGGGCAGTAAAATGCCATGTTGTGCTGATACATCTCCTTGCGTAGATAGTCTCCAACATTTTGCTTTTTTAAAACTCACCAAAATTTTGGAAACTTAAGGGATTTTCTCAGAAATTATACCTAACAAAGATGGTCATAGCAAGTTAGTCATTCAGTGTAGGAAACAGAAAACTTGGCACAAAGTAGAGTAATATTTGACATATGGATGTACAATCTATTTCTGATGTAACAGTATCTCTGATGGTGTTAAAATAAGATTACTAAAATTATTAGAGATGCCTCTGCCCAAACTAAGGTGCAAATGAGACCAGATGCCAAAGGCAATAGTACATATTTTTATTTAGCAGTAAATGTGAGGGAAAGAGAGAGAGAAAGACAAGGGGGCTGGGGGAGAGAAAGACAGTGACTGTATTCACAAGTGGTGTGGGGAAAGAATCCACAGGATGCAAAATCTGTTGGGTTTACAGTCACTCAGGTTCAGATGGGAACGACCAGGTACCTCCCCTCTGACAGGGAGTTTCATGCTGGATGATGTAATGTTGTGAATTTCAGGATTTTATGAGTCTTTAACATATTCTGAGATGCTGCAGATGTCTCTCAGTCGTGACCCATCAGATGAATACTTTCATCCTACGTCTCAATGTCCCCATTCAAAGGGGAGTATTCACACTTTAGTGAATTATGTGAGGAAGGACATTGGCGTGATAAGAAGGACTTATTCCACCTTGCAGGATTTACCTCTTATCAACCTCTTCCCTTATCTGGAAACCAGACTTCCAGTGTGACCAAAATGGGGTTGAACCATCCCTTGAACCTGTTACAAGTTTCAATACTTTCAAGAAATCTGGTCCTCTGGAGAAAGATATTGACAGGAAATCCATTGCAAAACATGAGTAGTTCAGACTTCAGATCAGTGACTGAAACATCTTTGAACATGTATTAATAATTATTAAAAATAATGTAATAATGCATATTATTCTGCTGATTTTATGGACTGGAAGTGCAGCTGCTTTAATGAACACTAGAGGGTAATTAATTTAGTGTTTTTCTGGAAAGATATATACAAGGATTTCAAATAATCAAAATGTGTGTGATAGTTTGCTCTCAAAGACTTAGAGACATTCTGATATAAGATTATCTACTCTAAACTATCCATTCTTTACAGATTGAATTTATAATCAATTAATTTAATTGGATATTATTCTATTTTTTTAAGCTCCAAAAATTTTGTAAAATCATCTGATGTCAGCTTAAAAGTCACAATTAACAGTCAAAAAAAAACCCCAAAAAGTAACTGGCAGTTCTACCTTCTATGTGCCATTCAAATTACTTGCATTTCATGGCTAAATTTGCTGCCATTTTTAATGAACAGATTTTGTGTATTCTAAAATTCAACGCTCATTACCAATTAGATAAATTAGTATTTGTACCTCTGATTTTAACAGAACATAACCTTTGGAACTCTAAATCCTTAAAATTTAATTTCTGAACGGTTCATCCTGTCTAGAAATAAACTCAATAACTAAAAAAAAGGTAGTAATTGTTTAGGAGGATTACACATAAATCAATAAACTCTTAAATAACCTTGAGTAACGCTGCTGATGTTTGTTTATTATTGTGTTCCTAGAAGTCAATGTCTGTTACGTTCATGATATTTTTCTCCCATCCACACTAAGTCTATGAGAGTAAGGTCCCTTATTAGTTCAACCATAAAATTATTCAAGTCACTGAAATTACACTAGCTGAGGAGTTGTTATTCCCAGAAAATCAGGCTTTAGGTATGAAGACCGTTTAGCAGCCTGGTTGATTATGTGTATTAAGTTCAATTTAAACAAATCCAGAACAATACAAAGCTTGTATATGAAAAGCAATTCTTCCGCTGAATCAGGTTACTTCTTTGAAAGTATTTGTGGTGCCTTTCTGCCAGTCAGATTTCATAAATGCTGTTTAGAAATCTAAGGGATATTTTACTGTATAGAATGTGGTTGGATTGTTTTAATATGGTTTATGAAAATATCACTGTTGCTAAAAAGAAAGTAGAGATCCATCACTGAAAAATTTTGCTGCCCTCAGTTGTGTTATAAACACTGTTTTATGCACACTATTCTTATTATTAAAGGCATAGGTAACAAACAGTCAGATATACATTTGAGGCTAATTCTTTCAAATGGTTTGAATATTTATTCTATTTATATCTACAAAAAAATACAGTCAAAACAGGCAAGGTGCTACAAAAACTGTAGGGAACCAGGGAACTACACCAACTCCGGGTTATCTGTCTTCTCCCACAGCCTCTGAATGGTTTCCGAGGAGCTGAACACTTTACAGAAGTTCTAATTCGTGCCCTTATACTTTCCATATCCCTTCTGTCGTAAAACATCGCTCAAGATGTATGCACATCTTTCAGCTCTTGGTGGATCCACCTCAGATATTAGTATGGACTTGCCTGCCAGAATATACAGAGAGATGGGTTTTTCCCTCTTGCTTCTCTGCCAAAATCAAAGAAGAATCTCCTGCAATATCACAGAAGTATTTTCATTTGAATTGTTGAAGTATCTGCCTGGGGCAGAAGGAAGATGGAAGCCAAGAAAATAAAAACTTTTTAGGCATTAAACACCAGTGCTGAAAAATAACCATATTCCTCATTAAAACTGACACCAGAATAATTTTCCTTTGATATATATAAAGTTTGCATGTTATTAGAAGCATTTACATATTTATATTCTGAATTACGATGAGATCCTTCATAGCTTTATGTTCATTTCTTTCTGTAATCAGAGCTATTAAAGCAAAGTATGGAATACACTGATTTATAAGTACAAATAACAGGCTATACTTGCCAATAACATTTTTCTTCTTGGAAAGCAGAGTGCTGTCTTAAATGTATGTATAACAATACAATGCCAATCATTCCACTGAAATTGCACCAAAAATTCTCTGAGAAATTCTCAGCAATGTGCTTATCTTATGGTTCTCTGTAAAGGAAACACATGCCAAAAAATTCTTTTCACTCCTACAAGCAGATTTGAAATATTTGTTGCGGTTTCTCCAAATTATGATACAATTTTATTTATAGTTCAGTTGAAAATCCAATTTAATTTTTTTTTTTTTTTAATCTCCTCTCATTCAGTTATTCATGCACTTTTCATGTAGCTGCTCACTTGAAAACATGCCATCTCACAACATTTTGAGGGATGCATTCATACATCAACATGATACAGGGTATATGATACAGAGAGTCTTGAGCAATCACAAAGGATCACTGCATGTGCACCCTCATCAGTAAAAAAATGGCCAAATAGATCCTGATTGAGGAATATGTTCAGGGACATAACTGATCTAGAAAGACTGACCTCACTCCACTGAATTTTGAATCTGAGTCATGTCTGAAATTTCAGTACTTGCTTCCATCTCATGATCTTTCTAATTTGGTTCCATCTTCCTCTTTTTAAACTTGGTCAGAAGAATTTAAGGGAACTTTTAGGTCATAACTTTTTAGTTAGAATTAGACAGAATTCTCACTCATTAGGCTGTTTCTTGATGTGTCTGGTTTTGTGACAGGCCCGCAATCTGAGTGTCCCTGTTTCAGAATGTCAAAATATATTTCTGTGATCCTCATGGTCTCCAAATATATTTTTCAGGACTCAACAGCTGTGTAAATATGAAAAATACTTCCTAGTGAAATATTCAGGTAATATTTTCTATTCAAAAGTCTGTCTTCACCTAATGTTGGGTTATGGATTCACTAGACTGGTTACTTACAATGAGACACATAGTATAGTGAATACTATATTCCTAAGTTAATATCCAAGATCTATTCTTTTCAAGGTTCTAGCAGAAAATGTCCCTCTCTAGGCCATTTCAATCACAATGATTCCAGTCTTTCACTTGACCTTTCACAACATACTTCCAGACAAACAAAATACTGACTCTTCTAAGAGGGAAATATTGTCATAATAAAAACCGAAAGCCTTTACTACCTACTGTTTATGTTCCAGAGAAAAATAGTTGGAAGTAGAAAATTAATTTTCTTTCTGCAAGATAATTTCTCCCATCAGCTCAATAAAACCTATATAAATGGTCAACATAAATATGTAAAATCAGTCCATTATGCCTTTACTTCAGAACAACTCCTTGATATTATAGCACGTTTTGCTTTGTAAGATGATCGTCACTGCCTTGCACTTTTAAGAAAGGGAGCTTTTTTGCTCTTTACAAAAATTCCTCAAGATATACACACATGCATCACAACATGATAAAAACTCCACAGTTTGGGTTACCACATTTCAGATTTAAAAGAAAACCAAAAGCAACTTCCTTTCCCAAAGAGGAGAGAAATAAAATCAACTCCTATCCCTGAACACTCCTCACAATGGACATAATGGTTTTGCTGATATTTCATGAAAGGTAAATCTTCGGCACCAGAAGAGGAATGATGTTCAAGTTTGGAATATAATATTGTCTATGTCAGCAAGAATTCTGAACTAACTGGTCTCTATAAATATAGAAATATATGTCAGTGAAGACTGGGAGGGGCATTTCTATGAGACTGGCTTTAATGATGTAGCAAGTTGTTAAACCAAGGATTCAGAGAATCCCTAAAATCCAAATGAATTTTCTCTTCTGATTTGAAACAATAGTAAGGACCAGATCAGAACTGGTCAGGAAAGATTATATTACTTCATTCTGCCTGAAACTAACAACCATCTTCCTCTGGCCTCTCTAAGATCATGTTATCTGCTGCTCTATAGCCTTCCTAGAGGGCAGATTTAGATTTGATATAAGGGACTCTGCTTTAGCAAGGCAAGATAACCTCCAGCAGTCCCTTATGAACTCTTCTGTGATTCTGTAAATCAGAATTTAACAAATACATTAAAATTATAAGCAAAAGGATTTAAGGTTTAATTTGTCTATGCACAGAAAACATAAGAATTATTATTAATTTAAAAATAAATAAATAAATAAATAAAACCACAGGTTTGAGTGTTGGGTTTTGTATTTTGGAGGTTTCTTTAAGATGTGAGAGAGGAGTTGAGGAGCAAAAGGAGCTATACCAGAAGACTGCTACATATAAATGGTGAATTTGCAAATCATGTAGAAAAGACAAAAACATACAGTGTTAGGAAAACAAACAAGACTGCATAGTTAGATCCCACAGTGGCAACAAAACAATTTACATTCTAATAAAAGCTGAGGAGGATGTTAAACAGAGGTTAACAAGGCTAGACAGTTTCAGCTGGCCAGGCAAGCTGTAAATGAGAAGGTCTCTGATTGCTGATCATTCCTCATTTCCAATAACCCTTGAAACACCAAAGAAATTCCAAAAGACTGAAAGAAACTGTGGAGTGCGAATACTGAAAAAGATGACCTGCACATTTACAAGCCACTCCAACTAACATTTCTGCTAGACAAAATAATAGAACTTGATTAATAAGAATTTAAATGCTGTAAATGCAATTACTGAAAATCAACACCGTTTTTAAAAAAATAGATCACATCAAAGTATCCTGATTTTCTGACAACTTTTTTTTTCTGAGAATAAAAATTTGGATCACAAGAAATTGTAGATATATGTATTTATGTCTATCTCTGCATACATTGCAATAATATGCATTTTGAATTCTGAAGGCACCTGACTGGCAGTCTACACTATTTTAACTGAGATTCAAAATTTTTATAAATATGACACTCTAAAGATCTCAAAATGTAAACATAGCAAAGGAAATGAGTGGTTTCAAGTGAGAACCTGTGGAAGTCTGATTTTCAGTCCTTCATTGCTTTACATCTTTACTGTTCAAACTCCAGACAAATGCATCGTCTATGAAGCTGAGGATGACTAGAAGCCTACATGTCAAAAGCTTGGGATGACAAAGTTGGCTGGTAAAAGGAAATATTAGGCATTTCAATGTGACTGTGTTTGAAGGCATGAACTTAGGGTAAGGAACATAGCTCCAGGCCAGGACATTCAGTGACAGGAGGAAATGTGACAAAACCCTGACAGGTATGTTACTCAGGAAAGGAAGACAAAAGAAACTGTGCCCCTGTGACAAATGAGACAGGGCATCTGATGACAATAGATGTGGAGAAGTCTGATGAACTCAGCAACATTTTTTCCTCAAGTTTTCCCTGCCAACTGAATTTCCTACATCTCTCAAGCCTCTGAATATCAAGGCAGGGACCGGGGAATGAAGTCCCACCCCTTGTAGGAGCAGACCATCTGAGGAACCTGAACATAGACAAGTCTATGGAACCTGACAAGATGCATGCCAGGGTCCTGAGGGAACTGGCAGATATAAGCTGCTCTCTATCGCTTCTGAAAAGTCTAGACAGTCAAGCAAAATCCCCAGTGTCTGGAAAAGGGGAAGAATTGCACCCATTTATAAAGTGTATAAAAATTGGATACCCTGAGAACTGCCAACCTCTGTGCCTAGGAAGTTCATGAAATGGTTTCTCCTAGAAGATATGCCAAAGAATATGAATGATGAGGAAGTATATTAGAGAAAGTAAACATGGTTTCATGAAGGGCAAATAATACCTTACAAGTCTGGTGGCCTTCTACAAAGGAGTGACTGTACTGGTGGGTGAGGGAAGAGCTACTAGTGTAACCTACCTGGCCAATGACACAGTCCTACAAAACACCCTTGTCTCTAAATTGGAGAAATGTGGGTTTGATACATGGATTATTAGATGGATAAGGATTGACTAGAAAGCCATGCCCAAAGACTCAATGGCTCAAAGTCCAAATGGAGATCCAAAGGGAGATGAGTATTGTCCTTCAGGGGTATTGGGATAAGTACAGCTAAATGTCTTTATTAATGACCTAGACCGTGGGGTGAACTGCACCCTTGTCAAGTTTATGGAATAAAACCAAGGTAGGCAGTGCTGTTGATACAACTGAGGGAAGGGACACCACCCAGAGAGATGTGGACAGGCTTGAGGAGTAGTCCCATGTGAACCTCATGAGGTTCAACAAATCCAAGTGTAAGGTCCAGCACCTGAGCTGGGGCAATCCCCAGCAGCAATACAGACTGGGAGATGAATGGATTGAGAGCAAAGAAGTGTTTGGGAATATTGGCAAACTTACGTAAGAGCCAGCAATGTGCACTTGCAGCCCAGAAAGCCAGTAGGATCCTGGCATGCACAAAAAGCAACATGACAAGCAGGTCATGGAAGATCACACTGCCCCTCTACTCTCCTCTCCTTAGACCTCATATGGAGCACTGAGTCTAGCTCTGGAGCCCTCAGCAGAAGAAAGACATTGACATGTTGGAGTGAGTCAATATGGGGTCCATGAAAATGGTCAGAGAGCTTCTCCCTTTCAAAAAGAAAACCTGAGGGTGTTGGGGTGGTTCATCTTGGAAAAGAGAAGGCTCCAGGCAGACCTTATAGCAGCCTTTCCATACTTACAGGAAACCTACAAGAAAGAGAAAGAATGACTTTTTACCAGGGAACGTATTGATAATACAAGAAGAACATTTTTAACTAAAGAGGGTAGTTTTAGATTACACAAAAGGAAGGAATTCTGGAATAGACTGCCCAGAGAAGCTGCAAATGTCCCATCCCTGGAAGTGTTAAGGGTCAAGCTGGACAGGACATTGAGGAATCAGGTTTGGTGAAAGGTGTCGCTGCCTGTGGTGGTGGGCTTGGACTAGATGACCTTTAAAGGTCACTTCCAACCCAAGCTATTCCCTGGTTCATTGATTTCATGACGTGTAAAGCAGAAGTAGTAATAAAATCTACCATATCACTGTAGCTGGGTTGGATCATTTTAGGCCTTATAACCCATGAATATGTAGATTTGGGACCATAATTCACTCACAGAATTCCTCTGACGCAATTTTTTCCCATATGTATAAAACATATGCACTGTACTGACCTAAAGTCTAAAATGGCATTTTATGAATAATTATAAACAGAGTAAATAAAAGCATTCCTTATAATGATATTCTAATAATTGTGTTTTGAGAAAATTAATCCTAATAATTTATAATATCTGATTATCTAATTTAACAGGCCAGGATCATGGCACAGCAATTAAGAAGTGAAGGAATTTCAATTGAGTTATTACCTGTGTACCTAGCTTTCACAAACGGATGAATTAATCAAGAATCAACGAAGACAATCTCCCTTAGTTTCAGGCTCAGCAAATTACTCAATATGGTGATGAATCAATGAGAATCCAAAAGAAGTCAGTGGAGTCAGTTTATCGCTGGAGGAAAGGGTAGGGAGAGGACAGGGAGTAGGGAGTAAGATGAATAATAAAATCAGAAAGGCGGCATGTGAGAAATGGCAAATAAATTAGGAGCAGAAGAAAATAGGTGTGTGATCTGTGGTGTATATTTTTTGGAAGAAGGCTGGAACTGTAATGGCTACCTTCTCTTATCTAGAGGGAATTCTGCTATCATTTCTAACAGCTTGGCTGTACCAGGGAAGAAGAAGGTAGGACATTCATCATACAACTGACAGTATGCCCACTAGCATAATGTTTTGGATGTAAAACCAAAGGAAAGAACATTAGAGAGTACAGCTTGCTGAAGCTTGGGAGCATGTAGCCAGCAGAGCCTGCCCTGTACAGGACACGCTTCTGAGTCTGTTTCTCACAAAAGCTCCCTCTTTTCTTAATGCAGTGCTAATGCTCTAGACAGGGCAGGCTACTCCCCCTGACTCCATTCTTCAGCAGAAAAAAAATAGGTTACTGTTATTGTGTGAGAGACAACCTCAGTCTCTCTTCAGCACATCCAATGGTGGGATGCCACTAGTTCAATATTTGATTATGTACTTAAATTAATTCATTTCCCTTTTTTCTTTTTCCCCCATGTTGTTTTTTTTGTTTTGGTTTTATTATTTTAGATATTTGAATTTTTATCTGTATCCAGGGAAAAAAAATATGTCCAAGCCCTTCCTATGTTTCACAGACAATCTGGGCAGAGTCTAAAGATTTTAGAAAGGCATCAGTGTTTGAAACCTGGTTCAACAGGGTGTAAATTTAAGGTTTTGTTTGCCTGTGTGTTGGCTTGCTATTCTAGGGGATTTTTTGTTTTTTTGCTTTTCCCCAGCCACAGTATCCCTTCTATTACCATAAACTGAGTAAAAGCACATCCCAATATTATTGCATTTCAAACTGTATTTCAAGAACTTTACACCAATGATACTTAAAACCCCTAGGAAAAACATGAAAACCTAAAATATTTTGAAGTTTCCTTTCCTGCTGCTGTGTATCCCATTGCATTAGGCCCATACACTTTTCAGCTTCCATTTGTTATGACAGTAACTTTTCCTTTTCTTGTCTGAAAAACATTCCATCACAGCCTCTCTGCTACCCCTTATGGAAATGGACCCTTGCAGTCTCCTCAGCTCATCTGCTGATCTTCTGTATTACCTCCCTATAAATTCCAGGTTTTCATTGGGTTTGCAATAAATACCAGTTTAAGATGATTAAGCTATCAATAAGTGACATTTTTATCAATATTTAGGTGATGGAAAAAACCTAGACAGTGGCAACCCTCTAGATTTGATGAAAAAAAAAAAAAAAAAGCTTATAGTCAGATAAGCACTACATTGTAGAAACAGAAAGTAGAAATGTAGCATGTGTATAGTTGATGTCCCCAAGCAAAGGTTACAAAATACTAAATCATATAGTGGTTTTAAAAAAATCAAACAGAATATTTATGTTATATTTAGACATTTAGTCATTAAATTTCTACAAGAAAATATTGCTTTCCCTTTAAGCAGGGACTTAAATATTCTAGAGACAAATAATAAATGTTCATTCTAAAACATCGCATTTGTTTGTGGGGTGGAAAATCCTTTGGCTAGAACAGTCAAATGCTTTCTGGCTTCTAGAAAGTATTTTTAGCTGCTTGTTTTATTTACATATTGAAAGTTGTAACCCAACTTGAGCTTTCACCAATCAAATGCAAAACTGCCAACAAAGTTCCTAGATATGCTGAGTCGTTTTTAGCCACTGATTTATTTAAAACATACTTTTAGAGTGCATACACAGGTTAAAAAAAATTGATAAATATTTCAAATGGTGATAAATATTAACATCAAATTATGAACTATAAGTGTAAATAAGTTTGCCAATCCCTCAATGGACTTAGCATGACTACTTGTTTAAGTTAAATGTCTGAAAGAACCATCTCTCCACCAGGAGATTGTAAAGTCAAAAAATCTCTAGACTTTTTTAGGCAGAGGAAAGAGGTAAATGTGAATGTCAATATCCTTTTCTGCTCTGAATTATCTGCTGTTCAACCTTAAAGACCCAATCGGAAAAGGCTGGCTACTAGTACAGTGAATGGATACTGACACAATTTCTGAGGTAGGAAAGGTCTCAGCTTTGTAAAGCTGCTTTTAAAATTGCAGAGCTATCAAAACCAAGTGCCCGATTTCTTTGTAAATGTTAAGCATATGACTTGGGAATTTTTTTATTATATCTATGATATCTTCAAAGTTGAAACTGCAAGTGGCCCGAAAGATTTGATTACTGATTACTCCGATTTTCTACATCACCAAATTTAGATATTTAACATGTTCTGCAATTAGCTGGTGGTCTTGCATTATCTACCTATGCAATGCCAATGAAATAGCTGAACAAATGAAGTGTAATACAGATAAAATCAATGTCAGTTCAAAGGCTGAAGTCTGAAAAATCTTTTAATCATTTCTAGTATCTCATACCAATGGACTGAATCATGAACTTCTCACTGACAAAAAACATAACCACACTGTTCCCAAAATCTGTGGCTCCATTTCCTTCAGTGGGAGAAGGCTCAAGCTAAATGGACTGCTCTCTTTATCCCACAGGTCTTCCTGATCTTTTAAAGAAGAATTTCATCTGCATCTGGATTTTGGAAATAATGCTATAATTTTAAATTATGTAAAAAATTTTAAGACTCACAAATTTGCAAAGTCACTCATAAACTCATCTGATGAAGAAGACTCATGTTGCTTCTCTAACATTTCCTAATTGAAGTGGCTGAAACACATTTGCAAGTCCATGTGCTTTTGTAAGATAAGCTTTTTTAGGACATCTCTTCAGGACATAGACGAGGGCAGGGGAACACCTCAAAATTTAGCCAGTTATCTTATGTTTGACCTATGAGTGAGATCACACAAAAGGAGTTCAACTTCTGCAAATCTAAAAATGAAAATGCAGAAACTCCCACACGGTTTGGGCATAGTTTATTATTGTCCCAAACATTAAAAGTATTAGTCTTAAAAAGTCTTAAATATTGTGATAAATACTAAACAGTAAACATGAGATCTGAACATTTTAAAGACTGAGAGATCCAAGTTAAAATTCCTAAAGAACTTCTATAGGAAAATCTACTCTCTGTCACAGATCTATCATAATGTGAGTTATTCAAGAAGAGGTACAGTCTGATGTCTAATGCACAATATCTAATTAATTTCCTATCACAACTGCAGGAACTGAAATAGTCTCTCATGTGTTAAAAGTACCTGAGTAAAAAAAAAAATAAAGACAGAAAATAAAATTATTTCTCATATCCTTGCAAAAGAAACAGCCAACATTCAGAAACAAGTTTTCAATTTATAGTCTTTAACTTCACCTACAAACTTTCTTTCAGACTGGACTACTTACTGAAGCACTATTTATGTCCTATTTCATATTATTGCACTAGAATTTAAAAAAAAAAAGAAAAAACAACAAACAAACCAAAACTAAACACACAAACAAAGCAAAAACAGCCCAAGCAAAAGCCAGTTTTTAAAACGGTAGTGCAATGACATTTACAATTGATTCAATCCCCACTGACACCAAATTTTGGATCAGACTTGATGTAGCTGTCTGCAATCAGGTTTTGTGCAATGTTGCATACACAAAAGTTGAAGAATCTTTGAAACTTTGGATTTTCAGCACTGACACAGGCTCTAGCTGTGTCACCAATTTTGAAATCACAGCAGGTTTTTTGATACATTTCATTCATTCACACATATGTTAACATATTGCCCAAGAAAAAGAGTCAACCAATTTATTTAGAGTCATGATGAGTAACTCAGTACAGTGTTGTTAAATAAGAGCAACTCAGTAACTCAGTGCAATGTTGTTAAAACTGTCACTTGTCTGTTGAACGTGAATTTTATTATATAGTGATGAATAGTACCTTAAATAATAATACAATTATACAATGATAGATGTAAATTTTTTATCTAATTTATAGCTATGTCCTAAAAGAACAAAAGAGAAAGCATATGTTTAATGTTATGAAATTCCGTAGCCTTATAATAAACTTAGGCCCCCAAATTAAAAGTTTATTATACTTTTAAATGCTTTGATCCCAAGGATAAGAAAAATGATTAAATGTTAAATGTACATGAAAATGGTTTGGTATACTTGAAACTGAATTCTGTGGGACCTCTGAGTTAACCTCAAGACCTAAACTGAGAAATGTTAATCAGTTATAACATTAAAAAAAAAAAAATCAGATTTCCAAAAATACCATTATATCTGAGACATTATCTGGAAAAGAACTATTCCTCAAGTGTGAACCTAATAGAATAAATGATAACTCATACACCCAGCATTCAAGCACCATGACCTGGAAGGTAATTCCACATAGTCCAGAATGCTTAAAAAAGACTTCCTTGTCCAATGGACATTACGAAAGACTTTGTCTTTCAAAAGGGACGTTACTCTTTCTTAGTACTTTTCCCAGGAAAATCTGAGTGTCATGCAGTCAAAGCAAAAACATGCATATTTTTCTTTTACATATCTTAATCATTTACTATACATGCCCCCCCTTTTGATTTTGGCAGCAAGTCTTGTAAAGTGGGTTCAAACTTCAACTTGAGCAGTGGTATGAGACTTACTAAAAAAGTGTAACAAGTATCAGAACAATAGGTTTTAATAGTTCTGTACTGATCAGGTTTGCATTGCATAATAACAGACACAATCAGAAAAACCCAAAAAAACCTAGCTGTTAAAGACAATTACTTTTAAAGTGAATGCCTTTCATAGAGAAGTAGATGATCCTATAATGAATACCTTTAACATTCTTATTAAGTAGTAAGGTTGCTGCTTTGTGTGTTTGGGGTTTTATAGGAATACAAACGAAAGTTAGTCTACCCATATTCATATTCTTATCATTTCATCTTAGCCATGTAAAAGATTATAAAGCACTAAATTTGTATTTTCTATGTTACTTTTTATCTTGTGATGACCTCTCCTGGTTGAGCTGTTCATTAGCCTTGATTCTAGAAAAGTGTTTTCATCCCTCCACGCTTAGTAAAAAAAATTGCAGGAATATTAAGAATTTATTGCCAGGGTATGAGAACATGACCATGAATAGAATTGACAGTAAGATCTGAGCATTAGTGTATGTGATATTGTATCACAGTGTATGTTTATTATACTACAGGATGGGCTTTCAACACCCACTTCATCTTAAGATAAAACTGAATGAGATTAAAAGCTTTCAACACGATCACTTCTGAATCAGTACTACTGAGTTTCCATTTTAATGACAGAGATAGATTTACTGGTTTTGCAAAGTAAACAAACATTTGGGAAGTTGTATATTCACATAAGCAATGTCCAATTCTCTTCTTTCTGACAGCTGTATATTTTTCTATGCCAGCACAAGCAGACTGTAAGAAAATACTTACTAGCAAGGTCATATATAGGGATTTGTAATTCACTGTACACCATAAGTCTTGCATGCTTCCTAAAAAATACTTACTGTAAAGAATAAATTTGATGTTGTTAATTACTTCAAAGCCAAAACATAAAGTAACAATGAAGGAGAAAATGAAAATGTCTAGAAATAAGTTTTACATCAAAGTTGCATTTCACGCAGTTTTTAATTCTTTCAGAAGTATTCTCAATATGATGTTCAAAATGGACAGAGGGAAGAAAGAAAAAAAAAAGAAAAAAAGAAGGATAAAAAGCTAAGTACATCATCTTGTCAATAGAGAACAAAATTCTCCAATCCCATTCACAGTCAGTTGCATACAAAGTTACAAACAACCCCAGAAAATAGAGCACAGTGACAAAATACAGCACAGTGACCAGTTTGTATAGCAAAGCGTGGAACAGAATAACCAGCGAAGTGGTGCACCAAAACACTGTGACACAGCACTCGAGTTCCCACTGTGGTACCACTTCTCAAGCACCCGTAAGCCTTTACAAGAATTTTCAGCCTGTACTGCAATGTGAACAATCCTTTTGTAAATTCAAGGCTGACGTGTACTTCTGGCTATATTTGTGTTTCCAGTAAACAAATCTACCTCCATTTCACTTTCGGAAGTGAGTCAGAAATGAAATGCCACTCACTACATAAGGAGTATAATGTATAAGCTCTTGGAAGGTGAATTAATATAGATAAATCTTTTAATAGCTAATTATCAACATGGGAATGTATATGAGTAAATTGTAATTAAGATTATATATATATCCTTTACTCCTGGAATTTCTGGTTATAGTAATGTTACTACAACCATTAACTTCTTAACAAACTTCTTTCAAAAGTTAAAGATGTGTTTGTTGGTAAATCAGATAACCCACTGGAGGTCATTTTCAAGTTAAAATACAGCCATTAGTTGCTGAGTGACAAAAACAAACAAAAAGCTCTGAAACCCTGTTAGAGAAAAGCAGGGACTTTGTTTTCAAAGAACAGATTTCTGACAACCTAAATGATGATTCCTCATCCCCACACATTCCTGTTAAGCAGAGCCTGAGAGACGACCATGAAGAAATAATACTGCTAAGAAAAATTATATAGCTGGTCAAAACTAAGAAGTAAACCTCAGGATCAATACTTCTCCTAATTCAAAGGTAGGAAAACAACTGAACATCCTATTGCCTCTGAGACCTAGATAACAATACAGACACTGCTGTGCATATTTGTTGACACACAAACAAATATACAAGTGCAAGTAAATCCTGGAATAACACTGTTTTGTTTTTCAATAGGTTATCAGGTGATAACAGAAACCCACTGAGAAAGCATAGCAATGCTCCAATTTCCTAATCATTACATTGTTCTTTCCTCCCCCTAAAGAAATAAATAAACAAATAAATAAATAAATAGAGGGATCCATACAGATCTTTATGCAATATATACATTACGTTCTATGACAATCCTCTGCTTGGTCAGTAGAATCAACTCCCATTCACATGTATACAATCCCAGCACATCTATCTGTAACATTTCAGGACACTTCCTTCCTCTACAAACAGCCGATTAAGCCAGCAGGATGATGATGATTCTATAAAAATGCACTGTTTCATTTCAGTATGTATTTCGAAGATACTTGGCAATTGGCAAATGTTTTACATGGTTTGAAGAGAAACAACTAAATATTTAATACTGACATCTAAGTGCAAAATGTTTTGCTCAAAACTACAGCTCAGTGCAATGTTAAAGGTTTGATCTAATATCCACTGAAATCAATGAATATGCTGTCATTTTTATACTGATAGCAGAATCTGTACAGGTGCTCTACACTCCCCTGGTCTGAAGTTCAGCTTTTCAGCAGATGCTTGATCATTTCTCCACTATTTCTGCCTCGCTAGGAGGGCAATTGATGGTCTCCTCTAAAATACCTTTGCCCATTCTATTATGGGCAGCAAAACTTCACTCTCAAGAAAAGCTGTCCTGGCTCAGTTCCCTCTCATCAACTCACAATCATTCTTTCCTCTTCAAATGAGACAGAATTTTCTCTACCTGCTCCTCAATAAAACACTAGTTATGGAAACTGCTCACATCTCCTCTTTTCCTTCACAAAACTGTGGAAGTGAAGTACTTCCAAATGCAAATTGCATCCCTTCTGAGGAAGGTGGGAAAAACCAAAACAAATCAAACCGACCAGCCAAACAAAAACTATCCCCAAACTTTGAACAGCTTCTGATTCATTTCTCCCTCTCAATCCATTGCAGAACCGAGATTATATCACAGAGCAGGTCTCTTTCAACTTTCCACATCAGCTACCACTGAAATTACCAAGGAAGATCTGATGGGGAGCACTGCAAACAGAATCAGACCTCAGTGCACACAGACGCATACAAAGAAAAATCAAACACAATCAAACACAGTATTCATCAGCAAAGAAAAAATAATCAGCCTCACAGAGTTGTGGGAATTTCCCTCTGGCTTATTGCAGAGCTGAAATTGTGCTCAATGTTTCTTAGAAAAGGGTACTTACGAGATGCAGGCAGAGCAGTCCTGGCTCTGCAGCTAATGCTGATGAAAATCCAGAGGAAGAGAGCTACCCTGCAGCCAGCTCGGGTAACCACAATCATCCTTCACTTCCTGGTTCCCTGTACTCCAAATGCCAGCCGCAGAAGACCTGCTTTTCTCCACTTTGGCCCCGTTCGCTCTCTCTCCTTCTCTTCCTCCGAGGAGGTGTCGAGGAGGTAAAGGGGGCAGGGCTTTACCTTGGGGTAGAAGCCAAACCCCCTCTTCGTCTGCTATCTTTGGGTTTGCAGCAGCAGGATAAGTCCCGGTACTTTTCTTTCCCTTATTTCTCTGTGTTTGTGCGTATGTGCTTGTTTCTGTGTCTCCTTCTCAGAGGAAGAAGGGGGAAAATAAAAAAGAAGAAAAAAAGCCACGAAGTATCAAATAACAAGGATTGTAGAGGAGAAAAATAAATAATAATGAAAAAAATTATTGAAAGCAATCCCCTAAAAGACGTGGGAGGAGGGAGGGAAAAGGGAGATGGAGATGAAGGGAAGGAAGAGAGGCGAAAAAAGCAGTTGGTGCTGCTAATGCTGCTGTTGATGCTACCACTGCAGCTGAGCCCTTCTTCCTGTACAGAGGAGCGCTGCTGAGAGAAGCTTGCAATAACCTCCCAGCTCAGATATATATACACAGTGTACACGCACACACAGCCGGGCAGCCAAACACACACTCACACAGAAGCAGGGAGAGAGGGGAGGGAGGGAGAGAGAGACACTCCCGCAGCACAGAAGCAGGCTCAGAGCCTCTCTCTTCGTATATTCATCATCTTCCAGCAGGAGGAAACGCTGCCACCAGCAGCAGCAGCAACCTTCCCTCTT